>CM067369.1:32026942-32591942 GCA_034401795.1 Chaetoderma sp. LZ-2023a
TAATTTGATGAATTTAACCGTACGTACTACTTCGTCTCGGAGAGGATACATATATTTGACATATTCTAGTTCTTTAGAATTTTATGTATTAGTGCTATAGGTTATTGTTCAAGTAACACGTGTTTCCTAGAATTATGTTAACAAAATTTTAATAAAGGCAGAATCAAATTAGAACCATATCTTATTTAGTGTTCTAAGTATTATTATTCAGACTCGCTGGCAAAATTTATGAAAGGTGTTTAATACTGTTTATCTCTCAATAATGTGTACTTTTCTTAATCAGCCAATCATCACACGTTTATATTCAGTCACCATTTTTCGAAACATGTTTAGTGTAGAGGCGTCTAATCAGGGTAACAAATTTATACACGTGTGTCTAAGTGACAAAGAATTTATCAAATGTTTTGTCTGTGGTTGTCTCTCTCAAAATAGTCAAATGATCGGCATTTTCTACCACACAGTTTTCTGAAAAAGGCACAATAGATGCTATGTAGGTGCACGACACAGATCAGGAGGAGGTTGAAGTGTGTCAGGAAGGAGTCAGACGACGGCAGATAATTTCTTCAGGAACAGGAATGATTCATAATTGAGGAATTTAATGATGTGAAATAAGCAGGAGTCGCTTAAGCATAACTAAAGTATAATTTTTAAGAGTACTTCTGGCCAACATCGGCGATAACCTTGAACAACCAACGAGATGGTCGTGCACTTCTTCCTTTTCAACAACTCGCTAATTGCACTTCGAATCTATACATGGGTATTGTTCCAAATTATTGTAGTATTTTAATGTGGGATGCCATGCAATCAGTATATCTACTGATCCAGAAATTAATTTTGTTAATTACCATAGCTCTCATAGCTCACACAGTATGCAGGTAAGAGATGTCATCGTTTGCGGTTGAGAAATAAATCATTTGTTGTCGGTTTCCAAGTTAGATGTGGACAGAAAATTAGCTGATTATTGCTGTCACGGTCTGTGCGAAAAATATGATAAATACAGGCATGACAAGCTGTACATGTACAAGTTATAATTTTTCCGAGTGTAAGTCTTAGATACGGTGAAAAGTCGGATTATGCTTTCAACTATTCACAATATTAAATACTCGCAAATTCTCTGGAGTCGGTTCTGAGTTCGGGAAAGGTGATCTTCCTTCTAAATAAATTCTACTAAACAACTTAACAATACTTTCAATCTGTAATTTTACTAAAGCTAATTTCGATTATGTTTCTAACAGATTTTAACTTACTAAATAATGAATTTCAATTGCTGATGTTAAACTGCTATCACAAGAGATGTTACTTCTTCGAAAGAGCGCAATCGGAAGATTAAAGATTTTATGTCATGCACGTCCTTATATACTATAAAAGTGGATTCGTGCATGACGTCGGTCTAATGACGTTTCAGAGGGCTTCCCTGGTGAGTTCCAAAATCCAACTACTTTGATTGGTTAACACTCTCCTTCCCACACTCAAAAGACGGTCGGACCCAACCCGTCGGAACCAGTATGCAAGTGATGGCTCTTGACAGAATACATATACAATTCTGCTTTGACAAGCCTCATCAAGCACCAATTCCTTGCATACTTTGTGCCGCTTACTCATTGGCTGTATTATGACAAGAGCGTTAACCATTCAAGTATTAACTCAACAGGATTACTTTACTATTGGGAACTTATATTTGGATTTGCTAACTAATGGTTATGAGACGGCATGACATATGCTTAGGTGATCTGTGACCTATCATGTACATTCTCGGTAATTACCAGAATTACACACATCACATCATGGATTTTCTGCGTGGGGCTGAATCACATAACTGGATCCGTATACTCAGTTCCTGCTATCTGACTAACTTCTTTGAATCATGTAAATATCCTTCCTAATTAACCATCTTGTAAGACCTTGTTGTATTAAGTACCCAGACGTCCATCTTGAGATCTATCTTGAACTTAATCCAACAGCGTCTTACCGTCGCGGTATCTATAACTTGTATCAAAGTGACAGAACCAGTTTCTGGTCTTCTATGGGTTAAAGATTCAGTTACATTTCTCATAACGGATTATGACTGACTATGACTTTGCGTGGGTTGAATATTTGTCCTAAATTATCCGATCTAAATCCTGATTATGAAAATGACAAAACTAGATAGATTGTAGAAAACAAATCTTTATCAAATGTAAATCAAATATGGTTAACCAAATTTGTCCATCACCAGGGATCATAATCATCCATTTAGAAACCCTCAAAACATTTACATAAAATATATCATTCATACCTTCAGCAGGCAATATGCATAACTACAATAATAACAGTGGTGGTAATCGGATATCCCGATACAATATAAATACTCATTACATAAAAGCTACACCACTCATCATGTCATAACGACCTATACAAATAGACTTATATTTACTGCCATAGCGACCTGAATAATTGGCCCTATTGCTGATGACGTATATGTACAATAACTCACTGTCTATAGCGACCAAAATAGTTGGTCCTATTTCTAGTGACGTATCATGATGACAGTGTTATGAACATCACGACTGAGGATGTGACCTAAAACATATTTGGCCCGCAGTGTCCAAAAGATCATCTGCAAATATTTACTCGGGTACCAAAATAGGTAGCCGTGGGGTTCACGGGTAGCTAGTCCATAAATCCCATATTTACATATGGCCATCGACCGAAGTTAAATGACCGGCTCATTTAACTAGCTGTGCACCATCTACAGCCACTCATCGCCACACCCCTCTACTAACGAATATCCATATCATCTCACCATCTACAAAATATAACTATATACAAAACAAAATAATAGATAACAATCAAACAATCCTACACATCACCTATTCATAACATATTAAAAATGTTAATTCAAGAAAATACAATAATCAAAAACAAATCTGTAACTAAAATAAACAATAATCATAAATAAACAATAATTAACCCTACGCGCAACGCAGTTGCATGGTAAACAGCATACGCCCATGTGGCTCCGGGTGATTACAACACACTAGAAACGTATGCCAAGCACAGGGGAAGGCTCTCAGTGACTCATGTCATCCTGGATTACATCATCCCCTTGCTAATCATGTGCCCATGTGTCGCCGAGTCGAGTACATACAGGAGACACATCGGCCCTGAGAAACGGATCTCATGCCGGACAAGCTTCTGTTGTTACGCTAGGTGAGTTGCAACATAAATATAACTAAATAAAACTTAAAATATAACTAAACATAATTAAATCACGAAAACTAAAGATCAAATAGAAAATACAGGTTTTGTACATATTTACAATACATTGATGAAATAGTACGACCGCGTAATGATGTTAATGACATATCAGACCACAACAAGGTGAAACAATAGAAAAAACGTACAAAATAACAGTACAATACAGTAAAAGTGTATATTACGGATACATTATAGTGGTACCTGTCGGGTAACCAGATATAAAGGTTCATCAAAAGAAAAAACACCAGGGATGTGCAGCACAGCACTCGCCCGGAACCGAGAGTGGGTATGCCACATTCCGTGTGGCTGCCAGCTCGCGTCGGTTTCATCGATTAACCCACCAGGGTGGATAAGTTCCCATGGCATACGAGCAGTGCACTGCCCATCCCGTACAAATTCTTCAGAATTTTTCAGATGCTCCCTTCGACTTGGTTAAACAACTGATGCAGCAGAGCTTGACTTTCGGCCAAACGCCACACCGATATGAAAGATATAAAAACAAATAATAATATAACACAGGTAGATAATTACAATGACAACAATATCACTACGCCCTAATTCGTCGATACCGGGTCGCATCGATATCTATATCAGACAAAGGTGCCAAACTGACCATTTTGACCGTACGTAAATGGTCCCATTTGACGGTTACAAGGTGTTTCACGATCTGAGATTGGTTTCGGACATCCGAAATCTCTATGTTAGTCATATTCAAAAACTGGCAGAACTGAGATATTGGGTTTTCGTAGGCCATAATGGGCCTATAATGCCCGCCGGATCCCACTATAAGCAATATTTCTGAGGATTTAGTACATATATATCCCATTCAAGTCGGTGCCCTGCAGTTATGCTTACCCAAAACAATGTACTTTTACAGTTTCCCCAAAATGTTTGTAATATTATCCCCGTATACTGTCCTTTAAACAACTTTCTACTAGTGTCATTAGATTGGGAATAGCTGAATCTTGCATTCAGGATATTAGTCGTATTAGGACAATATGCTCACCAGACAAGGAAGATGGGGAAGAATCGATTTGCAGACTACCCTCACACACACGTGGGCACTTATCCTGAGCGAAATACCAACCGGTACGCATATCGAGTCCAATATTAACAATGTTCAATTTAAACATGCACAAAATGGTCGGGTCGGAGACACTTAAACGGAAACAGACCATGAGTGTACTCCATGTTCAACGTAATTCCCCATCTAAAGGTAAAACAGCCACAAAGTGTAGTGATCTCGGGTCCTTCCACAAAGGCCAAACAAATAACGTTACGATAATACCACTGAAATGGATTAATTAACTTTGCGCTAGCGGTCAATCTGTTTGAGACATACTAAACCAAATAAGCAGGGCTAAATAATTCTTCCGTTAAACGTCCTAATTCTTAACGAAGCAGTTCGACATTGAAATTTTCATGACTGATCGGCGATACTCATGGGCCCTCTATTGAGTTAATCGCCTGGCCAATTTGCGTCAGAGTAAATATCTTTTTGTTTCCATGTTAGGAAGTCTGTCTTCAAGTTTATTAACCTGTTGTGGTTTGTGTTCTGTACTGTGTCTGTCAAGTCGTTAAGTCGAGTTCTATCTACGTTAACTACTGTATATAGATGTTTAATATGCGGTTGTCAACTCGTTAGTATAATGAATAATCCCTATTGGTCTTAGTCATTGAATTTTTCACAAATTTCCTGAAGTTTATTAATGTCTCCATCTAGTGGCTACTCCAAACAAAAGATGAGGCTATGTCGACCACAAAATTTAGAAAACCACGATGCTTTCCTGGATGTAGCGTCTTGGATAATTGTTGGTTCACAAGCAATCTTGTGCGCATTTACCAAACAACTGGATAAACTAGTCATATCATGGTTGGACAATAATTCCATATTGCTAGCAATTTCGATAACATCATGTACAAATTTGTACATTGCTTGCCGAATTTGGCAGGTAAACGTGGAGCTGAAATGGACATCCGAACAGTCCCACTCCATGCGAACAACTGATCGGAATATGCTGCGTAAGTAACACTTACGTCATCAGGCATCGGTTCATCTGCTATTGACTCATGCTCATTAGTCATTTTCTACATCAGGAACTGATGTTAACAATGGGTTCTGTTACCATGGGTTCTACGACCACCTGATTCTTGTTTTTTGCACTCGACTAGGATGACGGGAAGTACCTGAGGGACCGGCTGTTCCCTTGGGACCCTAGAACACGAAGTTGTGATTCTTTACAGAATTGAAACTACCTTCTCCAGCTCTGGGTGATTAGCCCGCTGTACCCTTACCAGGTTTCCTAAATCGGTCGCTCTCGGATATTATCCCAAACACAATTCAGGATCGACAATCCGAAGCTTAGATATATTCAGGACTCTGCTTTTACCAGATCTTTTGATGTCGTATATGAAACTACAGGGCCATTGATCTTGTAGATCTTGTACTCGGGATCATTACGGGGTGGTTAGCTTCATCGGTTCATTCGCCACCACAACACCAGAGTCCTCCCCACCTTGAATTTAGCAGCGTTGGCTCGTCTATTAATAGCCTCTCGATGATGCTCTCGGGAATGCTCAGTATTTGCACGAGCTCTCACCAACGCATTATTTCAAACTAGTGGAGACGATCGCCCCAAATCCTGAAAACCATCCACGGGGCATCGCCATTGGCAATCTGCCACGTCTACCATACGTGAGATAAAAGGGCATATAACCTGTTGTTTGCATGACGGGGTGTTTGCGATAAGCTAAAAGGGCAGAAACTTAATTCATCCTCCCAAGCTTTGGCTCGGTTTGTTCACCCCTTTCTGAATTAGTTCCTTCAGGGGTATGGTTGAACCTCTCGGTTTCTACCGTTGGTCTGGGGGGTGGGAGGGGACTTGTTCTCCTATGATCAATCCCATAGTCTTTATACAAAACACTTCAGTTCACAATCATTGAACTCGCCTCCCTGATCAGTTATCAAGATCTCAGGCACACCGTGTCTCGTACAAATACTCGTTTAAAGAACTTATCTTTAACCTCCTCTGCTTTCTTCGAAGGAATATGAATATGCTTCTGCCCATGCAGAGCAATGATCAATTATAGTTCAAATGTACCGATTCCCTTTAGTGAACTCGAGAAAAGGGTTTAGTGGGGACCATAATCTGTTCAGGATACTTTGCCATGGGCATTTCAGTATACTCCGGATGAGTGTTAACAGGTCGATTAACTTGGCATATGGCACTTCGGTCCAGCATTTCAACAACATCCTTTCTCAAGGATTTCCAGAGGAAAGCATCACGGATCAAGTTCCAGGTCTTCTGTAATCCTTGATGTTCTACACGACGATGTGCTTCCTCCATTACTAACCTACGATACCGGGACGGTAATACCAGGCATGGATATTCAGCACCCAACGATATTGGGGCACGGGTTACAGTACAGAGCTCCATTGTGCACTGCATACCCATCAGGAACATCGATGAACATGTTCGGAAATTCAGCTAACTGTTTCATCACATAATTCCTTGTACGGAATCAGGGCTTACACTAGTGGAAGTCTGGGAGTCCTATACTCCCAAAGTTCGTGTTTGGACTCCTAAAAATCATACCAAGGAAGTCCTGGACTTCCTCTTTTTTGGCCCTGACCTCTAAAAACAATGATTTGAACCAAATTACTTGTATTTTAAGCATTTTAGACTTCCATGTTTCTTGCCTGGACTCCCATTAGCATTGCTCATTAGCATTAGGAATTAGTGGAAGCCCTGTACGGAATACCATATACCTCCATCGGAATATAGGGAAGAACTCCATCCTCCACTTCCGGAATTACATAATCACCAGTGTCGAACATTGCAGCTTCTCGAGGCTATCTCACGCAAGACAACTTGTCCGCACGGACATTATGGGATCCTTTAATATATTCAATATTACACCCATACTCAGCTATATGCACTGCCCAATGTTGGACCTTCGTATTACGGACTTCGCCCACAGACTTTTCAGCGGTTTGTGATCCGTATATACGGTGAAATCGGCTTCGAATAGATAGGGACGCAATTTCTTCAGGGCATAGACAACAGTGTAAGCTTCCTTCTCAATAACCGGCCAGTTAAGCTGGGATTCCTTGAGAGTACTGCTTACATACTGGATGACTCGCTCCATACCATGGTCATCTTCTTGCACCAAAATTGCACCTATCACGTAAGAAGCGTCAGTGTACAGACGATAGGGTTTCTTCAGATCAGGGTAGGATAGTACAGTTTCACTGCACAACAAGTTTTTCAACTTATCAAGTGCCACCTGCTGTTCCTTACCCCACTCAAATCATTGGTACTTCTTCATCAGATCAATTAAGGGTCTGGCTATTTCTGCGTATCCTGGTACGAATGACCTGTAATAGCCAGTTGCACATAATATTGTTCTAACTCCTGCCACATCCTGCGGAGGTGCCATATCGCGAATAACTTTAACCTTTTGTATCTGGGGTGAGATACCGGCCGCAGAGATGTGATAACCAAGCAGATCAACCAACTCACTTGCGAAATCGCACTTCTTACGTTTCAATTGGAGATTGTGCTCACACAATCTCTTCATTACAAGGGCTAAACGACGAGCATGCTCCTGGTAACTTCTCCTAGAATAGACCACAATGACGTCGACAAAAACATGCATGAATTTACTGACTTATCCGTGGAAAATCGCGTTGAAAAACCGCACCGCTGTTCCTAAAACCAAACGGCATACGGGTCCATTCAAACTGCCCGGCTGGGCACACAAACGCTGTCTTCTCAATGTCTTTGGCGGCCATTGGAATCTGCCAATACCCAGACTTCAAATCCATTGTAGAAAACACAGTTGCTCCCAGCAAACTATCAAAAATATTGGAAATATTTGGTAACGGAAAATTATCTCTAGGTACTGCCTCATTAAGACAGCGGTAATCAATACAAAATCATGTCATCCCATCGTTCTTAGGTACTAAGGTTATGGTAGATGCCCAAGGAGATGATGAAGGCCTAATTACGCCTGCATCCAGCATCTCCTTGATTTGCTCCTCCACAATGTGCTGTTTTGTTAACGGTAATCGATAAGCACATTGTCTAATAGGGTAACAGTTGGTAGGGATCGTACACTCCACTAATGGATTCCTACCCAGTTCTTTCGGACAGGCGGTATCAAAGATATCGGCATACTCCTTAAGAACATCGTCGATAACTTTGCTACCGGTCGTCTCGGTGATACTGGCTTCAGCATAGTATTCATTCTGGTGCCTATAGGGAACGTGTAACTTGTATGTTTTCCCAAACCATTCCATTTCGGCCTTCTTATAATTAATGATAGTCCCACCTACGTGCAAAGCATCAACCCCAATTAATCCCTGATGTTTGATCTTTCTAACGATCATGACGGGTATGGGCCATGCATCATGAAACTTGACCTCAGTTTCACCTAACACGTCAATGGGTGTTCCATTTACGGCTAAAAGGACCTGCACCTTCCTTAAGGGTTGGGAGCCTAACATGGTTTTCCAAATATCACTCCTAATGAGTGAGGTACTGGCACCAGTATCGATTAAGATCTCTATATTATGCTTACCGGTATCAACGTTTCCTTTGTGCCCCAAGTTATCACTTAATAGCATTCGGACCAGGAACCGATCGGTTGCAGGCTCCCTCCGTCGCTGTTTAACCAGGCATCATGTGGGCTGGTTCTTCCAGACACGCCTTCGGCTTAAATCCTTCTCCTGTTGCACCCACAACGGTCGCGGCATGCACTCTGCATATTGCCACTGTCAGCATAAACCACTTCTCCATATGCATTCATGGTATGGCCTGTCAGGGATGGTATGACCTGTCAGGGTAAAACCATCTCTGTCTTCATAGGAGTCACTGTTTAGGCGGTTCTGGTTGTCTCTTCTCGCGTTGCGGGATCCCCATGCGGGTGTTGTCATTGCACCCACTTCCATGTCTCCTACTGGTGTATTATACTAAGGACATTGTGTCTCCGTGTGACCGGATGTACCGCACTGCCAGCACTTATTGTCGAACGTATTGTCATGGTGGTGGGCAGGTTGTTTCCGTTGTTCCTGTGGGTCAGTTTCATGTTGACGTTTTCTATATGTAGGTCATCCTTGTTGTGGAGCTCGGGGTGGTCATTGCTGTTGATACTGTTGTGTCTGTGGGGGTGGTTGCTGTTGCTTGGGCAGGCTGTGGGTGGGCGTTTTGCTGGCCCTACACTCTTGTGCCATGTGGCCAATTTTGCCACAATTATAACAAGTAATTGTCTTTTTCAGTGTGGTCTGATGGTTACTAGTTGCCTGATTGCACTGGCATTTCGTATGTCCGGTTTGACCACAGGCAGAGCACTTGATTACTCGTTCCTGCTGCTTGGGTCGAGGCGATGACTTCGGTTGATTGGTGGTCGGCGTCATGCTGACTAACTTTATCAGCATTTCCTCTTGTAGAGCTTTCACCATAGAGAAAATGCTTCTCATAGCTTTCTCTTGCCGGGCTATCATTCAGGTCTCTAGTTCGCTTAGTTGTCTCTTCCAATCTTGAATAGTGATGTCATAAGTAGTCCTGTTATTTGTCTCAAAAGCGTTTATCTCCATGCGGTCCTTGTTTCTACGGGTGTCTTTAAAGTTCATGGCATCAAGTAAGTCGCTCATGTCGCCCTGTTCCTCCATATATTTTGCTGCTTTGTCTAGTGTGTCATTTCCTTTTGTAATGATACGACGGACCAATGATACATCTGTTAGAGCCTTGACATAGGCTCTTACGACTATTCTCCTACTATCCGGGTTGTTGTCAGGATAAGCTTTCTTCGCCATAGTCCTAAAACAGCGATTGAAGGAATTAATTCCTTCTCCTCTTTTTTGTCATATGTTTTCAATCTCGCACTTGAGTCTTTCATACTCATTAGTGGAAACAAAGAACGTAACTATGTGGGAGTGGATCTCATCCCACGTGACGGTCATTTGATCTCGTGCAACTAAATACGTCTCTATGTCTTTATGGAGCTGTCCTCGGGTCCTCCAGCTAACGATGTAAGCCGGGTAGCCTTGTTGTTCCGGTCGCATTGCATCTAGGGAAAACCTACATGCTTCAAGATATTCCCTAACTTCGGTCGGAATGTGGCCGTCACACGGCATAATATGCCGCACATGATCGTGCAGGGTCTCACGCTTGATACATTGTTCTTCACGGCCTATCGACGATGTCATAAAGCGATTGAGACTGTCTTTCAGGTCGGCAGTCATCTGGTTGAACGCCTGGAATAGCATGTTCGGTGATTCCATGTGGGGGGGGGGGGGGAGGGAAGGGGGGTGAGGGGGTTGATCTACACATATGGGTTGTTGTTGGTGGGCCATTGCTGTGGGTGGTTAATATTCTGTTGATAGGAAATAAAGCTGTATAATTACTTTGGCTAACGTTCCTGGTAGATGGTCCGTAAAGTCACTTCGAGGATGGGGAACTTCTAAAGTAATCTTTATGGTTCCGTCAGCCTTGTATTCGGTGTGTGTAGAAAAGGCTATGTAGTAAGACGATGCGATGGTCTCTAAGTATGTGCTGATTAATGTAGGGCATTTCTGTAATGCAAGTCGCGCTTCGGTGATGTCTTCCATAAACTGTTTACTAATGTTTATATGGTACTCACTGGATATCGATGAAGACTGTTGTTGAAGACTGGTCTCATGGTTGAAGATTTGTTGCCTCGTCGCAGTCGTCGAATGAAGTTGGATTATGCTTTTAACTAGTCACAATATTAAATGCTCGCAAATTCTCTGGAGTCGGTTCCGAGTTCGGGAAAGGTGAGCTTCCTTTCTCAATAAATTCTACTAAATAACACTAACACTTTTGCAAATTTAATAAAATAAATTCTAACTTTATTAATGCACATAAAAGAGCCGTATTGCAGGCTTTGTAAACTTAACAATACTTTCAATCTGTAATTTTAACTAAAGCTAATTTCGATTATGTTTCTAACAAAGATTGTAACTTGGTAAATAATGAATTTCAATTCCTGATGTTAAACTGCTATCACAAGATGTTACTTCTCTGAACGAGCGCAATCGGAAGATTAAAGATTTTATGTCATACACATCCTTATATACTATAAAAGTGGATTCGTGCATGATGTCGGTCTAATGACGTTTCAGAGGGCTTCCCTGGTGATTTCCAAAATCTAACTACTTTGATTGGTTAACACTCGCCTTCCCACACTCAAAAGACGGTCACACCCAACCGGTCGGAACCAGTATGCAAGTGATGCCTCTTGACAGAATACATATACAATTCTGCTTTGACAAGCCTGATCAAGCACCAATTCCTTGCATACTTTGTGCCTCTTACTCATTGGCTTTATTATGACAAGAGCGTTAACCATCCAAGCATTGACTCGACAGGATTACTTTACTATTGGGAACTTATATTTGGATTTGCTAACTAATGGTTATGAGACGGCATGACGTATGCTTAGGTGATCTGTGACCTATCATGTACATTCTGGGTAATTACCAGAATTACACATACATCATGGGATTTCTGCGTGGGGCTGAATCACATAACTGGATCCGTATACTCTATTCCTGCTATCTGACTAACTTCTTTGAATCATGTAAATATCCTTCTTAATTAACCATCTTGTAAGACCTTTTTGTATTAAGTACCCAGAAGTCATCTTGAGATCTATCTTGAACTTAATCCAACAGCGTCTTACCATCGCGGTATCTATAACTTGTATCAAAGTGACAGAACCAGTTTTTGGCCTTCCATGGGTTAAAAATTCAGTTAGATTTCTCATAACGGATTATGACTGACTAGGACTTGCGTGGGTTGAATATTTATCTAAATTATCCAATCTATATCCTGATTATGAAAATGACAAAACTAGATTGATTGTAGCAACCAATCTTAATCAAACGTAAATTAAATATGGCTAAACCAATTTGTCCACCAACAGGGATCATAATCATCCATTAAGAAACCCTCAAAACATTCACATAAAATATATCATTCATACCTTCAGCAGGCAATATGCATAACTATAATAATAACAGTGGTGGTAATCGGATATCCCGATACAATATAAATACTCATTACATAAACGATACACCACTCATCATGTCATAACGACCTATACAAATAGACTTATATTTACTGCCAATAGCGACCTGAATAATTGGCCCTATTGTTGATGACGTATATGTACAATAACTCACTGTCTATAGCGACCAAAATAGTTGGTCCTATTTCTAGTGATGTATCATGATGACAATGTTATGAATATTCACGACTGAGGATGTGACCTAAAACATACTTGGCCCTCACAGTGTCAAAAGGTCATCTGCAAATATTTACCCGGGTATCCAAAGGTAGCCGTGGGGTTAGCAGGTAGTTAGTCCACAAATCCCATATTTACGTGTTAGATAAACATGAGATGATCCCCTTTCGTAAATTCTGCCCCTAAACTTTAATTACCACATACACACATGCATTGATATCATTTTGTCACTTTATGGGTAAGCGTTGATTCTCTTAAGGTAACAGTTTAGCGTTAATGTTTAAGTCAATCATCTTCAACATAAAAAGATATTTATTAGTACATGTACCGGTACAAAGAACTACTAGATATAATATTCAAGAATAAACTATTATTTATATAATGAGGGTAGACAGTTTCAAGCATTGTCAAGGCACTTTGTGCAGAATATGATAAAGCCATAGAATGTTTTTGTTACATATTATACATGGGGTTTGTCCAAAGTTTAAGTTTTAACTCAATGAGAGAACACACAGTCAAGCCTGTCTATAAAGGCCAGTCAAATATGTCAGCTGACAAGACAAAATTAGTCTTTACATACAGCTTCTGTGTCTGTTGAGTGGTAACCAGAATAGATCCTTGACTGTCAGATGTGCTTAAAATTGGATGTTTGTATGAAAATGTTAGTTAAAATTGTTGTACATGTACATGTTGTTGTTGAGAAATAATTTTCTTTGAAAAATGCTGTTTTGTCATTATTATTAATTCAAGCTACAGCGTACTCGGCTAAATAAAACCATTTCCTCACTTTAGTTCATATAGATGCAATATTAAAATACAGGTACCATAGATTTATTTGTCTGCAGTTAAGTTTTTTGGGAAAACTTTCAACCATTTTGGTGTAAGCTTGCGTTGACCTGTATAAAGACTGGAAAGAATGTACTGATATGTACATGGCTCTGAACCATGAAAATATATAGAAGAGTAAAATGCATTTCATTCATGTACATGTACCCTTTCCTAACCATGAAAAATTCATTTATATTGGCGAAAATCAAATCTTGACACATTCAGATTGTGTGATGCAGCACAGATATTGGCCTCTAAGCATACTTCAAAGGCTTTAAAACAAACGTTTTCTACATATATTAGACTATTTTCTATGTACATGCAGCAGCATTATTTTTCATTCTAGCATATTATTTCCCCAAATACAATTAATTTCTTTCCTTAAAACACCAAGGATCATTTAATGTCAAATAAATCTGTCCGTTTGCTTTTTTCCTGTTTGGTTGAGTTATGGTCTATGTTAATTGCTGTAAGCTAATACTTGGAATAGAATTAATAACCATACTAATAATAGAATTCGTTTTGAGGAAGAGGGTCTACCGGTAAATATAGAATACCAGTCTAATAGCAGACATTGAGATATTTTTATCATAATTTGTTTCAAACCTATGTCATGTACTTTTCATAAAACAAATGCAATTGATATACATGTATTTGTGCAAAGCACCAAATATTGCCAAATCTAACACATTTACATTAATATAAATCTGTCCTTCTGAAACAAATTGTCTCAGAGAGGACATTTTGTTTGACAGAATTTGTGTGCTGAAGCATAAGAAAATAAAGCCTTAAGTTTGTGTCATATCATGTTTGCTCATGGTGGCCTAATTTAAAAACTAATAGATTTCGATTGTTTTAATCCAGGACTTTCCATATGATTGAATACTTAATCCTGTATTGATAGAATTCCCATTGAGAAATGAAGTGTAAATATGGCATGATAGGCTCGTAAAGGATATTTAACCTAATTTCTTTGATATAAATTGTTTCCAACTCAGATCAAGTACATTGTAATACAAATACTATTGTTATGCTTAGGTAAAACACTGAATACAATTATGCCAAACAACTGCCCTCTCCGAAACAATTTGTCTCGGAGAGGACATTTTGTTTGATAGCATTTTGTGCCAGAACATATGAAGGTATAATATTTGTGCCATATACTGTTTGCTCCTGGTGCCCTAATTTAAAAACCAGAATACTTTCACTGGTTTTAAGCCAGTACTTTACATAGGATTTAAACGAAATCACGGATTTCTTTTTTCACGAGAGTTGTTATACTTACCTCCCTAACACTCTATGATATTTCCTAAATATCGACCTTCACTCAATAACCCCAGATTAAAAAAGATAGGTGCCCTTAATGGGCAGGTAGACAGGTGACAGTCAGCCAGATGCCGGCCCCAACCTCGCGCATGCGCAGACTGTCACTGCCTCGCCTCGACTACTGGCCGACAATGCAACTTAAAAGCCTGAAGACCGAGCCTCTGTGGGGCGGAGAGGCTGGGTCTGTGTTAGGGAGGTAAATATAACAATTCTCATGAAAACAAGAGATATACTTACCTCCCTAACACTATGATATTGCTAGAATTCGTAAGAGAATTTGGCGGGGAAAGAGGCGAGGTCAAAAGACCAGCTCATCCCTTGCGCATTTTGCGCATGAAGCACTAACATCTGAAATTGTGTGACACACACAATCAGGCAATGATTTGAACATCGGATAACACAACCGATGGAGAGAGTAATGACCGTATGTCAAATGCGCTCCCCCCTCCTTTTGGGAAAGGAGAACCTCAATGTCCCATACGCTCTCTAAGTACTGGTGCTAAGACGAAAGGCTTCATTTCGTATACTCTCAATAAATGAACCACATAATACACAGGTACCATTACATTATTATTAAATAAGGGTAACACATCATGACAATAAATCATGTAACAACAAAAGGCAGTACTGACCTTATGCATGAATGCTGTATTCATCCAGTCCACATCAGTGAAGGAAATATGATACACGAATATGCGGTTGTTTCCACAATTAAAATGTGCTGTCTGAAGACAGCAAGTGCAACTTATCTACAATATATACACCTGATCATCTTTTGAATATCGATAAGGCAAGAGGATTAGTGGTGTCACGGAGGTAATGGTCGGTAAAACTGGACTCACAGTGCCACTGAAGTACCGACATAATGTCATCCACCGGCACCCCATTAAACAGGATGGTGGACGCCACTACGCCACGGACATTGTGATCCTTGGCTAAGTCAACTTGTTTACCAGTGGCGGATTTGTGGCAAAATTGAATACATTCCACAAACCACCTCGATATGGTGTCTTTTAAGGCCCTGCCATGGGGTTCAATATAAGCCACCCATAACGAGAATGGGTCCATCCGCCATTCCTGTGTACATTGTTTGTACCTGATTAATGCGTGGACTGGACACCATGCTTTTGAATTAGGATCAAACCTAGTCAAAGCTGGTAAAACAATTGGTTGACCTTCAAAGACTGGTTCTTAGCTATGAAATTTATCCTAGGTAGAAGCCTAAGGCCTTCCCCTGTAACCACATAATGGTCTGCCTCGGCAGATAAAGCATGAATCTCGCTTCTCCGTCTTGCAAAGGCCGCAGCAATAAGAAAAACAGTCTTAAGTGTCAACATTTTCATAGAAATGGCACTTAGTGGTTCAAAGGGCTTGTCTGCTAGCACTTGAAGTACTAGAGATAAACTTCAAGACGGAATCGCTGGTGTATTTCTCGGTCTTAGATTACCCATGCCTTTTATTAAAGTGTACAATGAACAGACTTCGTCACTTCCCCTATCAGCCAAGCAAGGGATAACTGACATTAAAGCTGACTTGTAGCCAGCAATAGAGTTAGGCTTGAGGGTATAGGCATCATACAAACAGGTGACAGAGGAAATCGGCTACTACCTGAATAGATGCATCCATTGGATTACGATCTCTGTTTGAGCACCATTCTGAAAATCGATCATTTTATAGTTATATGCTCTGGAGGTTGACCCCCTTCTGGCTTTTGCCATAAACATGGCTGCTTGCTCAGAAAAGCCCGCCTTAACTTTAGATTCCTTGACAATATCCACGCAGTCAATTGGAACAATGACGGGTTGTTGTGAAGGGACTTGCCCGGGAAAATAATATTGTCCATCAGAGGCAGAGGAACTGGATTGCAGACCAGAAGGTCCAGCAGATCCGTATACCATGATCAGCTTGGCCAATATGGGGCGATCAGAAGCACTTGGCACTCCTCCTGACTGATTTTCTGAAGGACTTTTGGAATCAGGATTGCTAGTTGGAATGCGTATGCATACATTCTCTCCCAGCTGATAGCTAACGCATCTGTTGCGTAAGTGCTTGGATCTGGAATCGGAGAGACATGTTGTCATCTTCGCATTCTTGGTCGTTGTGAACAAATCTATGTTGGGTTTCCCCCAGTGGTCGAACAGACGATCCGCCACACATTGATTTAGTTGCCATTCCGTAGGCAAAACACTCATGCTTCGGCTCAATGAGTCTGCTAACAGATTTAGCCCTCCCAGAATGTGAACTGCCTTCAAGGTGATCATATGATCTAGACACCAGCAAAGCAGTTTACAAGTCATCATAGAGACTGGGTGACTTCGTTCCGCCCTGGCGGTTTATGTAAGTCACTACTGTTGAGTTGTAAGATCGAACTAGAACAATCTTGCCCCCAACTTTCTTTAAGAAATGTTCCAGGCCCAGGACTACTGCTCGCAATTCCAGTAGATTTATATGTTCCTGTGACTGATCCAGATTCCAAAGCCCTGATACTGTGGCTTTTCTGGGATGGAGTCAGCTCTGGGTTCTGAAAGTTTATTATCCTGCCTAAGTCTGTGAGCTTTCAAAACTATCTCCAGATTTGCTGCAAGACTTTCCCAATTGTGTGCCTTTAACAGCCAATCCGTCTATGTAAGTGTGGACTTCTATGCTTCTCCTGCGGAGGTATGCTGTTATTGCAAGAATCAACCTGGTGAAGACCTGAGGAGCCGTGGCAATTCCGAATGGTAAAACTTTGAATTCCCACTGTCGGCCCTGGAATGCGAATCTCAGGTACCGACGAAAACTCTTCGCAATTGGAATGTGGAAATAAGCATCCTTCAGATCATTCACATTCCCATCTCCAACCCCGTCATGACGGTTTCCATTTTGAAACTCGGTGAGTCTATGAACTTGTTCAATGGCTTGAGGCTGAGAATGGGTCTCCACCCTCCAGTGATCTTTGTCACTAGAAACATGGTTGAATAGAAGCCCGGGCAATTTTGTGCCGGTTGAATTGCTCCTTTTTGTATGACGGAATCTATCTCTTCCTCTATGCACAACCATTGATCTGGATCTCTTGGAATTTGAGTCCAGACCGGAACCAGAGACAGGTGCGATGGTGGGCCTATCACCAAGTCGGGCTGGTACCCGGCTGAAAGCCATCGCATGACTAAGCGGTCCTGGGTTAACCGCTCCCACTCCTGCTTGTGTAAGGTCAAACGACCTCCCATGGGTCCACCTAGGGAGAGAGGTGGACATAAGCAGTGCAAGAGTGGGACTGTCTCTGGTTCTAACATTGGTTTGGTTCTTGTGGAAATCGACCCATCAGGCATCAGGCACGATTACCACAACCATATCCTTGTGTGCCACGGCTTGCGCTGCCCGAGCCACGGCCCACTCCTCATGCACCTCGGTGCGCGGGCGGCTGCCTGCACTTGAGGAGCCTGCACCCCCTCCCCCACTGCAGGCCGGCGCTGGCGTGGCCGTGGCCACGCTGCGCCAGTGGCTTCCCTCTGACTGGATCAGCACAACCTCTGGCCTGCTGTTGACGGTATGCAGGGGGCGCTGCGCGAATGTGCTCCCTACAAAGCACCTCAAATTGTTCGCGTAGCACACTCTGATTATTGACTAGAGTGACTGTCTCCTGTAGGTGTCTACATCCCTCACCCCTAAAGAGACTAGGACCTGACATAGGCATCCGCAGCAGCCTGTTGTACAGATCCTGAGACAGACACAAATTATCTAGTGCGAATGTGCGTCTCGCCCTGACACTTCTAGTCACTGCCCTAGTCATATAGTCCAGAGCCAGGTTAATACCATCATGGATGGCTCTCTGAACTGAGACAGGGCTTGCTTGTTGCGATGCAGACGCTCTCGAGCTCTCCTCTGCATCGCGCAACGCGGTGTAGTACAGCGCTCCCGTGTCAGAACGGGAGCCTGGCCGTGTGTCCTCGCCAAGCGCTGCGCGATCATCAGCGCTCAGCTTTGGCACTATACCGTATTTCTTGTATTGGCCAGCAACAATACGGCACCGCCTCACCACCTCGCGGGGGGGGGGGGCTTAATGGATGTCTCTGCCACCGTGAACATATCAATTATATGTTCTGCTAACGGCAGAGATGGCATGGAGCTAACTGCTGGCTTTCCAGCCAACCACGGGCGCTGGTCCCGCTGGCTTACCGACTGTTCTACACAGAGCTCTGGCCTAACGCTTACCAGCCATTGGCATGCGTCAGACCAGTCCTCCTCTGTGGCCACCTGTGAGCACTTGACAAGGCGCAGGCCCTCGTCATCCTCTATTGCACTCGCGGGGGTAAACGTGGCTGGAGCCATGGATACTGCTGGCCGGCCGTGGAAAACATGCGGGCCCAAGAGTGCAAGCATGTCTTGCACCACGGCTGAAAAGCCAGGAGCCGGCATCATGGAAACGTGCGGGGTGTAATCCACCACACCATGGCACGGACCAGCCGCCGTCATATCCTCGGCAAGCCTTCCTCATGGCCATCATACACTGCCTCTGGGTGAGCAAAGAGTGCTAACCCAGGCTGGCCAGGGAAGGTATCGTAAGAGGCGGCAGTACCTTTCGGGCGTGGACACTCTAGGCGCGAGCCTGTGTCCAGCGGCCCCGGTCCAAGATCAACCGACGAGGCCGGCCTCCAGCCGGGATCATTTAGACCTGCTCCAGAATCCAGTGGCAAGGCCCTCCAAGACCTACTGAAGCCACCACTGATTCTGAAACACTCCCGGACAACGGACCACGACAGACACCAGAATCAGCAGTGGGGATTTTCGGCTCAGGAGCAGATGAAGACGCTAAATTACTCGGCCCAGGGAGCACGCTGCGAAGCAGCCCTGGTACCAAATCTTTTATTGTCCTCTTCATCTCCCCCCTCATTTCCAACCCGAGTCTCCATTTCCGAAGAAACAGAGGCCTTTCTCTTACCCTTGCCACTTACACTCTTCTTCGCACACTTCTCCTCCTCCGACGCCTTATCCTTCGCCTGTAACGACAAGAATTCAGAGAATAATTCCACCCACCCCACCCCCCACCCCCACTGTTTACACACATCACATTTTAATAATGGACCGCAAGGTGAACATTTTACACAGAGGCGAGGAGCAAACATTGACTTGATTGATCGGTTACAACCAACACATGAAGGCTTCTGAAAAAAGGGACAAGACGACGACAATGACTTAAAGCTTCTTTAATAATTTAAATAAATTAAATAACTCATAAAGGAGAAAGAAACTCACCTATTGGCCTACAAAGGACGGTGAAAAAGATAACAACCAGCCTCAAAGAGGATATTAAAAATAATAATAAGGTTGATATGATGTCATAATTTCCAAAAAAGAAAACAGACGAACAACATCCAGGTGTAAGACGAATAGTATGAATACAAGAGCACATTAAACAGTAATGTGAACACAGTAATAGCGTATGATAATGACACAGATAAACAGTATGACTGAAAAAACATTGGCAGCAAAAAATTACTAATATTTTCAAATATTTTAATGTGCCATAAAGCATAACTGGAGTACCTGAGTCTTTAGCAAAGGCATACCACATCCATCTCTTGGAAGCTCCACCAGACAACAACTCTTCATCACCACTTACTTATTTATTAAAAGGGAAGGGTGGGACCAGAGGGCAGAATGACACGCTCTCTCTTATGGGAGCCTATATCATTCTGGGTATAGGTTTTTTTCCTAACATTTATAGGGAAATAGTGGAGACAAACCTCTTTAGATGTGAACAAACCTTACAGAAACCTGTGGACACAATCATAAAGAGATATTAGTATTTTATGGCGCCAGATAATAAAGTTACCAGTTTTCTGAGTGCCTATAACGTCTATACCACGTCACGGAAACAGGTGACACCGCTTAATTAAGACGTAATTAAAACACAATTGTACTAGTTCACCTGGTAACTCGGTCCTGGCGTGGCCTCAGGCGAATTAAACTTATCAAACATGATCTCTAGAACTCTAAAACAACTTTAGATATGATAATTGAGCAAAACTCAGCAAGTGGATATAAAAACACAAGCATGTGATTCAGGCTAATAGTCAAGAAAGAGGCAGTGACAGTCTGTCCATGTGTGACGTTGGGGCCGGCATCCGGGTGACTGTTACCTGACTACCTGCCCATTAATGGCACCTATCTTTTTCAATCTGGGGTTATTGAGTGAAGGTCGATATTTAGGAAATATCATAGTGTTAGGGAGGTAAGTATATCTCTTGAAGTGAAAAACAACTTTATGTACTAATAATATCTTTCATTACAATAAATTAAGCATAAATATAGAATATCAGTCTCTTGAGAGGGATTTGAATAATCTTTTTAACAGAATTCACAGGCCATTTATGTTCTCTACAGGATAAAACACATATTATATGATACTCTACATTTATTAAGGATTTGTTAATACCCAATGATTTCAGTTTTCATCTAATTTTCTCCACATATCCAGATACAACATTTTGTTACAAAAATTGGTTGATCTGCTTGGGTTCCCTTACATATATTATTAATTTATAAAATAATATGATAAATAAAATGCACCCCAAAATTGATTTCAAAATTTAAACGCTTTTGGGACAAAGTTGGTCCCAAGACCGTAAAACCACCCACATATATTTTAAATCCGCCCAGTGGTTCTCGAGAACACATTTTAAATTTCCCATCGCTTTAGTATGGGAGCTTTTGGCAGGAAAATGATCCAAGATGGTCACCAAATCATTTATCTGACAATTTTCAAAATGGCAAATTTAAAATCAGAATACCCAAAAACATATATAAAACCAATTTCGGCCTCAAAATCATTCAAATAAAAAATTCAATATGGCCTCCAAACATGCTACATTTTGATTGGGCCACGGTGGCCATGTTTTTTGACAGATCAACTTCCCTTGAACTAACTTTAATGGCCCTTAGTCCCTAATCTTCTCTGTCAAATTTCGACCCAATCCGTTTATCGGTTCTGGAGAAGTCGTTTTCGGCTTATAGCCCATTATGATGCAAAAGGGTTAAAATTTCAAAGTTAGTCTAATTGATTTTAGCTGGTGTCAAATTGAATCCATAGAACTGCAGTTGAATATGACAAAATTCCAGACCTTACCGATAGCTTTTTTTTATTTTTCACTTTATTCATGTAATGAACTACAACAATCATAAAACTCAGCAAAAAGCTAAATTCCATAAAAATGAGAACTAAATACATAACATATCTGAGTGAATTATTTAATTTCTACTCAGTAGTGGTCAATATTAGTCTTATTAACTCATTAATGATAATAAATCATCTCATGTGGAAAATTATTCAAAATTATAACTCAATTTCAGCAAATAATTTTAAAACAACTGTACATAGATGAACAATATCAATTAATTCATGTGTCATATATCTATTTTACACTAAACAAACATGTAAGACAGTAATTTGATTAATTTAATTGATATTATTACCTTTTTACTAATTTAACTAACCACATTACTAAATTTACCAAAACGTGACATACAGCTGGAAAATTCCAGATTTTTTCCTAATATTTTTATGCCTAAAAGTAGATATCATGAGACTATACAAAAGGCATATTAATAACAATATTTACGTAGTATATTCTTAGAGCAATAATCATTCAAACAAAACGTGACGTACAGCAGGAATTTGGTTCACCGTTTTTGTGTCATTTGACAGAACATGAACATCATATTACTTTCACAAATGTATGGTTTTGAATAAATAACAATGTATTAATTTACAAAATTTTGCAATGAATACACCAATATACTTCATATATATTAACACACAGATGCCTTTTATATAGACCATGCTTTCATATCATAAAATCTTTAATTAGACCAATTTCCTGCTATTTGCTAACCAATATGCACTTGGGAAGATAAATACACATTATCAAATTAAAGCCCACAATTGTGGCTTGCACTTAGGCCACTTCATGAACTTCTATAGCTTTTTTAGTCTGAAGACATATGCAAACACAATTTTTTGCTTTGCACCATGAAAAATCACTTATTTTCCTCTTCTTTCTATTTCAAAGTAACATAGTACATTTCCGAAAAAGTTAGTCCCGATCCCAGGATGATTCATAGTAAGGAAAAATTAGTTACCTCTCCGGGATGTAGAAATTGTTTGAGTGTAGCTTTCGTGACCATCTCGGTCACTTCTTCAGCACTACCTGACGGTCGCTGGCAACGTCACTCTGGTAAGATCTTGTGGACACCCCAGCAGTGCCTCGGTCATCAACACTGAGACCTACTTATTCAAACGGAAGGCTAGAGGCCATAGAAATCTACAAGCATCAACCAACCATGAACAGAGAGGAGAGCTACCATATACCAGCAGTCTACCAGTCCATGCTGTCACGTGACTCCACAGGATCTGACCAGTGACGTTGCCAGCGACCGTCAGTTAGTGCTGAAGAAGTGACCGAGATGGTCACGAAAGCTACACTCAAACAATTTCTACATCCCGGAGAGGTAACTAATTTTCCCTTATTATAACATAGTACAGTTTATTCTCAACAAAATATGGTAAACCTATATATTTTAAGGGCCCTTGCATATTGTAGCTTCAGGAAACATAGACATGATTCATAAAATCACACATAAATGCACTAAACCTGTCAAGCTAACTCATACTATGAAAAGATTGGGTGGGCTCAACTTAGATGCTACAAGCCTTTCGCGAAAACTAGGTGATCAAAGATGACCCCCCCCCCCCCCCGAACCATTTGGCCAATCAAGTTCCCTTGAACAAACTTGGTTCAACTCTGCCCTAGATGATGTTTCATGAGTTTTGAATAGATCGCGCAAGCGGTTTCGGGGAAAATTTCTAGCCATTCAGATGGTGAAATTAGAATTGTTTCTGTCATCATAGTTGTATATATCTGTATAATATTGTATATATTTATATTTTTCTGTACAGTTAATCATATAAGCTTCTGATTGTAAATATGTTTGGTTTTTTTCCAAATGTAAGTATTTGAGGGCCTAGGGGAAGAACAGTTATTGTATTGATCGAGTTTGCACCCTCTTTAAATAAAGATATTATTATTACATCTCTAAAAATTATCCAAAATCCAAGATGACCGCCAGCCAAATTAGCCGATTGGCTTCGTTTGAACAAACTTGAATCTCTATCCCCTAAGGATGCTTCCTTCCAAATATAATTGAAATCGGCCCAGTAGTTCTTGAGAAGTTGTTTAACGGAAAAGTTGGCGGATGGACACACAATGGACAGTCACCATGGTATAAGCTCACTTGGCCTTTCAGGCCAGGAGAGCTAATAATTAAATACACCAAAAAATTCACAGGTCGCTGATATTTTGTACGCATCTGTACTGTACTGTTCAGCATGGCATACATGGTACATCATATTATTAGGATAATTAATCCTTTAATGGTCATGTAAATTACAAATTTTGCCTAATCAATGTCCATTTCCAGGAAAAGAAGACTATTTTTTGACAATTTTCCAGTGGAATGACTGGATCATTTATCGAACCAGTCATTCATGGTAAATTTTAAACAAGAGGCCCAAGGGACCGCATCGCTCACCTGGAACATGGGCCTTTCAACTATATTATAATGCATATTGTGCACATGGAAACACAGCAATACATAGTAAATAAACTTGAGCAGAGGGAATTTAAATAGGGCCATCCTTAACCCTTAGCACTCTGATGTCAATATTCTATATTTTACTGTGTCAATATCAAAGAAACTTGTGTACATTTTTCAACAATTTTACTGGAAGATGTTGCTGTCTATGACAGCACCATCTCCCACCAAATTTGTTTGAAAATGTATAACAGTTCATCTTTTAATTTAATTTGAAAATTTAAAATTTTGACATCAGAGTGGTAAGGGTAAAATAATAGTTTGGTTGCCCTCTCGTGACCGCCCCTAAAAAAAACCTAATGACTCAATTTCTTTTTTGTAGTTTCCGATGAAGATTTATTTTTATTTTCTGACCTAAGCCTGTTGAGAAAATAGAATCATCTCATTTTATCAAAAGGGGCTCAAATAACCTTTAGAAACTTTATTTTATGGTTTCTATTTCAAGGTGGAATAAAAAATTTAATTTTATTCTGTACATTCAGTTATCTAATATTATAATTCAGCAGGTAACAAAATTTTCCCAGACCTACTTAGGCCCGATTTATAAGTCGAACTTCTCATATGTTCAGCATATAAATCAACCATCCGTCATTAGTGTGGCGCGACAGAAAGTTTGACTTATAAAATGGGTCTAACTCTACTCCAACCACGATGGCACCAGGGTTGGCATAGGACAACCAAAAAAGCCTCCAAGGATAATAAATATAACCACGTACTTGTACATCAACAGGAAAGTTCTGTAGTTCCAGGTTTTCACGAAAAACAGCCCTGAATCGCCAAAACATGACCACGCACGGATGGTTGTAATTTTTCTCATCTTTAAAGCTGACACTGTAGCTGACCTTCTCCGATGAAAATTCAGTATCAACATTGAGTATTTGTAAGTGTGGGAGCCAATATTTTGCACCGTCAAATTCTTCCAGATCCTGCAAAAGGAGAGTTGTATGCTTAAATATTCAATTTGTGAATCCAAATCTGGAACCTAAATCAGACATAGTTCCACACCCTTGTTACATATATGAGGGGAATGGTTCTTTTCTATTTATGTTCTGCTCATTTTTAGCTAAGCTCTGCCGTGTTGGTATTGATTTGAAACTTTGAAACCCGAATTCCCAGAATCAAAATTTCAAGGTAGGGCCTACCTACATGTGTATACAGGTAATCTGTTGAAGATTTTGAAATTAATTTAACTGGAGGCTGTTGATGCCACTGGCAGCAACAGATGGAAGTAAAATTAGTTTCAAAATATTCAACAAAATGTTTAACAAATTGGAAATTTGTCAAAGACACACGAGTCATACAATTTTTTATTTTCGTGACAGAGCTCCATCATTTTGACCGTGACAATGATCATCAAACATGTGATGTATTTGATTATGACGAGATACTTGAGCTACAGATGGGATCCCTCTGTTGTAAACAGCAATCATTGATTTTTATAAGTTGTATCAGCTTTCTGATTGAATCCTTCACCAATATAACAACTAGAAAACGTTGTTTGACTCAGAGGGCCCTGCAATCACTAAAAATACCTTTCTCTATGCAGTACGTAGCCATTTTATTCCAAGCCTTATTATTAAAAATAAAAAGTAAAAAGCAAACAAAAAAATTATTTTAAAAAAATAAGGAAATTGTAATAAGGAATGTTTTTGCATTAAAAATCCCATTTTCACCCAAAACTTGGACCTATAAAGGTCCTTCAAAAGGCACATCTGCAGATCATAACTGAGGCATATATGCCAAGCTTCATTAAATTTTCAAAGTTTCAAATCAAACTGTGTGCGTGCGTGTGTGTTAATTGTCTATTGTCTTAAATGTATACATGTAAATATTATATTATCTTCACCCATGATCCAACTATTACTGAATTATATGTTTATTATATGTTAAATGTAAGGGGTCCACCGCTGTATAGGCTCAGCCTTTGGTGGACTGCCTGTTGTGTAAATGTAAAATCTATGTGTTATATGAAAATAAATAATTTTGAATCTTGAATCTTGAAATTATCTTAAGCAATTCTGCATGGTGTTTACCAGGAAATTGACCAAAATTGTGAGTTTTTACATTGAAAAGCCTGTTTTCAACAAAGATCTTGGTCCGATAAAGGTGAATCTTTCAAAAGGCACATCCGCAGATCATAACTGAGACATATGCCAGGTTTCATTAAATTATTTTAAGCGATTCTGTATGATATGGTGTTTACGATGAAATTTACAAAAATTGTGAGTTTTTGCATTAAAAAAGCCCATTTTCACCCACAATATTTAACGTGAATTTTTCAAAAGGCACATCTGCGTATCATAACTGAGGCATACACCAAGTTTCATTAAAATATCTGTTCAAAGCGGTTCTGTATGATGTGGTGTTTACAAGAAAATTGACAAAAATCATGAGTTTTTGCATTAAAAAGCCCTTTTTCACCCAAAATATTGGACCTATAAACCTAATACCTTTGGTAAATTAAAAAAGTCTTCTCCTGGTCTGCATATGGACATTTTTCAAGACCATCGCAGAAGCCATTTTTGGTCGGCTTGAGTCTTAAGAGGTCAAATTCATAACCAAATCACTTGATTGCGTGTCCGGAAAAAATGCATTTTAAACTATCGAATGGAAACCAAAATTGGTATGATGTATACACAAAAATGTGTACAAGGACCAAATATACATGTAGGTTGTAAATAAACCTAAACAAGAGGATCAAGGGCCTGTGATGCTCACCTGGACTATTAGCATTTGAACCATTTACATTTAAATAGTCAATAGATGCGATAATTTGAGGAAAACCCAAGACGACTGCCAAACGAAATTGACCAATCAAGTCTCATTTGTTTTCATGGGTAGTAACGATTTAAAGGCTTCTGGGAAATTTTAATAAAATCCAAGATGGCCGCTGAAAAAAATATACCAATCAATATTCTGAATAAAAGTTCTGCAGGCTACACCTACATGTATAGGATCCTTCCAGCCAAATTTTTATTAAAATCAGCCAAGCGATTTAAGAGATCTATACGTTTTAAAGGATTTCCACACAATTTTTGCTTATAATCCAAGATTAGATGGTCGCCAGAAATGAATCGATCAACATTCTGAATGGACAGTTCTGGAGCTGTAATTTAGTGCATGCCCTTATGCAAATGCATGCGAAAATTATCAAGCGCATGCATGCAGATCTCATCAGCTAAGAACAATCAATGAGCATGTGCACTCACATTCTCAGTAGCAGGGACTCAGAATCAAGGGTCCCTAGCTAAGAACAACCAATGAGCATGTGCACGCATGCACGAAACAAATGGCCTATAAATAAGAGACACTGCACCAGTGTCAGGCATCTAACTGTCGTCCTCCAAATGAAGACAAGTGTCATGTATACTTAAGCGACGTGGCTTATCATGTTTTACCAGTTGAAGTTAATCAGCAAAATATGGTAGGAGCTAATACAGACAATCTCCAACCAGAGATATTCCCGCGCTCTATTTCAAAGGTAATTCTTCTGATAGAAGTAGCATGAGGTGGCGATAGGTACCTCGCCAACTGCCCAACCCCCACCCACCCCCAACCCCCCCCCTCCCTCTACCAACATATATGTAGGGAAACAGACTTCAAACTGAGTGGTCAGGAGCACTACAGGGATGTCCAAAAGGACTCACCCACAGCTCAGCACTCTACTTTCCCAAGACTTATGCAGGGGAAATAAAAGGACCTCTCCAAACTGAAGATTCAAGAGCAATACAGCACGATCTAACCGTGTTTCTTTCTGCATCACACCAGTTCTACTCAAGAGGGGACTCGTGTTCAAACACAAACACGCCGATCAGGAGATGAAAAAGGAAGCATACAGGATATATAATCTCCACACCATGGAGTCTCTAGGCACCAGCCATATAGTTAGAGCCCTTAGCCAGTAGACTGTTCCCCTTCCACTCTGTTCCCCCCCCCCGCCGACATTATAAATTCTTCTACAAACCTTTTTCCAGCATACATTCACCACATAACTGAATGACGTATCTGCAAATTTGAATGATGTCACACCTCTAGGTCATCAGGGCTAACTCTGGCATTTAGCCTACCTATGCATGACTGCCCAGACATTTGAGAAAAATATAATATCACCCAAAAACTTTATGGTGTCTATCTGTAAAACCCCACATGCAAACATGTATATAAATCCTTTGATGAGCTTCCCACATGGGCCGAAACGCCATAAAGTCAGATCTCAGATAGGGTTTGGAAACTCCTCTCCCAGTGCCATACTATTTATCGTAAAATCCACTCATCGTTACCACTAATTCCCTGTATATACCAAAAGGGAATACGCTGTGTATATGCACATACATGTGCAAAACAATGGCACACCCTACATACGAGGTCCAGCTAAGAAGAATCAGTGAGCGTGTGCACGCACATGCTCAGTGGCAGGGACCCTGAATCAAGGGTTCCCAGTTAAGAACTATCAGTAAGAATGTGCACGCACATGCTCAGTAGCTGGGACCTTGAATCAAGGGTCCCCAACTAAGAACAACCAGTGAACATGTGCACGCACATGCTCAGTAGCAAGGACCCTGAATTCAGCATCCAGCTAACCAGTGAGCATGTATGTGCATGCACATGCTCAGTGGTTGGGATGCTCACTGGTTGGGATCCTTGCCAGGTCCCATGGCCTATAAATAGGAGGCACTGCACCAGTGACAGGCACCTGACTTTCGTCCTCCAACCAAAGACAAGCATCAGGTATACTTCAGCAATGTGGTCTATCACGTTTTACCAGTTTAGATCTCATCAATCACCTGCCCTGATATATGGGCTTGTTAAGTATGACGTCATGGTCACACGACTTGCCACTTTTGTCACTAAATTAAGCAATATTGCGTATATCGTCATACACATTTCTTGCGACTCTATTCATAATTTAAATAAGTATCCAGCCTCTAATGCACTCGATATGCGATCTGTATTCTTAACAGGTTCGCGTGACACAATTAAAAGCATAAACAAATCCCTATTCTTCTTAGGAGCGACAGTCAAATGTAAGTCACAAAAACCAGTAACGGAGAGTAATTGTTGGTTCATGAAGCAGCTTGTTGGAAGACCGAGATTTCTTTGATCATAATAATTAAATGTATAGTTCCCAAATAAAAATACAAAAGTTTTATGATAATTGCACGTAAAATATAGCAAAAATTCTCAAGTAAACATCACCCGAAAAGCGTACTGAAGCCTGTCTTAAGCGACCCCTTTGCGAGCACAACAAAGTGGCATTAAAAAGCCAGCAAATATTCGAGACACATCGATGATCCCATTTCTTTTTAGAAAGTATAACGTTGTATTCATTCTATGAACCGTGATGGTAATTCCATCTAACGAATACGCCAGTTTTTGGCTTCAAAATGCAGGTGGCCATTCAAGCAGTTTTAAATGTATTTAAAAGCCATGGAAAAGACATATGTTTTATGCTGTCAGAAATATTCTGGTTAATATTTTGAAAATTAGTATGACTGTAAGCAGTGTTAGGGGAGACAAGTCAAATTAGTTTCAAAATATTCAACATCCATTATGTCTGAGACCAGTCCCATCAAATGAAGTCTTACCTATCAGCAAAGTAAACTGAAATCTGTTTACCAGATCGCAAACGCTGTATTCACTGTTGATTGGCTCAAGTATTCATATGGCAGGGTATCAAATGTGTAGACCATGTACATCTTCTGCAGAATGAAAGCCTATACATTTTCCAGACCTAATTCATCATCTCCCATGCCCATTTTATGATATCTCCAACCACTGTCCATTTCAAATCAAACAAATATATATACTGTCAGAATTAGTAGATATTATCTACAACATTCATACATCTGGAGATTGAAATTCCATACATTTTCCATACCTAATTTCTCAATTTCCAGATCAATTTTATAAAGTCCTCATTCAATTTCCATTTCAAAAACTGACAAACTGCAGAAAACTATCCGCATTTGTACTAGTCCATTGTGTCACTATTCTGAATATTATCTATACTATTTTGAAAATGAGAATCACATCTGATATTTCAATTTTTCATACTTTTTCCAAACCATTAGCCAGAAATGTCAGATTTTCCGTACACTTCAAGCCTGGAAACAGGTTTCTTATAATTCCATACTTTTCCAGACTTAACATACTTCTGCATGACATTTATTGTGTTAAAATGTGGGACAAATCCATTGAATCAGTAGTTTTCAAGATATTCCAGATTTTACCAGATGAGGGGACTTCTTATACAAATCCCAGGTTTGGGCCATATACATCATTTAACCCTTTCACGGACAAAACCAGCCTCTGCAGCGGTCTTGAGGAATGTCGATTTGCAGTCCAAGAGAAGACTGTTATTGAAAATTTACCACTGGAATGACTGGCATGATAACCACCCCAATCAGTCCAGTAATGAATTTTTTAAATAGTCTTATCTTGGCCTGCAAATGGGCATTTAATAAGAAAATATTTAATTTTCTTGACCTAATAGCAACTAGTGTTAAACAAATGATAATCAGCAGTTTCTTTAAACGCCTTAAACTGAAATCTGACCATTTTGAAGTTTTTATTGTTACATTATACCATAAAAGAAATTTTTACTAAATATATTTTTATTGCTACATTTCGAGAATATTCCTAAACTATACCGGTATATAGGATTGTTCAGAGCGAGGTATAAACAATAGCTTCTAAAGAAATGTCTATACACAGTGTGTCCAGGACTGTAGTTGACATCATCTCAGCTGATTACCATAGTCTATGCTGGTGAACACACACTGACTTTCACATCACATATTCAGCTGAGCAAATTTAGATTCAGGCGGTATTCCGTTTAGTGGGCACGGTACTTTAAAACGTTGAGTATTCTAAAACATCATAAAGTTCATCAACGGCCCCCATCTTGCATCTCATGCTCACACCGATGGGACTTTTTCTACAGTAGGCATTAGTACACAATGATCACAAACCTGCAAAGAAATGATTTGAATAGTTATGATAAGATAATAAGCATATTACCCTTTAATGGTCATGAAAATCTAAATATTTGCTTATTCAATGACCATTTGCAAGTCAATAAAATACTATTTTTGAAAATTACCACAAAAACGACTGGTTCAGTTATACAACCAGTCATTCTAGTGGTAAATATTTTTAAATAGTATTTTCTTGACCTGCAATTGGACATTCCTCAAGACCACTGCAGATGCAGGTCAAGTCGGCCAGTAGCAGTCCCTGCAGCGGTCTTGAGGAATGTCCATTTGCAGACTAACAAGACTATTTTTGAACATTTTTCATTGGAATGCCTGCTTCAATAAAGAAATCAGTTATTATAGTGTCAAATGCTCAAAAATGGTTGCTTACTGACCTGCAAATGGACATTCACTTAGCAATAATTTAGATTTTCTCAACCAATCCTGACTTTTAAATGGTTAAAAATCAAGCCTTTTACTAGTACTGTGATATTACAAATCAATGTCAGCTTGCAGGCCACTAAATGTATTTTTAAAGTCACCATCAAAATAGCTGAATCGATAACATAGCCAGTCCTTCCCCTGGAGCCACATACCCCCTCCTTTGATTAATGGAAATATTAATATTGTTAATGTGCTATTAATGGCAGGGGTGGGAGCTTTCTTATCAGCTCTGGGTGTGCGTTGGTTGCTCAACCCTGGCTCGGTTCCAGTATGATTTGATTTGTCACAAGGAATCTGGATGCCTGATAACAAAGCACCGGATTTGGCACAGTCGCGCTTGGGTGGTTTTGGCGGGAAGAAGGCCGGGATTGAGGAAGCATCGTTATCACCAGATTTTCCGAGTTTAAAGCGGATTAGCTTATCACAGCCCTGGGGTATACGCAGGCACATGCTTCGGAATAATTAGGGAGCCAATGAACATTGACCTCTGCCTTCCAGGGGACATACCCCCAATGCATTTTCTGCTTGCCCATCATTCGGTTCGCCGGCTATGCTAATTCACAAAGTTCTTAACGCAGATTCCCTCCTTCCCACCTCAGGTCCTTAATACTTATAATTATGATCCTCATACTTATGATCCGCTGTGTAGGGTTTCTTAATTGGTTAATCTTATGTAATGCTAAAAGTATATTAAATAGTCGTATGTATGTCTTTTTAAGGTATAAATATTGTATAGATATGTATATATATTAGTTAGTTGTATGAGGTACATAGATTTTTGCTATAACCTTGACTTGTCAAGGCCCCTTAAACTGTCTTTGCAAGCATTACAAAAAATCTATGGATTACCATGTCACCCAAACCAGGCTTGTTTGTTCTATTTCCTACCGCAATTTCATTGCCCGGGGTGGGGGGGGGGCCCTCCTGTGATTAATCTCCAGTCATACATCTTCAACAATAGACTTCTCTGACATGTCTGGGTCTGCATTCTGCAAAGGGACATTTTCTGTGGTTATTATGCAATGGCAGATTGCTATCTTTAGTGCATTATTTTCTTCTTACATACCATGTAGAGGGTATGTAATATAAATTTACTATATATCATCATTATTAGTGATATATGTTCATAGTTATTGAAAGAAAAAAACAATTCTAAGCTAAACTCTCTACAATCTACATGATCTATTTATGTCTCATTTAATGCTTTTGCTTTCAAATTGTGCGTTGTTACTCACCTGAAGTTAATACTGATACATTCCGTGCAATATTATCAGGGCTTTAGATTTACCTCATTTGGGAAAACCGCCTACCTGGTCCAGGATCCATCAATACTCCTAGAAATTATAGAATTTTGAAATCTGAGAGATTAATTTACAGCCATTTTAGTTTTAATAGCGCTATAAGACCTCTGAATGGCCATCAAATGCCACAGCATCCATCCCTGAGGATTTAGTTGACTAAATCAGTTAATTAATGTTCATAGCAGCCAGTAGGATTTTAATTTGGGCTCGCTAATACGGGCGGATTTCATTTGGGCATGACTTGTAGTCATAGCTAAGGGGTAATCTAAAGCCTTGATTATTAGTGATATACGTTCATAGTTATTGAAAGAAAAAAACAATTCTAAGCTAAACTTTTAAAATTTACTTGATATGTAAATATATTAATTATATTTATTGCCTTAGTGTTACTTGTTGCTGTGATTGTCAACATGGGTTTATTTATTTATTGCTGTCCAGTATTATGTGGCGGTGGTTAAGTACCTGCAGGTTATGTGCTAAAACACCCATTCTAAGTGTGCATCAATGGCAACAGATCTCAATTTTCTTTTTACTGTTAACTAAATTCACTATCAGCATTGCCATCTCGATGAGATACCAACCATCACAGGTACCCTGCCCACTCCTCCTTTTTCCTTATATGTAAATACCGTATTAAATATATAGCAACCCTATTAACATACAAAAATGTGTGTTTCCTTTAAACCCATGTGTTGGTGTTTTGTTTGTATTGATGTATGTGCTAAACAATTAACCTTTTACAAATGTAAGTCAGAATTTGTGAAAATAAAAAATTTGGTTTAGTAAATGTCTGGAAAATTGCCAGGTTAGGTACTACTATTTTTGAAAATTTATGACTGGGATGACTAGCTGGATTATTGAGCCAATAATTCTCAGTTATAACTATTCATAAATTGTCTTTAATAGGCCTGCAAATCAACGCTTTTCTCAAGCATATTGTAGAATCCATTTCTGACCATTTAAATGCTTTATTTACTAAATAAGATGCTCTTTATTTTGAGGTAGTCATGTATTAATCGAAGAAATATATGCTATATCACAAAAAAATCATTATATTTTAAGTTTAAATATATCAAAAACTTGACACAAATACCCGTCAAAGTATCAGTCTATTACACTATTTATATTTACGAAAACTGGTAACGTTCACTAGCTCCTCACCGTATCAGTGTACACTTTTTACGCACATTTTAATCCGCTGGGAATCTAGAAAATGAAACTCCCGAACGTCTCCGACAGTTTTGTACATTGTGGCACAAAAACAAATCGAATTTTAAAAAGAAATCTGCTCAAGCGAATACACAAACACGCATGTTATTTACCGTAAAAAGTCGGCCTAGGGACCACAAGTGGAAAGTCGCGTTCTGAGTGACGTCATCACTTAACAAATTACAAGCCCATATGCTACTTTTTCAGTTTGCTAAATAGTAGAATAATGTGGGCATCCTAATTTCAGTATTTCAATGAGAGCATTCAGTTTTAAGTATTATCACACCTTATTCATGCCCTGGGCCTGGTGGTATTCACCTCAAACTGTTAAATTACAGCACTCGTTTCCCTGAAATAGAGCCGTTGATTAAGTAGCGCTACTAATTTAACTGCTTCTGTAAATTTTTCTTGGAAAATCCAAGATGGCCGCTGAAAGGACAGACCAATCAAAATTCTGTATATAGTTCCTTCTGAAGCCTACCACCATATCACAATGGTGGGTCGTGAGGCTCGTGTTTGATTAAAATCTACAAAGCCGTTTAGGAGATATGTACATTTTAAAGGATTTCCGGATAATTTTCCAAAAATCCAAGACAGCTGTTAAAAGAAATTTACCAATCAAATTTCTCGTTTGATGTGTTGAATCCTACCACCATAGGATCCTTTCATTGAAATCGAGCCATTGATTAAATAGTAGTAATTAGCGTTTTAAAGCCTAGAAAATTTTCGAAAAATCCAACGTGGCTGTCTACAAAAAATTGACGAATCAAAACCCTGAATAGAAGTTCTAGAGCCTACCACTATAGGATCCTTTCATCAAGTTATTTCAAATCTGACAAGCAGTCTAGGAGATACATTTTGAAACAAAAGTTGACGGATGGTTGCCATGGCATGCATCTAAGCTCACTAGGTCTAGGCCATTCTGGCCAGGTGAGCTAACTAGAATGATAAGCCTAATTTGTAAACATTCAACACTGCCTCTCAATCCGCAAACCTTATCATGAAATGAATAACTCACATGTCAAATTTGGTTGAATTTTGCCAACTTTGCCAATTGCCATTCAGCCCAACTCCAACCCCTCACCCCGAGGGCTGATCCTAATGTAAATTGTCTCACAATCTGAAATCAAATGTGTAGCTAACATACCAAATTTGGTTAAATTCTTCCAAGTGGTTTAGAAGGAGATCTCCAGATAATCTTCAAGAAATCCAAGAGGATCGTGTGCCATCCAAATTTGATAAAATCAGCAACAGCGGTTTAGGAGGTACGTACATTTTAAAGGATTTCCAGATAATTTTCAGAAAATCCAAGATGGATGCCAAAGAAATTTATCAATCAAAATTCTCATTTGATATGTTATGGCCTATCACCACAGAATCGCTCCACGCAAGTCTTGTTGAAATAGAGCTGTTGATTAAGTAGTAGTGATTTAAATACTTAGAACTGGAATTTTTGGGGGGGAAATCCAAGATGGCCGCTGAAAAAATAGACCAACCAAAATCAATATAGTTCGTTCTGGAGCCTACCACCGTACCACGATGGAATCGTCTACCATGATAGGATCGCAAGGATTGCGTTCCATCCAAATTTGATTAAAATCTGCAAAGCGATTTAGGAGATATGTCCATTTTAAAGGATTTCCGGATAATTTTCATAAAATCCAAGATGCTGTAAAAAAAATGTACATGTACCAATCAAAGTTCTCGTTTGTTATGTTGAAACCACCCGCCAATCCATCTTAGGATCGTTTCGATGACATCGATGGCTGTCTAAAACAAGGCAAATCAATAATTGATATATGCTCCCCGAAGGCATACTCTGCAGAGAAACTGAATGGATAACCCCGAAGGCATATGCTTCAGGGAAAGGTTTGGAACTGTGGCTCAGACACAGAGAAACGAACTTGAAATTGTCAATGAGATATCACCATATTAGGCCATCCTTAAAATATTGTTGGTTTGGGGTAATGATGTTAAATCCACAATTTGGGGAGTAGGAATGATTCGGTGGGCCATCACTCTTTTGGTCTGGCGGGATTTGCCCTAACGAACAATTTGAGAGAATAATAACAACATACTGGGCGTGTCCGCCCGTGGTGGGCGTGTTGGTCCAGGGAAAGGGCATCCCTTATCCTGCTCGGTCTGTGTTCTCCATGAGGTGGAGTTTTCATCGTCCAGGTCTGATGAGAATACCTATGGCGGTTTGATATCAATCTGAGATGTCATTGGATTCTGATTTTAGAGGGGCGTATTCTCCCCTACATACTTATGGATGGTTATTGCCGGTTTTGCCATTGGGCAACTTTTTTGGGTGGTTGTGGTCAACTTCACCAGTTTTAATTGTTACCGGTTGTTTTTGGTCGCATTCAGGTCTGTGTAGACCTGGCGGGTTGAGTGTCCGAACCTACTGAGTTTAGACTCAGTGTGGACAGCGGAGGTATTGTGACTATCTCCGTTTCCCGTGGCAACAGTTTGCTGGATGAATCAATTCGGAAATGACAGATGATAACAACGTAGTCAGTTATATGAGCTACTCGTCGAAGGCTGTTAAGCCTGATGCTTGGTCTCGATGTGAGACCAAAAGTCTGAATGATCTGGACTGGAATTTTCTTCCCTTTTATACCCTTCCTGGGCGAGCCTGTGGATTGAGTCGATCTTGACCATATATGGGCAGAAAAGAACCAGATTGGCAGTTCCCCCGTTTGGAATTTTTGGGGGTTTGGCACCCTGGTCAAACATTTTACCGGTTAACCTGTTTTGGCGGCCTGTCACTTTTTTACCAGTTGTGCCAGTTTTGGCGGATTGTGACCGGTTTTTTGGTGGTTGTGATAATTTTTACCGGTTGTAAGTTGTAATGGCAGTTCTGCCATCCATTTTTGGCGGTTGAGCAACTTTTTTGTCATTTGAGTTCATTTTTACTGGCTGTGAGGTTTTTTTACCGGTTGTGTCCATTTTGGAGGTTGAAAAAACTTTGACGGTTCAGGATTTTTTACCGGTTGTAGGTCATTTTGGTAAAAGATTTCCAAGGGTTTTCTGAAGGTCAAGATCGTAGAGGTATTGCTCCTTTAGTGGAGATTTTTTGCCTGCTTGTACGGGTAATGATCATGAGTGGTCATCACGGTTTTTGATTCAGACTTCATGGCATTTCGTTTCTTGAGCGGAACTCATCAGAGGCGAAGTTTTGTCAACTGGGAGTGGGCATTTTGGGTTCCACTTTGTTCTGATATGGCAACTATGGTGTGGGTGTTAGGACTGATAGACAAGGTGTGTGTGTGTGGGATGTCCTTGCCCAGTCTGGATGGTTTGGTGTATTAAATGGTGAGTTATGTATCACTGTTACACAGTCAAAATCACAACTGGTTAGATATTCAAGTTATGTAAACTTTTGTTTCAAAATTTGTTTTGAAAAAATAAAATGAATAAAATAAAGAAGCACGACAACTCTGTGAGTTATGCGTCTTTGTTGTTCTTTTATTTGTGCTGAAGTCCACGTAGAGGTGCCATATTGAAGAGCATCTTTAAAGGATGCGAGGTGATGACAATGGGTATGACGTCAATGTGTGACGTCTATGGCGATGGTGATGACATTGCCAAAAATGCGTAGAAACATAAAATCTGGCTGAAGAGATCGATTCTTAAGAACACCGTAAAAATTAAAAGAATAATAACAACATACTGGTTGTGTCCGCCCGTGGTGGGCGTGTTGGTCCAGGGAAAGGGTGTCCCTTATCCTGCTCGGTTTGACCGACAACCGGTAAAAAATCCTGAACCGTCAAAGTTTTTTCAACCACCAAAATGGACACAACCAGTAAAAAAACTCACAACCGGTAAAAATGACCACAACCGCCAAAAAAGTTGCTCAACCGCCAAAAATGGCAGAACCGGCAAAAAACTTACAACTGGTAAAAATTATCACAATCGCCAAAAAACGGTCACAAACCGCCAAAACTGGTAAAAAAGTCACAACCGCCAAAAAATGGCCACAGGCCACCAAAACAGGTCAACCGGTAAAATGTTTGACCAGGCCACCAAACCCCCAAAAATTCCAAACCGGGGAACTGCCAATCTGGTTCTTTGATCGACTCAATCCACAGGCTCGCCCAGGAAGTGTATAAAAGGGAAGAAAATTCCAGTCCAGATCATTCAGACTTTTGGTCTCACATCAAGACCAAGCGTCAGGCTTAACAACCTTCGACGAGTAGCACATATAACTGACTACGTTGTTATCATCTAACGAACAATTTGTTACGGATAGCTTAATAAAAGCAAAATCTACGGTTCTCTAAATAAACACACTTAGACTTTGCTTGGCACCATATGAAAAATACATATTAAAACTATGTTCAAAATGAACAGAGATATTTTTTGTAATAATCAATACCAAGTTTGGTGACCATAAGTGAAAAAGTCTTGAAACTATGGCCCGGAGAAACATTTTCTGTGATATTCAGTCGACCATGAAAAGTAGGTCAGCATGCCCTACTTTTCATACTGTGCACACCTTCTCCCTAAGATGCATCCACATACCAAGTTTGGTGACCATATGTGAGTCTTGAAACTATGGCCCAGACAAACATTTTCTGTGATATTCAATCGACCATGAAAAGCCGTCAGCATGACCTACTTTTGATACTCCGCAGCCTTTTCCATAAGATGTATCCACATACCAAATTTGGTGACTATATGTGAAAAAGTCTTGAAACTATAGCCCGGACAAACATTTTGTGATATTCAAATGATCATGAAAAGTAGGTCAGCATGACCTACGTTTGACCTACTTTTGATACTCTGCACACCTTCTCGCTAAGATGCATCCACATACCAAGTTTGGTGAGCACATGTACAAAAGTCTTGAAACTATGGCAAACAAAGATTTTCTGTGATATTCAGTCGACCATGAAAAGTAGGTCAGCATGACCTACTTTTGACCTGCTTTACATACTCTGCTCACCTTCTCGCTAAGATGCATCCACATACCAAGTTTGGTGACCATATGTGAAAAAGTCTTGAAACTATGCCCCGGACAAACTTATATATATGATGAACGGACGGACGGATGAACGGACGGACGAACGGACAGACAAAGCGGCGACTATATGCTCACGTGAAATTTTTTTCGGGAGCATAAAAATTAGTTTTACTAATGCAGTGCATTATAAAGGGTAACCTCCCCCCCACCCCCTCTTCCGCCTGAACACCACCTTCTGCTGAGCGCATGCAATTAAATTTGAAGTTGATGAACCATGAATTGATACTATACACCTGTGCAAAAGTTAAGCACCAGCAAAAACAATAGAACGTAGAAACATGATGGTACAACTAGGCTGCCATACTTTTTGTCCCCGCGTTAGCTGACATAATTCCAAGTACGAAATGCACATGCGTGCATGACTTCACGCCGCTTGATGTCCGTGCGTGGCGGGAAACAGCACACGTGTTCAGTTATGTAAAAGTCCAGTTTGAGGTGTAGAACATTACATACAGATTTAGGCGACAAGATTAGGAATTTTGTGTTCATGACCGTGGTTTATTTGTACAGAGAGAATTAGCTCTTGATTGTGAACCGCTATGGCAAGACGAAGGTTAAGTGATCGTGTGAAATGGCAAATCATAGGCATGCATACCACTGGTATGTCATGCAGAGAGATTGGCAGACAGCTGAACATTAACCATACTGTAATCAGTCGTTTGATTGCAAAACATCGGCAAACTAACGAGGTGAAGGACAGGCCTAGATCTGGAAGACCGAAGAAGACTACTGCCTGTGATGATCGAGCCCTAGTACGCCTTGTTAGGAGATCTCCATTCACCAACAGCAGAGTGCTCAGCCAGCAATGGGAAACGCGCAATAGAGTGTCAATGTCTACCGTCAAAAGGAGACTGTATGCTGCTGGCATGAAAGCTAGGAGACCTGTCAGACGTCCTCTCCTCACTGCACACCACAAAGAGGAGCGTCTGAGGTGGTGCAACGAAAGAAGACACTGGAACATGAGATCCTGGAGACGGGTACACTGGTCCGATGAAAGTCGGTTCCTGCTTCATGCCACAGATGGTCGAACTCGTGTATGGAGGTCCAGACGCACGGCGTACGACCAACGTAACATCATGGAAGAAGTTCCATTTGGTGGAGGTTCCGTTATGATATGGGGGTGCATCTCATTTGATTGTAAGCTGGATCTGTTGACTGTACCTGGAACACTAAATGGACAAAGATATCAAGATTCCATACTGGATAGAGTTGTGGTCCCTCATTTTGTAAATCATGCACCTGGAACCCACCCTCTATTCATGGATGACAACGCCCGACCACATCGTGCTAGAGCTGTGCATGAATACCTCCGCCAGAATGCCATCGAAACCCTACCATGGCCAGCAAGGAGCCCTGACATGAACCCTATTGAGCATATCTGGGACATTCTGGGAAACATGGTGAGAAGGAGGGATCCTCCTGTGCAGAACCTACAGGAATTAACAGACGCACTCCATCTTGAATGGCAACGAATACCACAATGGCGTATCAGTCGGTTGGTGACCAGCATGAGACGTCGTGTCCAGGCCGTCATCCAGGCACAAGGTGGATATACCCGGTATTAATAATGACAGTCTCAAACTCGTGCACAGATGTTAAACTTCGTTTTCAGACACCATTAATGACAATCTAGCCACGTGTGTCAACTGTAGGGCAATAGTTGTCAGTTGTGTCAACGTAACCATATTCAGGCCTCGTTTTCAAGTTCAAACAAAAACATACAGTGTTTCCCCACCATCATAATCAGCATTCCTCTAGTTGCATTATTACCTCTTGCACTAAGATGTATGGGTACATAAATGTTTATGCTATTGCTTTCTTCATAGCACATGAATATACCCTCGCATGTGCGTAAAAATAGGGTGGTGCTTAACTTTTGCACAGGTGTATAGTTACAAGTAGAATACACCCATACACCGAGATTGGTTAATGTATACAAAAGACTCAAACTAAAGCGCAGACAAGAATTGTCTATCATGCTCAGTGAACTGTCAGTAACCTACAATAAATCCATACACCAAGTTTTCTGAGATTTACACTCAGATGCTGATCACCGTATCACCCCACCAGTAGAAACAAAAATAATCAGATGATAAAGAAATTGTGCATGAATTCATGCAGGTATTCTGAAGTTATGCATCAGTTTCAAGATATTTAAAGGTGGATAACTCGCAAAAAGAACATGCATATCTGCACATGATACTGATGTCACAAAATTTCAAGTTAATCCATTGGAAACTTTACGAGGAGTTGCGACAAGAAATGATTGTCAAAGATGGACAGACAGACAGCCATTCTGGACAGACGGATGGACATACAGCTATGTGGATAGCACATGCACATTGTAATGATAACACTTATCAAGTTTCAAAGGAATCATAGATAAACTGTAGATTTTTAAAGGGGCTAACTCTGCTATGAAATATTTCCAGGCCAGGAAAAAAGCACATGCACATCTGCATATCATACTGATAATGTGCATGACATTTCACGTTAATTCCGTGGGAACTCTAGGACCTGCGGTGACAAAAAACGATTATCAGAGATGGACGGACGGACAGACAGATGGAGACACTCTGTACAGACGTTGTACAGCCATACGCATAGCGCATGCACATGGTAATGATAACACTTACAAAGTTTCAAAAGAGTCGTAACTAAACTGTAGGTGTAGCCCTGACAAGAAATGATTGGCAATGCAGTCATTCTGGTGTCAAGACCGAAACATTTCCCGGCCGTGAAAAAAACACATGCACATCTTCGTGTGGTAATGATAACACTTAGCAAGCTGCAAAAGAATCACAACTAAACGGTAGGAGTCCTTGCGCTGACAAGAAGGGGATAGATGGACGGACATGCTGATCACTATGCCACCCCCACCCCTCCATCTTCCGAACCAGGGGGATATGCATATCCTGACAAGAATAATCTCTTATATGCAGTGACCCGTGAAACGTAGGTTATGCTGAGCTACCTTTGATATATGACAGGCCTTTAGGCTATGACACTTTGTGAACTGAATCGTACACTACAGGTGAGGTATACAGGTGTATTGTGTAATTGTGCAATGCTAATGAGGTATATATGTGTATTGTATTATTGTACATTACAAGTGAGGTATACATGTGTATTGTATGATTGTACATTACTAGTGCTGTATACAGTTGTATTGTATAATTGTACATAACTAATGAGGTATACATGTGTATTGTATGATTGTACATTACTAGTGAGGTATACATGTGTATTGTATAATTGTACATTACTAATGAGGTATACATGTGTATTGTATGATTGTACATAACTAATGAGGTATACATGTGTATTGTATAAGTGTACATTACTAGTGAGGTATACATGTGTATTGTATGATTGTACATTACTAGTGAGGTATACATGTGTATTGTATAATTGTACATTACTAGTGAGGTATACATGTGTATTGTATGATTGTACATTACTAGTGAGGTATACATGTGTATTGTATGATTGTACATTACTAGTGAGATATACATGTGTATTGTATGATTGTACATTACTAGTGAGGTATACATGTGTATTGTATGATTGTACATTACTAATGAGGTATACATGTGTATTGAATAATTGTACATTACTAATGAGGTATACATGTGTATTGTATAATTGTACATAACTAATGAGGTATACATGTGTATTGTATGATTGTACATTACTAGTGAGATATACATGTGTATTGTATAATTGTACATTACTAAAGAAGTATACATGTGTATTGTATAATTGTACATAACTAATGAGGTATACATGTGTATTGTATGATTGTACATTACTAGTAAGGTATACATGTGTATTGTATAATTGTACATAACTAATGAGGTATACATGTGTATTGTATGATTTTTCATTACTACTGAGGTATACATGTGTATTGTATGATTGTACATTACTAATGAGGTATACATGTGTAGTGTATGATTGTACATTACTAGTGGTGTATACAGGTGTATTGTATAATTGTACATTACTACTGAGGTATACAGATATTACATTATCAATGAATGGTCGTTACTTTTTTATCAGAGGACTTCATTTTCGAAATTTAAGCACCTAATAAGAAATATTCTCGGCTAAAATAGCCCTCGCCAAAATTTTCGCCAGCATAGTTTTTTTTCCACCAGAAATCGAATTCGCTATTCGCGAACTGGCGAGCGTGTTGGGTCAGCTGGTCCCTGCCATCAATACACCAAGCTTGGTTACTGTATACAAAAAACTTGAAACTACAGCACGGACAAGAATAAACTATCATGTTCAGTCATGTCAGTGAACCGTGACAAGTAGGGCCTATGCTGACCTACTTTTGATACGTGACATACCTTTAGGCTATGATGTACCGGTACTCATATACCAAGTTTGGTGACTATACATGAAAACCTTTGAAAATATGGTCCGAACAAAGAATCGTGGACGGATGCACGCACACATGCAGACGGATGCATGCATGGACAAAGCGATTACTATATCCAATCCCATAAGTGGGGATATATTTAACCAATCAAAATCTTGTTTGATTTGTTGAACCCTACCGTCATAGCATCGGTTCGTTTAAATCAGACCATTGATTAAGTAGTAACTTAGTAAGTAACGGTTCAAAGGCTTCTGGAAAATTTTCGGAAAATCCAGGATGGCCGCCGAAAAAGTTGACCAATCAAAATACAAGTTCTACAGCCTACCACCAAAGCATTCTTATATAAGCAAAATTTGGTTAAAATCCGCGAAAAGGTTTAGGAAATATAGTTGGAAACAAAAATTGATGAGGTATACATGTGCATTAGATGGATGACGGATGGCTGCCATGGCATAAGCTCACTTGGGCATTCCGGCCCTGTGAGTTACATGTAACTGGATTGCTAAGCCTAATATAAACACTGCCTCACAATCCCCAATCATATATCATGAAATAAGTAACTCACATACCAAATTTGGTTGAATTCTGCTGACTTGCCAATCTGTCCAACTCCCCCTCACCCCAGGGATGGAGCCTAATGAAAATGTTGTCTCAAAATCTGAAAGTGAATGGGTAGCTAACATACCAAATTTGGTTGAATCCTGCCAACTTTGCCTTTCTGCCCTAGAAACTAATGTAAATGTTCTCTTGCAGCCTGCAGATATATGGGTAGCTAACGTGGATTCTACCAAACCGTTTCAGAGATCTACAGCCAGATGGACAGACAGATGGTGGCGATATTTTTCAAAACATATCAGGGATAAATAGACAAGGTCACTACCATCCACCCACCCTCACTCTGGCAAGCACACAGGTTTCACTGAAAAATCTACACGTACATTCTCATGTGATACGAAACTGTAGGTGTGTGTTGACATGAAATGATTACAGACAAACAGATAGATATGGATAAATGGACAGACACACAGAGACAGACAGACAGAGACCATATATTATTCAGACTTAAAGCTGGTTCAGACAGCATAATTTCAAATGATGCACTATACAAAATGTGCAATACGTCGCTGCTGTCTGTAAAAGTCGCCTAGCAAAGATGGTCCATGTTTGGCCATGTGCTAAGCCTAAGGATGCCAGAAGACGCACCAGCAGACAGCCTTGGAATTCGCCAGAAGAGGACGTCATTACATAAACCTGCTAAGTGTGCTACGAGGTGACCTCAAGAAAGCAGGACTCAAGTAAAAAATGGACCTGATTTTGGCTGTGGACAAGACATAGTGGGCAAAAGCGAAGAAGAACTAATTGCAGCTGTAGGATGTTTCTACTACTACAGCCGCAGAATACAGTAATCATACATGTATAAAGCTGTTTCAAAGGCAACATATATACGATTTGTTTTGTGGTCAAATGTTATTGACGGTCACATTGATCAAGACAATAGCGTGAGCTGCTTTGTTGCCTTTGAAACAACTTTATACATGTATGATTACTGTATTCTGCGGCTGTAGTAGTAGAAACATCCTACAGCTGCAGTTAGTTCTTCTTCGCTTTTGCCCACTGTCTTGTCCTCAGCCGAAATCAGGTCCATTTTTGACTCTAGGGTATATGTAATATACATGTCGGTTAGGTTATACCTAGAAAAACATTGACTGAAACAAGTTCATTTTGATCTTTCACAAAATCCATTAAAGTACACCTTGCCAGCCACTCCTTCCTTCCCCTCCCCCTCAGCAGGTGGCACTATGCCATAACCATAAAGCATTAAATACATATATGGCATAAAAATGGATTTATAGACCCACCTGTTCCTGAAAGCCACGAAGAGCTGGCTCCTGCCAGCGTGCTTGAATAAATATTTCTGCCTCAAAATTTTGGTTGACAGTATCGATGTCCGCAATTTTGACAAATGAGCATAGAATTTCAACATGGACCTGCAGTTTAATAATACAAATAATCAATTCAAATGCAGACAAACATGTGCACGCACACACACACGCCCTGTGACACAGACAGATCTGAATGCAGTACACTCATGACTAGGTCCATTCACTCGTGTGTGTGTGTGTGTGTGTGTGTGCATGCGTGCGTGTGTGTGTGCATGCTCACGTGTGTGTGTTATTGTGTTATACATAGACGTGTGTGTACGTGGCTAGATGGAGAGTATGGTCATATTCATATACGGATGACAGATAAAAAATTTGATCCATACCTTGTCTGGTCTGTATTCAAGATTTGGTGTTCCAGCTTCATCTAGGGGTCTGGATCTTCTTCGCTGAATGGCTTTTCCTTGCTTTGAATACAGGAGAGCCTCTAAAATCTGGTTGTTGCGATCAAGACAACTAATTAGACAGCGGAACACATCCAGAAGTTGACCTTCACGGTTGGCCAAGCTGTTAATGTCTTCTAAATGATATGACATAATGGACCTTTACGTTAGTCATTCATTTTTTTTTTCATCTGTCAGAAAAAAGATAAAATGTTCAATAAAACATTTGAGCTATTATAAAAACAACTCAGATTTTGGAATCACCAATCTACATTGTTGATCCCTATAGGATCTGGCGTGTGGGTTGGGTGTACCCTGTACTTCACTTATTCTTTTCTAACATAGGTTTTTGTCAGGATCCTCAGGGTATGAGGAAGTACAAGTATAATTTTTAAAGGACATGTTCTGTCCACTATGATTGGGCAAATTAAGATGTTGAGCAACAGGAGTATCTTTGTGTTTTTAATATCACTTCAATATTCTTCTGCCCATATGTGGAATTCACGTTTGGTTTCCTCCACAAACTGTTTGTGGCATTATGTGCATGTGAGTAAGTATATGACATTGCGTGTCACAATATGTCTTGACCCTACATCTGTATTTTAGGCCCATGTGAGTGTTAGTGAATTCACGTTCAGTATCCATTTTGTGACAGAAAAAACTTTTTCTGGTGCATAGATAGACAGGTCTTTGAAGTTTTTCCTTGGACCCCTGTAGTGGCGGGAAACTAAGTTTGGTCACGATAGGTCTGTCTTAGAAAGTGTAATGCTTTTCGTAGCCAAATATTGGTGGTGTAAGAAGTGCGCTTCTACACTTGGGACTGCTTTCTTAGCAATTTCTGATTCATTTGGATGATTTCCTTTGCCATATGGCTTTTGAGTGTGAAGGTCCATAATGCATGGGATATGTCTTTTTATCTCCGAATTTATTTGGATTATCTCGTTCAACAGATTAGCCAAGAGTTTCGTTTGGTCTTCATGTAAACAATGATGCGCTTCCTGCCATCAACCAGTATAGAGCATCTGAACACAGGATACAGGATGCCTGGATGCAGATTCTCAGGTTCAATGAATAGGTCAACTGGTCAGGAACTCTTCTTCCTGTGGTTTTGAACCAGAGTAAGAAAACCACAAGAAGAAGAGTTCCTGACCAGTTGGCCTAATTGAGTTATTATACTCTAAATGTTCAATGTTAACCCCTTTTGCACAAACACCCGCAAAATCTAGCATGGGATCATAACTATGCAGCCATGGTACTCACTCCACTTTTAGCATGGATGAAAAACTGCATGGGAATCCTGAATTTCAGTTTGGGACCCCCACCCCCAGATTTCAGGTTGGGACCCCTAAACTTCTAGGTGTTGGGTCCCTGGGACGTCCAAAATATAGATGGCATGAGAAACACTGAAAGGTAGGTCATCCAAGGGGCCAAATCAACACACTAAGATGTACTTTTTCCTTGACCATCTCTGATTTTGCTCAAATTTCACACACTTGTGAGTACTTAGGAGAAACGGAGCTGTACACAATTTTAAGTAATACTAAATCGACTATAACTTCCATATTTATTATCATATAGAGCTGATCAATACCTTGTTTTAAAAGTATTTGGAAACCCTATCCAATGGTATCATTCCTTTCTATCAGATAATACAAAAATCTTGATTTTATCTGACCATTGACCTTACCTACACCCGGAGTACCTCGTCGGACCAAGGAAATCTTGATGTCATTTGATAGTCATCTATCCCTTAGGCATGTTAAAAAAATTAGAGTGGGCAATGAAGGGGTTTTGGAGATATAGTCTGTTTAGTCAATGACGTATACAACTTCATCGTTATAGATGTACATTTTTTATCCTTGTTTCATCTAAGACATTAATATATATATATACATGTATCTGATAGATTTGGAAACTAGTCTTCTAACAATGTCTAATGGAGACATACATGTATGTATCAGTTTTAGTTATGTGTACAAGTCAGAATAGCAGGTGGGTTATAAGATGTTGATATTTTTAATGACTGATGGAAATGATATATGGTATCATGATTTCTACAAAAGTAAGCAATCAATCATTCACACATGAATATATCTATTACTCAGAGCACAATGCATACCTTAATCTCCACCGATTCTTATCATTTAATAACTTGGATGCAGCATTATTTTCATTATCGTTGAGTCGCTAGCTCCTCCCGGTAGCTGTTGCAGGATTTACCTTAGTCAGAACACCATTGCGAGGAACTAGAAGTTCTTGGATAGGAACATGAAACAGACGGTCCAGAAGAATGCAAGAATTTAAGTTTCACCTCATCTGTGTTTATGGACTTATTAAGAACATAGGCTAGCCACCATTTTCCATCATATTCACATGTTACATAACCAGTGAGCTTCTCCCATAGAGGCTCATTACTAGCTGCGTCACTGACCTGCACCTTTGTTCCTGATACAGATGAGCATGAAGTCTTTAACTACATCAGACTAAATCGTGATCTGGGAATTGCAGCGAATGCATGCAGTTTTTGGATACCTGAAATCGCTACTGCACAATCAAACTGATCATGTAGAGTTACACGCTCTTCTTCGACTTCTTCATTGCTGGACGTACACAAATTCAACCGCAGGAATATTATCTTTTGCCCATTCATAAAGCTGTTTGGGTGTCTGGATTTGATCCTCATATGGTCTTTGTAAACTAGTCCTGGCTGCATGTCGCCTGACTGTCCCACCGACTCCATCATAAGGGCCTTTTCCATGAGAAGTTCCAAAAAATGCCACTGCTAGCATATCAGTCATCCTCGTGATAAGCAAGGTTGAGGGAATTTTTCCTGTTCTTATATTGAGGTGCTGTACCATCAGAGAAAGACAACACTTTCTTAACTGGTAAGATCTTAGATTTCAAAAAATTCAAAGGTTGCCTTTGAAAGCAATGAACAACAACTGTATCATGTTTGAGACAGTCAGATATTATCAAATATCGAATGTGTGTGTGAGATCTGTTGATAAATTATCTACGATTGGGAAATGATGATAAACAACAAATGGATGAATGATAGCTCGAGGTTTTGTCCAATGAAAGCCTTGTGCAGCATCTTGAAGGACGAATGTATAATTTTCTGCAATTTAATCTCCACTAATCAGGACTTCACCATCCATGTTTCCTTCCTTTATCTCCTTTATATATGCAGATTGTTCTTTTGAAATGAAATCATGTCGTAGAAGAATAAGTAGCTTTTTCACGAGAACATCAATAAAGTCATCAACTGTTTTCACAAGTGTTTCCAATATTGTTCTCCTCACGGTAACCCATGAGTTATATGTCACTTCATCAATTGATAACTTCGCAAACATATCTTTGAGGCAATAAGAAAGTTCATTCACATTTCCACAAAAAGCACATTCTCCGATGTAACAGTTGGGCTGTGCGTTATATACTAGACGGGTCAATAGGTGTTTATACGTTACAGTCTCATTATAGTCATCTGCAACAAGAACTCTAAATTCAGGAACACAGGAAATCTTTGCTCCTTCAAGCATAAGTTTTACATTTTGATGTATTGCACCAGGCAATACAATACTCTGGTCTCAATGAAGCGAATTTAGAAAATCCAATCTTTAGGTTTGGGTGTTCATCTTTAAAACGTATGTAGGCTTCCCCAAGATTGCACAGAACAAGTTTCTTTTGCGCACTCACTTTCTGACCATCAGTTCTAATTGAGTCTTTTTTCCTCAGCATTTGACGACTCATATCATCACTTTCATAAAATTCTTTAACCACATTGACAGTTTCATTGGGAAGTGTCTTCCCTGGCTTTTTGGGCTTGGAGTTGAAAGAATTCCCTTCTCAGTCACTAATTTCTTAGCAGCTCTCTCCATATAATCTGTGGCACCAAATTCTTGCTCAATTTGCCGAATGCTCCAGCTCTGTGGCAATATGGTTAATATTTGGACTTGCGCACTTTTCTGTTGTCTGAAATTTGTTTTGGAGTGTATGAATCATCTCTTCAAAATTATGTGTTATTCTGGGGTCTACCGATTCATCATCCATTGAAGTGCCAGGCATCCATTTCCAATTTTTTGGTCTATATTTATAGGTGGGAGAAATAATTCTACTGACCTCTGTCTATGTCATTGACTAACCAGACTATATCTCCAAAACCCCTGCGATTCCCACTCTAATTTTTTTAACATACCTAAAGGATAGATGCCTCTATCAAATGACATCAAGATTTCCTTGGTCCGACGAGGTACTCTGGGTGTAGCCAAGGTCAGATAAAATCGATATTTTTGTATTATATGCTAGAAAGAAAGGAATGATACCAGTGGATAGGGTTTCCAAATACCTTTAAAACAAGGTATTGATCAGCTCTGTATGATAATAAATAAGGAGGTTATGGTCGATCTGGTATTTAATATCATCACAAATTTTGGCGGTCAAGTGTGATTTTGGCCAAACTTTGATGACCCATATCTCGGACACCTGTCATGATAGAGATCAGAAATTTTGTGTAGGTCATTTTCTCAGTTATACCACCAAGTATGCAAACTTTGATCAAAGTCAGAGAGGGTCAGGTTTTTGGCTGTGTTGAATTCATATGGAATGGTTCTAAGATGACTGCCAAAGCATTTGGCCAATCAAGTTCCCTTGAGCAAACTTGGTTCAATTCTTGCCCTAGATGATGTTTCATGAGTTTTGAATCGATCTCCCACATGGTTTCAGAATTTTTTTTTTTAAATCAGCCAAAATCCAAGAAGGCCGTTGGCCATATTGGCCAATCAGCTTCATAATTGAATCTCTATGCCATAAGGATGTATTCTACCAATTTGGATCAAATCTGTCCATTGGTTCTCGAGAATACATTTTAAATTTGCTATAGGTTTTACGGAATTCCCTTATGACATCATTTTCACGAGTGCGCAGATGACTGGCCATCAAGTGTACGGCCAGCTGATCACTGTTTTGTTAATAAACAATATTACGTGGCTGTGGTTGATGCTATGCGAAGCTATGAAAATTGCAATTTTACATCAGCACTACCGGTAAAGTTGGCCGAACTAACAAGTCTAACATCAAATACTATATATTACTATGCATTTTAAGAAATGTTTTATTGATTCTATCATATGCACATTAGAAGGGCAAAGTACTACCACGATGATATATCAGAAACTCCCATACCACATCAGTCATTCAGTGCATGTGAATCATGGTAGGCTATAGTACCAATATAAGCAGCTGCTGGATAGATACTGTTTACGAATGCACCCAAGATGTCTATATATAGGCCCTACTGTCATAATGATGATCCGTGTGTGCATAGGCGAACAGAGATGGGGTGGGGAGGTGTGGTGTGTGTCTGTCTGTCTGTATGAGGTAACCCACCCACCCCCACCCATTCCATACAGTAAATTTTGGAGGAGCGAGGCTGGCAAAGATGACTTTGTCACCACCCCATTCAAGTGTCTAATTTGAATATGAAAATCTGAAATTCCATGTTTAGCACCTGCTCCCCCCCCCCCACCCACCCTCTCCCCCCCACCCCCTTCCCGGAAGATGCAAAAAAAATTCTGGGAAAGAACCCCGTACCCCAGGTTGGCTTTGCAACACACACCCATCCATCCCGACCACTATCTTTCGGGTGGGGAAGGGGTCAGGTGGTGGTGGTGGACTACATTAATTCCCACCAGCTCCCTACAGTAAATAAACTGATTAATTTTATTTAGAGAAATAATGATTTATGTAATTATGAATTAATTAATTTCAGAGCATCTCATTTTCCAATTCTAACAGGGGAATGGGCATGACACCCTTCCCTACCACCACACCATTGGGAACCCCACCCAGACCATGACTGCTAGGTTGGACATACCCCATAATAGAATCTTAAATCCACCATGACACAGCTGGTGACTTTATCATTAAACTCTCCCGACTTATGAGTGTTTTTTTCACAAATTTTGTGTTTTGTGGGGTCAGTGACAGAAACAGAGGGTGGGGTAGGGATAATTATGCCCTTAAAAGTTTTAGATGGTGTGTGTGTGTGTGTGTGTGTGTGTGCGTGCGTGCGTGCGTGGAGCGGTAGGGGGAGGGGTGGTGGTTAATACAATTTCTTTTCCTGGCAGCAACTTTGAGAATGTATAAGTCAGTAAATAAAGTAATACTAAATACACATGCAGCCATACTCATATAGCTGATCAGTACAGTATATTTTAATATTCAACTGGAAAAATATCTGAAATTTACAGTGAACACGGTGAAGCCATATGATGTGGGCCTGTGACTGTGGGACCTGGCTCTAGGACTATCTGTTTATGATTATCCCTGTAATGTTGAGGATTGGTAAATGATAGTAAATGCCTGTTTGTAGGTCAAGCAAAATTTTTTTAAACTACTGTTAAAATTTTACTGCGCCAGTAACTAGGCCAGCAATTTCATTTCTCAACAAGAGTTTTAGTGAAACTCAACATATGCCTGCAAGCATACTTGTTTGAGAAATGCTAAATGTGAATAGTTAGTCTTTATAATTCTCTGAAAAAGGGGGAGGGGCCAGCTTCTATATAGGTACGCATTTGGAATTCATGGCAAAGACATCACTAAAAATCTTGAGTCTTCACAGCTGCATTGATCATTACAATTTACAACCAGAAAGGGTCAGATGGGGACTGCTATCAGATAATGTTCACCCTTAAGAGTTATAAATATATATTGGGAGCATGTGTATTCCATGACAGTTAGATATCTGTGTCCATCCAGCCATGAGCTTATAGATGTGAACAGATTGTATCCAAGACAAATGCTTGGTAGTTTCTGAGCTATAAACAAAGCAAAAAATAAGCAACACTCTAGATCATGGAACATAAGATTTCGAGTATATTTTGAAAAAGTTTGTCTTTCAAGGGAGCTAACTCTGGCAAATATGGGCAGATTTTTCCAAAACGAAATCATGGCACTTCGTATATCCATAACACATCTGCTGTGAGGGTAGGTTCAAAACTCTTCGAAATGTGGCTCGAACAAGAAAATTCTAACAAATTTTAGCATTTCAAGAAGGCCTGTCCAAATTGGTGTAACCCATTTTTCGTTTGCGCAAAGGTTACGCAAATATTTCTGACACAACCTGTTTTCTGTTCTCGCAATTCATTTCATATTGTACACAAATACATGAAAAATGGTTACGCAAAATTGGGTTACCTAAAACAAATTTGCCTAACCCAAAAATGGGTTACGCACATTTTCAATTTGGACAGGCCTGTAGAAATGAAATCATGACACTTCATCTATCACTAACACATCTGCTGGAAAATAATTTGAGGTTCAAAACTCTTCGAGATCTGGCCCGGACAAGAAAATTTAAGGTAGATAACTCTGGCAAATATGGGCAGATTTTGCCGAAATGGAATCATGACACTTCGTCTATCCCTAACACATCTGCTGAAAAGAATTGTGAGTAGGTTCAAAACTGTTTGAGATGTGGCCCGGACAAGAAAATTTTGACAAATTTTAGCATTTCAAGGGATATAACTCCGCCGATTATGGGCGGATTTTGCCGAAACGGAATTATACCACATCTGCTGGAATAAAATTGTGACTGTAAGTTCAAAACTCTTCGATATATGGCCTGGGAAAAAAATAATTGACAAATTTGAGCTTTTCAAGGGAGATAACTTTGGCAAATATGGGTGGATTTTGCCGAAACGAAATCATGACACTTCGTCTATTGCTAACTTGCATCTCTATCAAGTCTATGTATAATCCCCGTCTCATATTCTCGCAGCAATCTGATTTTTTGCTATAAATAAAAACCAATGCCCCACTACCGCCTGTTTCCCGTGGCGACACTGTAACCAGGAAGTCAAAGATGCTCGCAAACAACCTTTTTAAAAAAATGTCCCTCTTATTAGCGAGTAAAATAGAAAGCTGCAGTGTACAAAAACCTGTCGTTATTATAAGATACGCGCATATACCCTACTTCCAAAACTCATCACTAACTCGCAAAAAACTAATATATAATACTTATATCTGACTGAAATACATCGTCTGCTAATGTACATTGTATTTATGTCAGTGACATTGACAAGTCCTGTGATCAGGGATTCCGCTTCGCTGCTGGACGATTAAAGTATATGGAAAAAATAAGCGTCGCCATTTATAATAAGCTCAGAAAGCTGATACGTCATTACACATTATCATGTAATAATTTTAGAGGTTTCCAAGTAATGCGTCTTACAAATAAACCATGGCATGACTTACTTACATGGTATGATAGATTCAAGATTTTGACAGATTACCAAATAAATAATAGTTTTGTAAAAGACTGTTAACCTGGAAAGCATTCTTGATATTTTATGTGTGTTTTGACTACGCTGATCCAACGTAGCTTATGTTCTTTTCTTACCGCAAGAATATGGTTAGCCTCTGAAATACGAACACCGACCCTGGCATTTTCTCGAGATGATACAAAAACTTCTCCTCTGCACAAGATTGAAGGAAATGTCAATTTCCCTTTCTCCGAGATCTAACAATACTCACCATTCTGTTACTTCTGATATACAGCTGGCCTTGACAGCGGCTCTAGGATTATAGACTTAGAAAGCTTTACCGACTCCTGGGAACCGGGTACTCGGCTCCCAACTGCCGAGTACCCGTTTACCATAGAGCTCATATTGTTTGCATAGCCACCAAACAAGAGAAAACTATGGCTTGCCTCCGTGGGGCTGGGAGGCTGGGTCCGTAACAGAATGGTGAGTATTGTTAGATCTCGGAGAAAGGGAAATTGACATTTCCTTCATTCTCCTTCGATCAATACTCACCATTCTGTTACTTCTGATATACACCAGATTTGATCAGTAACCTGGTGGGAAGGGGCAAGCCATAAATGCTAATTTTGCCCCTTGGAGAAAGATTTTAGACTTCAAACTTGACTAACGGAGACCTAAAAGGATCGTCAAGTTCACGGAACCGAATCACATTCGCGTACGGCCCCCCCCCCCCCCCTTTTTCCTCCTAAGAAAAGGGAGAGAACTCACGAACATGTATCTCGCCTGAAAACACCAATATGCCAAGAGGGTTAACTACTCCATGCATATTCCATGTATTAGCCTAGGAATGAGCATGAATATATAAGATGAATGAACATGATACATATACATAATACAAAAAACTCTCACTATTGAATTACCTTATGATAATTGGACTTCAGATGTACCGCCTCCAACCATTCACCGGTTCGGCCATCAGTGACACAATCTGGTTGACATCCTCTCGCCTGACCATGCCTGCTTTAGGTTCTTTTCTTACCAAAGTGAGAAAAGGGTGAAGAGCAGTGTGGTCACTAACTATCGTTTCAAAACAGCTAAAGCGAGTGGATTGGCTGAGTCTGACACATCCCTCATATAGTAATCCGTGAATGAGGACTCACAGTGCCATTGTGCAACGGCCATGATGTCCTCTAACGGAACACCATTGTAAAGGGCGGTCGAGGCGGCTATTCCTCTGACATCGTGTGCCCTTACGCCTTGCACCTGGTGCCCAGTCGCCATCTCGTGAGTAGTCTGAATGCATTCGACCACCCAACGAGAGATAGTATCCATGGATGCGCCGCCATAAGGCTTTTTATGGCAGATCCACAGATGTCTATCGTTCGACAGTAACGAGTCAGTCCGTTTCTTGTACTTAGTCAAAGCACGGACCGGGCACCAGACACTGGCATCACGATCAAACCTAGTTAACTTCGGTATAATGATCGGTTTGCCGGGATATCTCAAAGATTGGTTCTTTGACATAAACTCTGCTCTTGGCAGAAGACGCAGACCTTCTCCAGAAACAATAAATCGGTTCCTCTCTGCCGAAAGCGCATGGATCTCACTGCGCCTTCTAGCTGAGGAAGCTGCCAATAGAAAGACCGCCTTTAGAGTCAAATGCTTTAGACTAGCCGAACGCAACGGTTCGAAAGGGTGCTTGGCCAGTACATTAAGCACTAAAGATAGACTCCAGGCTGGAATGACTACCGGTTGTCTCGGGCGGAGATTGCTCATTCCCTTCAACATCACATTTAACTGGGCCACCTCTGGACTATCCCTGTTGGCTAGACAAGGGATAACTGATGCCAAAGCTGACTTGCATCCAGCAACTGTGACGGGAGCTAGTCCTGAAAAGAACAGCTCACAGAGAAAGTCTGCTATTTGCTGAATAGTGGATTGAAAGGTATCAATACCCTTTTCTTCACACCAGTCTGCAAATCTGTTAACCTTGTTGTTATATGACTTGAAGGTTGACCTCCTTCTCGCAGCCGCGATGAAATCAGCAGCCTGTCGAGAAAAGCCTTCCGACGTGGAACGTTGTTTGATAACATCCACGCAGTCAATTTGAACATTTCGGGACGCTCGTATAGGAAGCGTCCCTTGGCCTGGGAGATTATGTTCGGAATCTCGGGCAACTGCACAGGATTTTCCACCAGCAGATCTAGAAGATCCGTGAACCACGCCCTGCTCGGCCAATACGGCGCTATTAGCAGGACCAGACACGGTTCCTCCCTGACCTTCACCAATACCGAAGATCCGTGAACCACGCCCTGCTCGGCCAATACGGCGCTATTAGCAGGACCAGACACGGTTCCTCCCTGACCTTCACCAATACCTTCGGTAGAAGAATGGTGGGTGGGTACGCGTAAGCGTGCATCCCTCTCCAGCTTATCGCCAGAGCGTCTGTATCGACGGCATTTGGATCTGGAATCGGCGAGACATATGTCATGATTTGAGCATTTTCCTTTGTGGCGAACAAGTCCACGTTGGGTTTGCCCCAATGCTCGAAGATCCGTCGCAGAACCGGAGGGTTGAGGGACCATTCTGTTGGCAGAATTCTCTGTCTGCGAGACAAAGCATCTGCCAGAATGTTCAATCGGCCAGGAATATGAGCTGCTTTCAAAACAACCGAGTAATTCCTGCACCATTGAATCAAGTGCCACACCCTGATACACAGAGTGGGCGACCTGGTCCCGCCTTGGCGATTTATATATGATACTACTGTCGAATTGTCCGACCGTATCAATATCACCTTGCCCCTGATCATCGGAAGGAACTCTTCCAACGCCAGTTCCACTGCCATCATTTCCAACAGATTGATATGCAGCTGACTCTCCGCCCTTCCAGCGATGCATCCGTGTAGACGGACAGCTGGGGCGGGGTAGGTGCAGCGAAACCCCTAATAGGAGATTCTGACGCTGTTTCCACCATAGAAGATGCGATATTATCGGCTCCAAAACTGGCAACAGTTTTGACAGGGGTTCTGTTCTCTGTTTCCACAAGGAACGCTTCGGCCCCTTCTGTCCGCCCTTTGAGGCCTTACCCTTCCCCTTGCCCTTCCCGCCTCTAGGGCGGTCAGGAGCAACATTGGGAGGGTAGGCGCCTCTACAACCTTCCTGGGCTTCTTCGCCGGCGGCGGCTCCGAAAACCCAGCTGAAGCAGAAGTCGCAACAGGCCTAGCTTTCGCCTTGCCCTTATGCGTCTTCTGCTTCTTTGAAGGTTGTCCCGTTAGCGGTTTCCCCACAGCCCCTAGTGCGTGCGCTTGCCACACTAGCTCTAGTTGTAGGTTTACCGCTAACCGATTCTGCGCGATACTGGCGGTATCCTCTAAGATGGCCCGCGCTTGGCCACCGAAGATGCTAGGCCCTGTCAGGGGCGCCCCAAGAAGACGCTCCCTGACTGCCGTAGCCGGACGCATATGGTCAATGACCATTTGCCTCCTAGATTTCGTCACTCGCGCTTGCACCCTTGCCAATGCGTCCATAGACAGCACCAGGCCGTCATTGAGGAGGCCGCAGGGAGCTGACCCTTGGTCATCAGTTGTTTGCTATAAATAGCGTCCAACAAATCTATGAACCGTGGATCCAGTCCCACTGACTGGATCCGGGCCGTGGGCAAAATCCCCGTCCTGATCGACGCCCGGGGCGCATCTTCATCGGCCGTGGCCGAAACCACAGACAGGTCAACCCTGGCTAGCCACGCCAGAGCATCTGACCAATGTACCTCCGATGAAGACACCCCCGCAAACACGTCACCCGTTGACGTGCTCACGGGCCTGCCAGCCACGGCCTCCCGGCAAGGAGCCACGGCTGACACGCCAGGCACTCCGGTACCACACGGTTCCGCCGCCACCCCATGAAACACTCCAGTCCATGGGGTAGGTCCGCACGGAAAACCGTACGGACCCGTAGCAGTCGCGGAACCAGCCGGACACGGGCGCCAACGGCACCCCACATCCGACTGCCGGACCAGGCGAGATAGGTGAGTACCACGCCCGGCCCGGCACACCCGTTCCCGTGACGGCTGGTGCTAAACCAAGCCGCATGGAACCGGTGCACGGTACCGGATTGGCCTCAGCCACAGGCGGAGCCGCTGACCTGGCTTGCGCCAAACCAGACAAATGGAGGCTGGTTCCGTCCAGGACGGAATCAACCTCCATATTCTCCACCTGCGGCTTCACGGGCCGCAGCAACCTCTCCTCCTCGGCCTCCTCGTCTTCAGACTCCGAAGAGTCGTCACTAGACGAGTCAACCGTGGAACCGTCCTGGCGGACGGCTCCCACACCTGACAGACCGGCCACCGCTACTGGACCACCCGGAGGTGGCCGCAGAGAAACAGAACCCGTCTGGCCGAAGCCAGACGGGACTGCCAGGGGGCCGTACGAGACGGCCCCCTCGGCAACCAGTCCAGAATCCTGTCCGAGGACAGGATCCGTACCAGGCATGGGGAGAAACTGCCCCCCAACCTTTGGTAGCAGGGATGACACCAGCGTGGGCAGAACGCTATGCAGAAAACCCTGCATAGCCGGACCAAACCACGCAGGCGGTGCCATCTCCGCCACCTCCAGCTGGGGACGTGGAGCACCCCCACCGGCCAAACCGGGCGCTCCACGATTTACTCTCGGACCGCCTGACCCCGCGTCAGACCCAGCCAAGTCCTTCTGGGCAAGGAACTTAACCATCATCTCAACGGACCACACTGCACAAACATTACACCTATGATCAACATTACACAGGGCACACCTAAAACAGACATGGTCCTTGAACACGACACGGACAAACTTATGGCATTCGTCACATGATGGCGGGGCTGGCTTGGCCTATAACATAAGCACAAACCTACAATAAACAAGCGGAACGAGACCCGGATGGAAGGCAGACAATTAATTTTCAAATAATTTGACTCATAAATTAACTGTAACCCTCCCGCACCCCACCACGTTACAACAATGATCGCATTGATTATGACGACAAGAACAAGGCGGGCATTAAACACACCCATAATAGATCCTCCAGGATGTGTAACGGCTCCAGGAATCATATCGCATAGCATTCGGGGTATATTTACTAATCAATATAAATTATACTCCTAACGAAAGCAGCACGATATGTGAAGAAAACAACAAAATGTATAACAAACTGCTGTATCACACGGTAAAACCGCAGAAAATCTACTCAAGAATTTTGAAACCACCGATCATTGCAAACCGATCGTGATCGCACGTAAACTTGATCATTCTAAAATTTCCGGTACCATTTTTAGTACGCAGCACCCAGAATAAGATGCGCGAATTAATGAAAAATTTTTCTTCACATAAACATCCGAGCGACCGGGTGTGACGTCACCCGCTCGGATCCTACGGAGAACGACGTCAGTCGATATTCGTGTTAGAAATACTGTAGCATAACACCTATTTTCATATCTGCCGATCGCCTGTTGGGGGTTAAAGAAGGTGATCGTCTGGCATATATCGTTGTTAGCACACGTCCCAGATTCTATGGGGTCAGAAATTGGAACATGCGACACAGCGAAATTTAGAGACCTAAGTCTTTTAACTATGGATAATAAAGAATGATACAACCTGGTTATCTTCGGCGGTATTCTCCATAGTATCCTTTAGTTAATCCTTTCACGAACACACAAACTATCACTACAGATTAAAGACTTAGATTTTCTTTCACAAAAAAACACTAAAATCCTCAATGCAGAAAGCATGTATTGCTCTTGTTGCTATGCAAACAAGAATGAGCTCTATGGTAAACGGGTACTCGGCAGTTGGGAGCCGAGTACCCGGTTCCCAGGAGTCGGTAAAGCTTTCTAAGTCTATAATCCTAGAGCCGCTGTCAAGGCCAGCTGTATATCAGAAGTAACAGAATGGTGAGTATTGATCGAAGGAGAATGGATTGTTTTGTGAACAATTGGGGAAATAGGACTGACATTCAATTCAAATCTGAACAACATTTCAAACATTAATTGTGGTACCGCGAGAATATGGAACACTGATACTGGGTTATGGATTCCTCCTGACAAATTTGGTTAAAATGACCACCTACCCAGGTGAGCTAAAATGTAAAACCCTTGCTGAAAAGCATGAAATGAGCCAAAACAGATGGTTCCAATCAGATTACAATTATCTTGAACCTTCATCTGATATTCATTTTCTCAGTGGCCATATCAGATGCTGACACTACTATAAAATATCTAAGTCACAACTAGCAACAACTTTCTCACCCTAATACTACTGTGACATTGTTGAGCACCACCCCACCACCCCTATGTAACATATTGAAAATCCTCACCCTGTATCTACAATAAAAATCCTAGTTGGAATCTAAATACAAAATAATATGAAGATCCTTTATATGTAGAATACGCTTCATGTAAAACAATCATGACAATATGTTACAACAAGAGCGCCACAAACGGCGCATAATACCCCGCCATGATGACAAACCAATGAATGAGAGCTATCTGAAAATATTTATTTCTTCCTCAGCCCCATCAGACCAGTCATCCATATGAAGTGTCAAAGCGATCCGTTAAACTGTCAAAGAGGTACTGTCCAGAAACCAATTTTCAAGATGGCTGCCGCTGACTGGCGACCATATTAGATTTTGGATTATCGTAAATTTCGATAAGTTTCTTCACCAGACATATTCCAACGACCGTAGGAAGTAAATAAAATAAAAATGCAATCTAGAAACCAACTTTCAAGATGGCAGTCCATGGCTGGCGTCCATCTTGGAGTTTGGATCATCGCCAATTTTGATACGTTTCTTCGCCACACCTAGTCCAACTACCCTATGAAGTTTCAAATGGATCCGATAAACGGTAACGGAGTTATCATTTGGAAACCAATTTTCAAGATGGCCACCAGTGGCTGGCAGCCATCTTGGAGTTTGTATCATTGTCAATCTCGATAGGTTTCTTCCCCAGAGGTAGTCGAACCACCATATGAAATTTCATAGCGATCAGATAAACGATAACCGAGTTATCATCTGGAAACCAATTTTCAAGATGGCCACCGGTGGCTGGCGCCCATCTTGGATTTCGGATCATTGTCGATTTCGATAGGTTTCTTCCTCAGACCTAGTCTAACCACTCTATGAAGGTTCAAAGCGATCTGATAAACGGTAACTGAGTTATCATCTGGAAACCAATTTTCAAGACAGCCACCGGTGGCTGGTGGCCATCTTGGATTTTGGATCATCATCGATTTCGATAGGTTTCTTTCGCAGACCTAGTCCAACCACTTTATGAAGTTTCAAAGCGATCCGATAAACGGTAATGGAGTTATCATCCAGAAACCAATTTTTAAGATGGCCACCGGTGGCTGGAGGCCATCTTGGATTTCGGATCATTGTCAATTTCGATAGGTTTCTTCCCCAGTCCTAGTCCAACCACTCCATAAAGTTTCAAAGCAATCCGATAAACGGCAACAGAGTTATCATCCGGAAACCAATTTTCAAGATGGCCACTGGTGGCTGGCCATCTTGGATTTTGGATCATCGTCGATTTCGATAGGTTTCTTCCCAAGGCCTAGTCCCACCACCCTATGAAGTTTCAATGCGATCCGACAAATGGTAAGTTCAAGTTCAAGTTCAAGATTATTTATTTTGATATAGAATATACATTTACAGTTTCACAACAGGTAGTCCAGCAAAGGCAGAGCCTATGTGGCGGTGGACCCCTACATATAACATATAACATATAACAACAACAGTATAGGACATGAGAATACTGAATACATACAGTTAACATGTTATAGTCCTATATATACATATAGTTAACTGTCTCGCTGCCAAGCCTCTGCAGTCTACATTTTCCATGGAGCCTAACTCAGGGTATGCTGAGTACCTCTAAAACAATTTGACCAAACGTTGTCGGTGGCTAAGCCACAAGCAACTTTCAGTCAAATTTTTCTAGAATACTCAGCCAATCCAGAGTCATTGCCAATTGGAGTTATTGTCCGCTTCCAGCAGTCCAACAGTTAATAGACGTATGACAATTTACATTTTTACAGGGAAAGACATGACAGAGGGATGTGTGCTTATCTTGCTTAAGTTAATAATTCTATATTACATATTCTTATTATCAATGACAAAGTATTTTTTAGGCTGTGATGGTAGAGTTAGTTGTTTGGTAGTTACCATTATGACAGATATTCTTCTTATTATTAATATTATTATTATTATTTGTTCTGGTGACTGGGTGCAAGTATGAGAATAGCATGCCATGATGGTGTGTGTTTTCCAGAGTCTAGTAGGTTTCTATAATCTTCTTTTTGATATTCTGCTTAAAGTACTGTAGCTTTATGATGTCTGTGCGTGTGCTTGTGTCTGTATTATTCCATAACTGAATTGCTTTGTATGAGGGTTTTTGTTGTGCTGCTTTTGTTTGGTGGTGTGTTGAATGGAGGTTATCTCTTGTTCTTGTGTTGTGAGGATGCAATTGTGTATTGAGCATAAAAATGTTAGATAAGGATGAGGGTAAGTTGCCATTGTGGAAGTCCCTTAAGATTGTGTATAGTTGGAGCCCTCCTATGTCCTCAAGTTTTAAGACCTTTTCTGATTTAAAGATATCCTGGCCACCTGCTGTTTGTGAAAATAGTTTAATAGATTGCTTTTGCAGAGATTTTAGTTTTTTTAGTCTAGCTTGAGATGTACTAGTCCAGATAGCATTGCAGTAGGTGATGTGAGGAAGTATCATTGTGCAGTACAGGGTTTTAATAATATTAGGTGTTAGATAGGGTTTCAGTCTGCGAATGATGCCAATGCTTTTTGCTACCCTGGTAGTAATAATTTCAACGGAATTATCATCCAGAAACCACTCTGCCGCCCGCATGCCCGCCCGCCCGGACGGACGGTGCTTTATTTTATATTGTAATGTCTTGTTTTGCGTGTAGGGTCCATCGATTTATAGGCTCTGCCTTTGATGGACTGGTCAATTGTGATGTATGTATATGATATATTAAGCATGAAATAAATAATCTTGAATCTTGAATAAAATCGGTCCAATGGTTCTTGATAATGAGTTTAGAAGTGAGACAGATGGACAGTCATCACGGCATAAGCTCACTTGATCTTTTAGATGAGCTAAAATGCATACCCATATTATATAATTGCCAAATAATTAAAGAAATTTGAACTGAATTGAACACGAAAACTGGTTATAAATGCAAGAAACGTTCAAAATTTAATATATCTTAACTGAGTACATGAAAATATATGTATCAGATTGTCCGCGGGAAAAATTTAGCAGACGACGTTCATTTTCTTAAACTTTTAGATGAAATTCCTCGATATCAGGGACACCGGATTTTTTTTATCCGGCATTTACCACCGTTTTAGTGGTTGCTGTTACTATGTTGTAGTGCTCCCGGTTATCGTGATAATGCTAACCCTGTTCGCCACACTTTCGAATTAGTAATCAATTCATCAATTAAAGTTGTGTACAGTTTGATTTGTGCAACATCAAGCATTCAATGGCCAGTGGCTACATCTTCGCCTATCCACCGATCATGCTGATAGGAAAAAAAGTCCTAACCATACTGGTGGCCAACAGCAATGGAGTAACTGGGCAAAGATATATATATATATATATATATATATATATATATATATATATATATATATATATATATATATATATATATATATATATACTAAATGAGTACCTATTAGTCATCGGTACGGAAAAGGTTCATAAATCACTGTAGATGCTGCATCACAGATGAGGAACGCGAGATGGCATGATTCTGGAGTTGCTGGGAAATCTTCGAAGGCAAACTGTTGATGCGGCTCACTCTCAAGGACGGTGAAGAAGAACGATCGTATTTGCAGATGTCCACTAGTTAGTCATAATAGCTCATACAAATAATTTAAGCAGATTATTAAAAAATTCCGTACTGTAGTGGAAGTTTGAAAGCTGACCATAACATGAAGGGCTACAGTTGAAAGTTTAAATTATAAAATGCATGTGCAACTTCTGTGTACACAATACATGGTGCACCGCATAGCTCTTGTGACACACCAGGCAATTTCCCACTAGACTGTGGCCTAAAAGTTAATTAACACACACGACATGCTGCGCAGAACTTTGATTACCACTTTTCAGCATGGTTCAGCAGATCTGACGAGTTGTCAGCGTATTTTAGCGTAGATAAACCCACCAAAGTAGGAAGCGCTGCGAAAACATCATAATTATTTTATCCGGCCAGCAGTGTATCTCAGGGCATTCTGGACTTAACCGTAATGACAGGCAAACGTTAGTCCCCAGGATTGGATCACACATGCTCCGCCCCAGACACAACAGGTGATGGATGGGATGCAGATCTTCATCTAACTCTGTACAGTGACAGGGTGCAGACTTGGAACCCACAACGCCCTCGCGGGAAGGTCACTAGTATAGTTGGATATCTGTCTCTTACTCCCCACCATAAATCTGTATGCGCTTTTCAATGGCTTATGTAATAATGACTTGTCCTAGTGATGTTGCATGTGGTTGTGGTGTGTAACATGATCGTTAAATGATTCTGGAGCTGTCACTCCATAACATGTCCACGTGCTGCCTTTCTGAGGGAGATGCTCTGTAAGGTGACCATACGGAAACCGAGCATCTTCGCCAGTCAGGCTCATGTATTAAAGATAGGTAGTAATCCCTGCCACTTGCGGGCAAAAGCTGGACATGAACCTAACAACTAAATGACAGTTTAGGATCTATTAGAAGGACCGCATAGATAAAAGCGGCAACTACCAATACAGCATCTTGGACTTACATAGGATGTCGGTGTTGAATTCTACGGAAATCATCCACCCCATCTTCACGTAATACAGCATGCATCACATTAATTATAATTTCACTAGGTTGACTCACACTACACACTTAGCATATGTTTGAACAAGAGAGTGGCCCTTTTTGCCAACTCTCTTCCTCCGCTTCGGCATTGAAGTCAATTTCATGTGACGGAGGCCCGCGCAGGGCACTTTCCTCTCGCAATAATAATATTTTGTTAGAGGTGTAATGGTTTATATTCAACTACATAAGTAGCCTCGTTAGGACGCTCCCTTGCAGGGATACCTCGTGGCTATATAAGGATCGGTGAGGTACCTCTGACGAATCCACACTAACAAGACACTGTAGCGCGGACTGACCGGATGGGTACTGACCGTCCCAGCAAAGCTGGGCACAGAATGCCCACTCCGGATTCGCTGCAAGCACGCCCGCTGGGTAGGATAGTACGTGTACATAAACCCTATGAGAGAGGTTCTTGTTAAAATCGGCTAAGTCCGATAAACCGCCTGGTGCGCATGCGCACATGTCAGAGCTTCCCTGACAACACATCTCGGAATTGGAAGCGAGTGCATGCCTATAATGTACCGAGTAGGTACTCGTAAATGTTTATAACTCAACTGTTCTCATTGTTCTTGGTATGGATTAGGACCAGAATTAAACGAACTTTCTAGAACTGTAAACCATTTTAAAATCGGCCTAGAAATGGCTGAGTTATCGTCAAAGTTCCCCTTTAAATTATACTTAGAATATTGCTAGAACATCGTAATCGCGTGTATATATTAAACTAAATACAGAGTGATGTGTACACATGGTCGATACATCACTGGTATACCAGCACGCTGATTGGCTGGCGCTCGGCCGACGATTGGTTGAGGGAGCCCAGCTCTGACGCCACAGCGAGTATAAAAAGGGTGAAAAATCGAGAATCAGGAGATCGCCGGTGTGGAAGCTGGACCCGTGCAGGATGACTGGACCACCAGGATGACGAATGTAACTGCTGACCTACAGTGATCTTCACTTCAACCAGTGTCTTACAGATCCCAGCACATCTGCGGTGGGAGGACGTCCTCGGCTTCCACAGAATTTTGGATACTCCTGGACGGCCATCCAGGGGTAGTAAACTAAATAACTTTCTCACTACCGTATAAATTATATACTAGTTGCTGGACTATCTAATAGACATCTTTTCATTGCTCTGTTTCACTGTCCTGAGTGTGTACCGTATCTACCCTGCCTTGAGGAGTCAGCTTGCGGAGCCAACCTGCGGAAACCAGCTGCGGGTATCGCCTGCGGAAATCTCTCCAGCTCCAGAGAACGTGTCGACTCGCGCTATGAATATGTTAGCGCCTCAATTTCAGTAACATAGTAGCCTGTTCCGTACCAATGACTATTAGGTACTCAAGTAACTATATTATTATATATCTAATTATTATTTCAGTATTTGGTACTGATTACTAATAGGTACCTTCCCGGTCTTAGGGCGGCAATTTATAATTTCTTTATTACTGTGAATATTTTTCTTGTTTACTGTGGTGCTCTCAACTAGCCGCATCATCTAGGTTTATCAGTCTATGATATTGAGTTACTTAATTTAATTATAATCTACTTATTGCATTGGTTAGTTGTATATGGCAGATAGCCATCCAGTTAATATGTGTTTTTTAATTGTAGAAAACTTTGGACCACAGAACACTAGGAAATACTATACAGCAACATTTATATCCCCATCACTTATTCCCGCCATCATCAATTTTACAATGAGGTTGCTGACCGTGCTCTAATTGTTTGAGCCCGGCATGTTACCGACCAAACCTTACTATTCAGCTCGATAGGATAGGTTAAAGTGGTTAGGGACAATTTCTTCGTTTAGAGACATGCAGTGTACGCCTCTTTTCCAGCTGTGGTGGTAATGTAGGCCCGCACTCCGGCAAGGTTGCGTCAAATTGGCCAATTACCTATAAGGCCTCACATCTATCAAGTTATTGTCTCTTTCCACGATCCACCAGCCATATGGCTTTATAATTCTTTGGATTCCCTATCAGCACGTTGATCTGATCTGACCCTGGGAAACCATCAGAGGTTTCTGAGCGGTGATGGTTAAAGTGCTGATTTACATACATCTCCCCGCCCCCCCCCCCCCCCCCCCCCCGTATCTTCGGATACTTGTTAACTAAATAACCCTGCCAATGAAGAAATCACTGAGAAAACACATAGTTATAATTATGAGATAGTTAGTTTATTTACCGACCCACAGTGCATATTTGGGCATATTGGAATTTAACCCTAATGACAGGTCAACTGTTAGTTCTGTAGCACGCGGTGACGGATGAGATGCGGATCTCCATCAAATTCGTTGGAGTGTCTGAATGAAGGGTTGTAGCTTGTCACACACTCACGGGAAGGATGCTCGCGATGGATATCCGTCTCTCTACCCCCACCATAAAGACATGTTAAGTGATCAAACTGGCTTGTGTGAAATGTAGCCATTGTCCAGGTGAAGTTTTATGTGGTTGCGGGGCAAGCTAGCCGGATTTTCATCGAATTCGGATGCCTTGTGTCATAACATGTACGCATGCTGTCCTTGGAGGTAGATGCTATTCCAAAGCGACCTACAGGAAGCTGAGCATCTGCGCCCATTGGACATCTGTATCTAAAGATAGGTAGGTATCTCTGCCACTTGCAGCCAAAGCTAGCTTCCGTTTCTAACAGCTAAATGGTCGGTTAGACTGTAGCAGAAGGCCCACATAAATAAAGCGGCATCTACCAATACAGTATCTTTGGAAGCTACTTAAGACAGTGACCTGGGAATTCTTCGGAAATCGTTCTTCCAATCTTCATGTAAACCAGTGTACAACACCTTAACGGTAGCCTCACTAGGATTTTCAGCACTTAGCATTTTCTGTTGAACAAATGAGTGGCTTTTTGCCAACTCTTTTCCTCCACTTCAGCGTCGAAGGCATTTTCCTGTGACGGAGGCCCGCGCAAGGCATCTTCCTCTCGCACCATCATGAAACATCGGTGATGGAGGCCCACATGAGGCACTTTCCTCTCACAGCAACATTATTCTCCCTGTGCGTGTTGGGGGTATATTAACTTATATTAAGTTACTCAGTGGTCTCGTTGCGGATGCTTCTCTTATGGGGATACCTCTGCGGATTCAGGAACCTGTGTGGTACCTCCGGCAACACCATGTAGAAAGGATACCAGCTAGCTCTATATTGCATATTATTGTGCTCATTCTACTGTCAAACGATTCACCTTGTTTGTATAGTATTTATTAACATTCTACTGTTTAATTGTAAATTATTCCATAACTCTAAATTAGTATAGATAGGCATACCGTGATACTAATAGTTGGGATGAGACCGTGTGGTTCAATCTTGGCAGCAATGGTCGCACGGCCCCACTGGAGCATCATTGTTCCACTGGCTCTAGAAGTCGGTCTTTCTACACCATGGAGAGATGTCAGATGGAATCCGCAACCCCGAGATCCACAGCTAACCAGCTATCCCAGTCATCGTGCACTTACAGTGCGATGGGTGGATATCTATCGGCGGACCAGCACATACCCCCATGAGCTACAACACCAACTTAGTTCTATGTACTATATATTTTCTCTCTCATACTAACAAACGAGTACCATTGTTTGTATAGTTTTATTTTAATTATTATGTCTAGGCTCCTAAATTGAGCTATGGACCATCATACCGGTGACACAAATAGTTGGGATGAGATGGTGAGTTTCAATCTCGGCGGCAATGGTCGACCGCCCCACTGGAACATTATCGTTCCACCGGCTCTAGAAGTCAGTCTTTGTACTTTTCGGAGAGTTGCGAAAAGGGATCTGTAACCCCAAGAACTGCAGCCGCCAGCCCTCTTGCACATCCTGTACATGCGGTGCAATGGAGTGGAGCAGCCAAACAGACCAGCACGTACCCCCGCAAGCTATAAGTGGTGCCCGATGTGGGCCTGAACAAGAGGCGAACCCACTCCTACACTCAACACCCGCACGTTTCAGTCTCCTTCATCCGACTACCAACACTCCATAGACGTGGAGGTAGCATCATATGACAAGAGAACTGCATGCGTACTCACTGACTATGCAAAAAAAATTCCGGGCGGGTACTCATTACATCACATTGTCGGGTATCCGTGACAGGCACCCAACACCTTTGCAGATCACGGTCAACCATGACAAAGACCCCTATGGGAGCATACCATTTCTTCACGACCATTACGTTCACCAGCATCATCAGAAGGTGACAGATGATGCCCCTCATGCACTGTGTCCCGCATCTCCTCCTATCAGAACGTCATCATGATAGTATCCCTCGGTACCACGTTATGAATGAGGGGATGCGGAAACACTGTTTCAATATTATACCAGAAGGAACGCATCATCACACGGCATGCACCACCACCGTCAGTCTCCCGGACCACCTCTGTATGAAGAACGCCCGACACAGCAACCAGTAGAACTTCCGTGTCACATACACAGTATGCCTCCACCAGTCTATAGACCAATACCTGTCTATAGACTGGCATCAGGGTGGTATTCGGCGGAACCTACATATCGCACAGAACATCATCAGTGGGAATCACCTTCACGGACGTGGTACAAGCGAGACCATCAGTGGGATCAGCCACTAATAGCACCACCTACATGCAAACCAGCATCTGCATTCATGCCATTCTCCCCTGCACCGCCACCAGGATTTGCACCTATAGTACCATATCATGGCCATGGCTGAGTCATTCTCCCTCCTGAATTCAGTAGGGCGAGTGACTGGGCCAATTATAAGTGCCAGTTCGAAATTATTAGCCGCACCAACCGATGGACGGATCAGCAAATTGGAGAGGTTCTGGCCGCCAAATTGTCAGGAAAAGCATTACAGGTCCTGGCAGATATGGGGTCAGGCATTACACCTATATACACGGAACTGAAAAACGCATTGTCAGGAAGATTCGGAGAAACTGCCCTTGGAGAAACAAGTCGCCTACAGCTTAAAAACTTGTGTAGATGAGCTGAGGAAAGCCTGCCGGAGTTAGCAAGTCATATCTGATGACTTGTTATGTGTGAATACCCCAGTACCAATCACGAGGGTGTCACGCATCTTCATCTCGACACTTTTATTGATGCATTGAGCGATGACCCCCCCCCCTCAAAGAAAAACTATTTCTCATCGAACATAATAATACACATTGATTAACAGCAATGGTTGTCATAATTGAGAATTGCTTAGAGCGGGAAAAAGTCAATCGCCGCCAATTGCATCCAATTAACGAATTGAACGATGCACACCTCCTAATCGCCACCAACACTGCATCTGCATCTGTGTCCGCATCAACAACAGACCCACGCACCTCACAACAAGAGCCCCTCACCAGTTAGAATCACGCGCTGACAGGAAGAGGGCATGGCCAGTCCCATGAGGGAGGCCACAACAATGCCCGCAGACGCGGCAACCAGCACAATAACAACAACCGACAAAACATGCATGACAGGTTAGAAGTGATAACAAAACAGATCTCCACACTCACCAACTTAGTCACCATGCTCAGCACTACCATTGCTAAACAGTAGACTACACGACCAGCATCAGGTATGATAGCACACACACACACACACACACACACACACACAGCCACCAAACGCATGTTTTGGATGTGATCAGCCTGGCCACTGGAAGGAATGATGTCCTAAAAGGACCCGAGAGGGATAGGCTCCTCGAAAGGTTTCTGTTAAACTGGCAGCAGTGGGCTCGCGAGAGTCTGTTGGCACATGAAATTAGACTATAGTGCAGAGGAGATACTGAAGGCCTCCATGTCTAATGAAAACTGAATCAACATCTTACTATGATACCGTCTAGTCAGCGCATTGTTTGGGCTGCTGAACTTGGTAATAGTAAGTGGACATGCATGGTATGTGGATGATAGTCCACACCCAGGACATCTCTAGCAGACTAGAAGTTCGCTGTGTTCGCTAGAGATGGCATGCAGGCGAGACCGGGGAAAATGGTCAAAGTTCGTATTCTGTTGGCAGATAGGTACGGATCAGACCATCGGTTGTCCCTGGCCATGAGCTCAGATGGTGATCGCTATCGACTGGGTCGCTGGCCGGTCATCTTGATCATGTCAGTTCATCAACCCTTCATGGATATGAGTGGTCAAGATGGCTCAATGTACCAAGCGTTTGAGGGTTAGGGTTAGGGTTAGCCCATAACCCATGCCAAGCGTTTGTATTGCGAGTCATGTCTCCTGTGATCAAAGGTCATGAAAAGTGATTCTTTGGGAAACAGGCGGGTGTGTGCGTGAAACGGTGTAACCTGTCACTTGCTGGACGGGTGGAGCAGTCTGTGATCCCAAGTACGCGCAGGATGATTGACTTGGCTAGTACGATCTATGCGGGGCCTCTTGCTAAAATGACGTCCAAATACGATTTATGCGAGGCCCTTAGCTAAAATGACATCTAGCAGGCATCACCTGCGTGGTACGGTCGGCCAAGCTGTGGCCCTCACTAAGATGACCACTTAATTGGCATCCAATACTGTGTCCACTCGGATCGGGAGTTGACAGGGTGCGCCTTGACTCTGTCCCGGATTGTGTTCCCCTAACTTGGACACGTCTTTATCTCACGCATATACGGAAAGGCACCTAGCCTGTGTGAAGAACTGGGCATCCGTTCAGCGTGGCGGGGACAGGGAAACACACCGGGAAGATCAAAGGGTGCAATGCGACCACCATCTACAACTCCAACAGCTGACTGACGCACACCGCAGCCTGAGTTCTCGTTAAAGTAGAACGTGCACCAAATACAGTCACTTCGGTGCCCACTCTCACAACATGGCTCAATTGTGGCCTCCAGGCAACAACGTCAGGAGGCCACTGCTACAACTCAAAATACTATCTCCATGACAGTACACAACAACACACACCCAGTTTCACATAAGTCGATGCCAACGATGCACACTGCATCTGCCGCACTGCCAATATCTCCCTCTATGAAAAGTTGTAACCCCACAACAACTGCATCTCTCAAAGCCTCCTTCCTATGTAAAACGTTGTAGCACCACCACTGAAACAACGTTTATACAAGCACCACGACCCACTGCCAAAGCACTTAACACCCAGTGCCCCATTGGTGGTATGTAACTCAAAAGTCCTAACAGCATCACCAACCGCATCCAGCAGCAGTAACAGTGACATGGATAACAGCCAGCACACCACATCATGGATCCGTAAAAATAAGCATCATCCAAAGAACGGCAAACTACAGTGATGCCACTGCTTCTTTTGTGCGTCCACCAAACATCCTATGATGCATTGTTTGAAGTGACAAGAACAGATGGCCCTTATATATGACTGCACTAGTCCTGTCCAGTCTGCTGTATACACCAACTCGCAATACAGCCCACCAGCATCAACAACACCAACATTCCTACCCCAGCCCTGTCAATGCCTAAGCAATCACAGCAGCAGAGCCGATGTTCCTATGGCTGGTACAGTAAACAACATGATACAAACAGAGGAAATGCAATTCATACAGTGAGTTGTAGTTTCCTCTATTCAAAATGATGCCCTGCTCGGTTCTGATTTCCTCAGTGCCAGCGTAGCCATCATACATTGCAGACAACAAGAATTAGACATACATGGCCATCGCATACCACTTGGACGGAATCATCGCTGTATGACACTTGTGCGGTGATCTTGACATCTACAGTCACAGTTGAGCTGGGACAGGAGGAAATATTGTCGGTCACCACACCACAGTTAGGAAACAACACACCCACACACAGCTGTGCTGGAACCCGACCCTAATTACATGATTGCCTCACAATGCGTGAGTCCCCGAATGATTGTGGACAACACCAACAAGGATAATATACCATTTAAAGTATTCAATGGTACAGCAGACCCAGTAATACTAGTCCCAGGAGTTCGTTGTGGCCATCTGGTGGATGTGATATCACTGGAGGAGACACCCCCTACCGCACCTACAACTTCTGAAGGTGATTTACCTGAACACCTGCATGACATATATTTGCGCATCGCAGTTGGTTTAACACAATCTCACAAATGTGATGTACAAAAATATCGAGAAAGATTTTCTGCAGGAGACATGGACCTGAGAGAAGCTCACCTCGTGTGACACTCCATCAACACCGGAAAAAATCAACCGGTTAGACAACCCGTACGATGTCTTCCCATTCACAAAGAAGCAGTAGTACATCAACAAGTGAATGACATGTTGCGGACAGGCATCATAGCGCCCTCAGCATTCCCCTGTGCCAGTGCCATTGTACTAGCAGGCAAGAAGGATGGATCTTTGTGGTTTTGTATAGCCTACCACCACCTTAATGATCTTAGCGTCAAAGATGCCTATCCACTTCCTTGGATAGATCAGACCTTCGATTCATCGACTTAGCTAGTGGGTACTGGCAAGTAGCCATGGATGAGGCTGACAGGAAGAAGACCGCATTCGTTTACCGAGATGGTATTTTCCAATCCCGCAGATGCCCTATGGCTTGTGCAATACCCTTGGAATGTCTGAACGTCTCATTGAACTACCCTACAATGGGAGATATGCCTCTGTTACATCGACAACGTAATCGTCTTTGGCGCTTCATTTGAGCATACCCTGTCCAATTTATACAATGTTCTGATGCGGTTTCATACCGCGAACCTCAAGCTCAAACCCAAGAAGTGTCATCTCTTCAGACAGAGCTTTGAGTTTCTGGGACACGTTATATCCACGGATGGAGTAGCTATGCAGCCTTCAAACACAAAAGCAGTAGCGGAGTGGCAAACGCCAGTTCAGTCACTGACAAACAGAGTTTCCTCGGTCTCTGTCAGTACTATCATCGATATATCCATCACTTTGGTGAGATTGCATCCCTGTTATACCAGATCACTAAAAAAGATTGACCATTCAAGTGGACGAGTGAGTGTGAAGGTTCCTTCAGGGCGCTGAAGTGACAACCGCACCAATTCTTGCTCATCCTAACCCTAGCCTCGATTTCATCTTAGACACTGATGCATCATCTTACGCGATAGGTGCAGTTCTATCTCAGGTCACAGAAGATAGAACAGAGCAGGTGCAGGGTTATGGTTCGCATACTCTGAATAAAACAGGGAGACATTATGTGACCACTAAGAGAGAATTGTTAGCTGCTGTGTATTTTGTCAAATATTACAAACACTTTCTGTACGGGTGCCCATTTACACTCTGTACAGATCACACATCACTACGCTGGCTCAGAAACCTAAAAAGATCCGGAGGGCCAGGTAGCGAGGTGGCAGGAATCCCTGCAGGCCTTTAACTTCAATGTTGTTCATAGACCGGCAAACTTGAGCCTTGAGCAGAATCAGGCTCGAGGATGAACCAGAAGTGGCCACCACCATGACACATGCATCACAGCCATCTCCCATGTTCCCCGAGCTGCAGTGCGCAAAGTGGGATCCGGAGACAGTCGCTCACAAACAAGCAACAGATGTGCAAACACAAAATATATACACATGGATGCAGGAGGGGGTACGTCCTCCGAAGGAATCTGTTAGCCGACTTTCCACAATGGCTAAATATTACTATCAGAGGTTTGAGGAGTGTAATGTCCAAAATGGTGTCCTCTACATCAACAACTGGATAGTAATTCCTGAGCATTACAGTATCCTGATATTAGAACAATTACCCGACAACGCTGGACATTTAGCTGTAGAGCGTACTGCAGACTGCATCAAACAGAGATTCCACTGGATCAGAATACGTGATGGTGTAAAGGCATGGGTCGCCAAATGTGTCCCATGCCAAAAACGTGCTGTTGGTCAGCACCATTACGCACCCATACAAGTTAAAATTGTTGGTGAAACTGTGTGAGCGAGTGGATATTGATGTGCTCGGACCCTTGAATATGATGGATGAAGGAAACAAGTACATCCTCGTATTGCAAGATTATTTTATGAAGTGGGTAGAAGCTTTCACTTTGCCAGACCAAGAGGCATCCACAGTTGCGGAGGTCCTGTCTAGCAAAGTGTTCTACCGCTTCGGCATGCCCTATGAATTGCACTCTAATCAAGGAAGTAATTTTGAGAGCCCACTGATCTCCGAGCTCTGCAAATTGTTTAATATAGCTAAAACAAGAACAACTCCATACCATCCACGCAGTGACAGGATAGTAGACAGATTCAACAGAACTCTCACGGAGATGTTGACTAAGGAAACACATCTTGATTGTCGCGATTGGGATTTATGACTCCCATATGTGCTCATGGCATACCGCACTTGGACACATTCCAGCATGGGTTATACCCCTGCTTGGTTAATGTTCGGCCGTGAATTAGCCTTACCCCTGGATCTAGCCATGCCCAAAATTCCAGGAGAGAAAAATTCACCATCTCTCTACATAGAACCCATGCGGCAATGGATAGAACTGGCCCATTAGCTAGTAAGAGAATCATTATCTCCTGCACACCGGCGTCAGAAAACATGGCATGACTGGCGAGTGCATGGAGACCTGTATGAGGAAGGAAAAATGGTTTGGGTTCATGATTAGCAACGTTCTGCAAATGTGCCGAGTAAACTGAGTTACCTATGGAAAGGCCCCTAGGTGGTAGTAGGTAAGAAGTTGGACGTGACCTACCGGATCAGCACCTTAGATGGCCTGACCTCAGTCATCCACTTCGATCAACTTAAACCTTGTGTTAGTGATGACACAGTGTCAGACCTCAGACTGGTCGGTTCATGAAATATCAGTACCCAACAGATGTCTCTATGGAAACATGTATACACGACGTTAGTCCAGAGCACTGCAGTGCCAGTTGGTCTCTCCTAACAAGCCAGGAGTTCTGCGAACATATAACTAATGCTTAGGATGATGACGAGCTGTGAACTCGCCATCTCCATCTTCAGAGAGGGTCTACACGATCTGGGAAGTCGTATCCGAAGATCTTCTCATTTGTGTTTTCCACGGGGAAGGACGGAAAAGTTGTTCCGCCGACCTCTTCCCATTCCCACCCACTTCATGCTATTACCCCAATTATAGAGTTACCACAAGCAGAAGCTGGCTCTGCCCTAGGCCATGCATCTTGTGTGGTGGAACATATAATAAATAGCATGTCCATCCCCATCTAAAGGGCACTCCCAGCCAAAACCGCCATACCAATCCCACCCACCACACCCCCACCCCCGGTGAGCAGTCAGACCATCACACCAAGACAGAGAAAGCCAGGAGCATACAGAACACACTTGCCCTCAAGGCTGGATACGTCAATTCTTTGTCGCGCGAATACTACATACATACCTGATTATAGAGAGTATAATGGAGACATTCAACACCACCAACAGTATAGACAGCATGCACCTAACTTTTGTAACAGAAAAAGTTAGAGACACCTTTTCCGCAACATTCCCTACCCCATGAATGCGGTGAGCTCATAACCCACCGCAGGCCAACTTTTCCGCAAAAGCAAGAGAATCAGCATTCCCCAGCTTGGAAAACTCGATCTTCCCACTGCACACTATGCCAGCGTGCTACAGCGGCCCGACTTCGCTACAACAGAACACTATCATCATCAGCACGAGTCAACATTTTCCGTAGGCACATCCTTATCTGGTAATATGGAAAACTGATCATATGGTAAGGAGGAAAAGCATCGCAGCCATCTACAGTACACGCTACAAGGATCCCCCGCCCCCTTGGAAACGAACATAAATATAGCTAAAAGTCAAACACTCAATCACACATAATAACAGCCAACATTATTAAGAGAGCAAGATGACCACAGTCTCTCGTCGGTAATGAGTAGGATTTTGCTACCGAAAGTGAAATTCGATAATGGACTGATTCAAGTACGACAGCAACCATCATGGTCATCCACGCTCTAAAGTAACTCTGTCCCGTTCTAAGGATTCGGCCATTACAGGGTGAAATACATCATGTCCGATAAAGTTGACACCGCAAGCACCGCAGTGCCCCGTCCCCAACTGCAATAAAACTCTGACACTTCAAGACTGCGCAAGATTCATCCGCAGATAAGCAGCCACGCGTATCAATCAAATTCATCAACATAATAGAGCCACAGACACTCAGGATGACTGTTTCACAATCTCCATACGACAGCATTGTAAACTGTAAACTGTAGCGTGCACTTTCCGAGCTGTACCGTAATAATTCAATTTGGTCTAGTTGAGGTGAGCCTAGTCCTACTCATAGAGGAGGATGATTGGGAGGCTGCCCACCTCGTAAATACAGTCCAACTTGGCGGAGTCAGTAGACTTGGAATCCGCAAGTATGGATCTGTTTAAACCAAACAATAAATTCCTGTCAGCTACACTGTCCTAATTTTGATTAAGAACACGACTGTTCTACCGCGTATACAAATCATTAGCATGCAGGCTGATGAGGCAGCAACTTAGACAATATAACACCATAGAGAATTTCAAATATTCTCTTACCTACCAATCAACACGAGCTGGAATATATACACCATACACAGGCTGAGGCGCATGTTCAAGATCACGCACATAAAAGCGACGCTGTTCTAGGGAACAGAGAAATAAGAAACATAAAATACGTACAGTCAACAGCATCAAATTTCCACACATATACAAGTACCTTAGTTTCCGATCAACCACATACTTTCAAAACAAGAATCACGTGATCAACACTTCTATTTTCCGTTCAATTGGATCAAAGGCTATAAACAAGAGAACCACCCTCCCACGAAGCTACAACCACCTGATGGAGGTGGCGAGAGGTGATGAGTCGGGGTCACGATTGCTGACATCATCAAGCACTCCCACACCCCATAGGGCATTCCAGCCTGAAATTTGAACAAGCGAGTTTATAAGCATCCAACTTGAAAAACTGCATCATGCTAATTAAAAGGTGAGCGTCCACAGGAATAAATAGTTCCACCGAGTTAAGATGAAAGCGGCTATCCTTCCTTCTTATATATGTATATTTATTTAGTTATTTTTCTTCTTCTTATGAAGAGAATATATAATTGGACTCAAGGAGAATGAAAGTTAAATAAGCCTATATAAGTGGTTGACCAAATCACTCTGAAGCTTTCGGGCATGATCATCTTCCCTCCTGTGACGTCACCAAAAAGTATAAAAGGAGGAAAGCACGCACAGGAATTCATCTTCCCTTCAAACTAGACACTAGGGAAGATCAGGCATTAGGCCATTTTCGTGTCACAAACCAAATTCTGCTGTTCTTACTTATTATTAATTTCATGTTATAATTTGCCAGGAAAGTATTATGAAGAGTTAGGAAAGATAGGAAAAGTTTAGTTAGGTGTGTGCGGTCCCGCATATAACAACCATGCGGAAGTAGTATGTCGCTTCCGGAAGATCTCCCGTTATCCGACAGCTCAGAAGAATCAGCACCTATGAATACTGGCAAGAAGTATCGATGTGCCTCAACTTTATACGACGGACAGCCGTGCAAGCGTGCATTTTCCAGAAACTCGGATCTGACACTCCACGTCAATCATGACCATCTACTACAAAGAGCATATTGTACGGACTGCAGATACTTATATTCCACCACTCGGTATGGTGTTACACATGTGGTATCCTACATGTGCTATTCGTGACTTTAAAACCTGGTGAACAGAATGAGGACATAGACATCCACGCACCTCACTTAGAAAGTAGACTTCCTATTGTATTAATTCTGACCGGAAAGATGGTCAAAACTAAATGGACGAAAAGGCATCAACTGACTCATCGCATCCGCAAACAGCTTCCACATCTGCACCAGCAACCCAGTCAGCCATCACCACCCCACCAGCAGCTATCACCACAACACCGCCAGCACCTGTAAAACCAGTGCCGCCAGCACCTGCAGCATCGGCATCAACGCCAACTGCAGCAACCGCACCGGTAGCACCCGCAGTGACCACACCGGCAGCACTCACCACTGCAACACCATCTGCACCCGTGAACGGACAGCCAATATCAGTAGTGATAACCACACTGGTGAAAATTCATGATCCAGTATTGCAGGACATTTTGGACGGCTCCATATCACCTTCCAGTTAGCTATCGACGAGGAGATAAGTCTCATGGAAACCACCATCACCACTTCCGCACCCCATGCCAGCACTCCGACACCCACATGCAGCACTATCGCAACTATAGATCCTGCCATCCGAAAAGCTACCACGCTGGACAGACCATACTCGGGGAAGCGTCGTTTAGTCAATCAGCCCGGCATCCGAGTGGTACCCAAAACAGCCGCAAGTAGACTTATTCAGGCCACGAAAATAAGAAAACTATCCACAATCACTGGAGCAACATCTTCGCACATCACCACAGCAGCACCAAACAGAAGAACTACTCACAAGTGCCCCCACCTCCACAGCTACTGGGTGCGGTCTTGGAAACCACGACACCCTCGCGGGAAGGTCACTATAGTTGGATATCTATCGCTTACACTCTACCATAAACCTTTATGCGCTTTTCAATTGCTTATGTAATAATGACTTGTCCTACTTATGTTGTATGTGGTTGGTTGCGGTGTGATATGTAACAGGATCATTATATGATTCTGGAGCTGTCATTCCTTAACATGTCCGCACGCTGCCTTTCTGAGGGAGATGCTCCATAAGGTGACCATACGGAAACCGAGCATTTCGCCAGTCAGGCTCATGTATTAAAGATAGGTAGAAATCCCTGCCACTTGCGGCCAAAAGCTTCGACATGAACCTAACAACTAAATGATAGTTTAGGATCTAGCAGAAGGACCGCATAAATAAAGGCAGCAACTGCCAATACAGTATCTTGTACTTACATAAGATGTCGGTGTTGAATTCTACGGAAATCATCCACCCCCATCTTCACGTAATACAGCGTGCATCACATTGATTATAATTTCACTAGGTTGACTCACACTACACACTTAGCATAATCTTGAACAAGAGAGTGGTCCTTTTTGCCAACTCTCTTCCTCCGCTTCGGCGTTGAAGGCATTTTCCTGTGACGGAGGCCCGCGCGAGGCACTTTCATCTCGCAATAATAATATTTTGTTAGGGGTGTGTGTAATGGTTTATATTAAACTACATAAGTACCCACGTTAGGATGCTCCCTTGCAGGTATACCTTGCGGATATATAAGGGTCGGTGAGGTACCTCTGACGAATCCACGTTAACAAGACACCAACTTAGTTCTATGTACTATACATTTTCTCTATGGTACTAACAAACGAGTACCATTGGTTGTATAGTTTTATTTTAATTATTATGTCTAGGGACCTAACTTGAGCAATGGACCATCATACCAGTGGCACAAATAGTTGGGATGAGATGGTGAGGTTCAAAATCGGCGGCAATGGTCGCACGGCCCCAATGGAACATTATCATTCCACCGACTCTAGAAGTCGGTCTTTGTACTATTCGGAGTCGCGAAACAGGATCCGTAACCCCAAGAACCGCAGCTAACCAGCCCTCTCACGCATCCTGTACATGCGGTGCAAGGGAGCTGAGCAGCTGAATGGACCGGCATATCCCCCCACAAGCTACACTATCCTCTGCTGAAAGTAGATGCCCTCGCAAATCATTGTCAGGACTGTAATCGTTATATCGTAATAAAACACACAAAAACACAAAAAGCGCCTGGGCCTAGGAAGCCCATCTCTTTGCACGGCTATGTACCTATCTCTTATAATCATGTGCCTCACGTGTCACTCTATCCTCTCAGCTACGCTGCAACTTTAGAAGTCCAGTGGAAAGATGGCTGGTTGCTGATGCTATGCGGAGTTGCAGAATGGCGGTTCGATCCCCCAACCGGGAGATGGTGATCAACAAATTAAACTAATGGGTGTATGACTGTCGGCTAAGTTAGCACATGGAAATTGAAGCCGCACGTTGCCAGTGCGTCAATAAAATAAAAATACATATACGGCCAGAGCCGTGCTGGAGTCAGAGTACAATAGGCATAAAAACCTAGGATTGAATTGTGGCAGGTGCATCTACAGATAGTCCCATATGAATCGTCAATGTGTCAGTATACCAGACATGTGAAAGCTGGTCGGTCAATCCTTGACTTTTAGTCTTGGTGCGGTGGTCCAGTGGAAAGATGGCTGGATGCTATGCGGAGTTGCAGAATGGCGGTTCGATCCCTCAACCGGGAGATGGTGATCAACAAATTAAACTAATGGGTGCATGACTGTCGGCTAAGTTAGCACATGGAAATTGAAGCCGCACGTTGCCAGTGCGTCAATAAAATAAAAATACATACATATATATATATTATATTTAATATTGAATGAAATAAAATGATACAAGGATTTAAGTATCAGTTTTATTATATAATACAACAAAACTCCCTACTCCACTTGTACACACCAACCTGTGAATATAATGGGAAATTAAACCTACACCAACCTGCGCATTCAGCAATACGATCACCGCCGATAGCGCCATAGCTGGAGTACCTGGCTAATAAATTACAAAGCCATGTGCTCGCATAATATTCTGGACCAGTGCTGTTATGTATATTCAGTTATTACAATCCATAATACTACTTTAATAGAAAGTGCCTAACTTTCCAATCAAACCCGTGCACACGCACGTGAAAACAACCGACTATAATTTCAGATAAACTTCTTGCATAGCTATAGACATTATGTTGCCAGTCTCGCCTCCCTACCACGTGAACGAGACATGAGAAACTGAGACAAGAGGATGTGTTAATGCCACCTTGGGTGTCTATGACGTCATCCAGCCCCCCCCCCGTACCCCTACGGGCGATCTAGCTTAAGAAATAATTAAGCATGTCTATAAGCACGCCTTGAAAAATAAGACCTTACACGGGAATACGTAGTACCTGGTTGGATGGTTGATTGGTAGCCGGTGATCATGAGATATTAATGATGACGTTTGCGTTCCTGTCTTGTTATATATACTTACTTACTCTTCTTGGGTGCCAACAAGAGCACATGAGGAATTAAAAGCACATTTTAATCTAAATATTAAGGTGGTCGCACTGCGCAGGGAGAATCCCTGTCAAAAATCCGATGGTGTGGTCTCCCTCCATCCTGTGACGGTGTACCAAAGCGTATAAAAAGAGGGATTCTAGCTCAGAAACTTCATCTTCCCCATAACTTGACACAAGGGAAGGTCACACCGGCACTAGGCATCTTTCGTGTCATAAACCAAATTTCTATTAAAGTATGCCAAATGATATGAAGAACAAGTTATATAAATATAGTTGGCGCCATAACATGAAGTTCTTGGACTGTTAGCATGCCTTTGGCCAGTAAGCTTGCAATGTCGGCTTCCTCTGATGACGACGCAGTCCACTCACCAACAGGTGGACACACCTGTGATGGGATTCCTCCAGGAGACAGGCCGGCGTGTGGCCGAAGCTTTAAGCATGCAGAATTACGTCTGCACATAGACAGAGCCCTTCTATTAGAGAACTTTCTGTCCGAACTGTTATACTATGTTTTCAGCACGGTGATTCGGAGTGATGCACATGGCGACCACCGTACATAAGGTATCTGTGATACATTTAATGAGTGGCGAAGAAACCATGGGCTGGGCCAAACTTGGGCCACGAGTAGCCTCAAGACTTCCATCTGCGGTCATCAGTGGGAAATCTAAGAAATGGCAGAAGGCATCTCCTCACAGTACCGTATCTCCTACTGTGTGGAGCCGATAGTCACACTGGACCCTATTGACATTGCGCCACCTTCCTCAATTCGATACACACCCTAGCTTGCACCACGACTAAGCGGCTTCTCGCGGCTTTGCACACTTCCAGCAACAACACTGAATCCATCATACACGATGGCCGCCATCACCATCACCGGTCTGACAACACCAACCTTTTTAGCACCGGCCAACAGCAGCATCTCCACGCCAACCGCCACTTCTACATCACATGTGTTGAGCAGTACTATTCACTTTCCGCGATCTACATTCACCCTGGTGCTCACCATCGACCGGACAGCGACTACTTCAGCAGCCAGCCCGGCAAGTGACTCCACAGTGGAGATGGACATTTCGGCCAACGTAATGGACTATTCAAACATACATGTGCGATACTTAATGATCGCTCAACACAGACTTATCTGAACTTTTATGAACCGCCACACTAAATCTTTCTAGTTGGCGCGGTACTAAACTGAAATGTAGTAAGACTGTTTAGTTCTAATTGAATAGGTTTTTCATTATTATGTTTTCTTATTATTATATGTTTTTAATAATTGAACCCCATACCAGAGCAGTGAGAAGTCATTCTAAGTAACTTCCAAGAAGGTTACGCCATAATATACACTATATATATATATATATATATATATATATATATATATATATATATATATATATATATATATATATATATATATATATATATGAATTTGCCCTGCCATAGCCATAGGCGAGGACTGCTCAGATTACCAAATAGGTAATATACTATATATGTTTTAATTATTTTAAGTCTTTTCTTAAGGAAAGACTGACATCATAGGGACGACGAGAGCTCTTCGTGTGGCTCCCAAAGAGCCACACTATAAATGTACTACTATGTAGAAGCCTGGACGTCGTCGGTGCCGGAAAATTAATTACCCACTGCTGAAAGTAGATGCCCTCGCAAATCATTGTCAGGACTGTAATCGTTATATCGTAATAAAACACACAAAAACACAAAAAGCGCCTGGGCCTAGGAAGCCAATCTCTTTGCACGGCTATGTGCCTATCTCTTATAATCATGCGCCTCACGTGTCACTCTATCCTCTCAGCTACGCTGCAACTTTAGAAGTCCAGTGGAAAGATGGCCGGTTGCTGATGCTATGCGGAATTGCAGAATGGCGGTTCGATCCCCCAACCGGGAGATGGTGATCAACAAATTAAACTAATGGGTGCATGACTGTCAGCTAAGTTAGCACATGGAAATTGAAGCCGCACGTTGCCAGTGCGTTAATAAAATAAAAATACATATACTGCCAGAGCCGTGCTGGAGTCAGAGTACAATAGGCGTGAAAACCTAGGATTGAATTGTGGCAGGTGCATCCACAGATAGTCCCATATGAATCGTCAGTGTGTCAGTATACCAGACATGTGAAAGCTGGTCGGCCAATCCTTGACCTTTAGTCTTGGTGCAGTGGTCCAGTGGAAAGATGCCTGGTTGCTGATGCTATGCGGAGTTGCAGAATGGCGGTTCGATCCCCCAACCGGGAGATGGTGATCAACAAATTAAACTAATGGGTGCATGACTGTCGGCTAAGTTAGCACATGGAAATTGAAGCCACACGTTGCCAGTGCGTCAATAAAATAAAAATACATATACTGCCAGAGCCGTGCTGGAGTCAGAGTACAATAGGCGTAAAAACCTAGGATTGAACTGTGGCAGGTGCATCCACAGATAGTCCCATATGCATCGTCAGTGTGTCAGTATATCAGACATGTGAAAGCTGGTCGGCCAATCCTTGACTTTTAGTCTTGGCGCGGTGGTCCAGTTGAAAGATGCCTGGTTGCTGATGCTATGCGGAGTTGCAGAATGGCGGTTCGATTCCCCCAACCGGGAGATGGTGATCAACAAATTAAACTAATGGGTGCATGACTGTCGGCTAAGTTAGCACATGGAAATTGAAGCTGCAGGTTGCCAGTGCGTCAATAAAATAAAAATACATACATATATATATATATATATATATATATATATATTATATTATATTTAATATTGAATGAAATAAAATGATACAAGGATTTAAATATCAGTTTTATTATATAATACAACAAAACTCCCTACTCCACTTGTACACACCAACCTGTGAATAAAGCACATAAGAATTAACAGAAGAAAGACGTATGTGCATTTCAGTCCCCTTTAGTTTCAAAATATTCATGAATATGGCTGGCTAATCAAGTCAAGTTTGGCTAATGAAAATTCCATTTGGCTAATTTGTTGGCTAATGCTTTGGCTAAGCCAGGTCTGTCCCTGGTTAACCAAGAGAATTAACTGCTGCACTACATTAAATAATCAACCCTGCTTACGACTCAGTCTTCCCCTGCACCAGTCACCACGTCATTCGCCAACGTTTACTGCGCCACCTGGTGTTGAGCCGGATATGATGCAGTACAGAGCAACAATTTAATATCACCAATACACGCCAACGAGAAACATCCCATCCCTCGGATGAGACACCTGCATTACATTAATTAAATATAACAGCAACCTAACACATATAATCCCAGATAACTTCGTTGAGAGATATTCCCTCAGACTCCAGTCAGTAAGCTAGTAGGATTTTGCTACCGAAAGCTGAGGCTCAATTACGCAAGGATTCAAGTACTGCAGTAAACTATAGCAGCATACACCCTCTAATGTAACTCTGTCCTGCCTTAGACTCGTTCATAACAGAGTGAACGCATACATGTCTTACGGAGTTATCACCACAAACATAACCGTAACCCCTGCCTCGCCATTCAAACATATACAAACACCACAGCGCCTGATCTAACAGTATACAGATAAGCCACACAAACGACATACACTCACCAACACCCCCACGAAATATGGATACGCATTAAATGATCGTCTCCGGAAATCTTCAAACAGGATTATTGTAAATTGTATTATTTTCACTATTTTTATGTACTGTACTGTACCATGGTTTCGTATCTAGGAATGGCGTGGCTGGATCCTCGCATGGGAATTGACTGCTTGGCGGCCCGCTGACCCAGTAAAAGCTGATCATATTCTAAGAATGGTGCAGTAACTTGGCCATGGGAAATATGGTTATGCCTAAACTACAACATTAATATTGGTACTACTCATGACTATTAGGATTTTGACTAGAAACCTACCATGCTCGCAAATCGTTATTGTTAAACGGCGCCAACATCCAAACAGTCCATAAATTGTGAGAATTTCACAAATTCTCTTACATCATTTTCCAAATATGGGAAATTAAACCTACATCAACCTGCGCATTCAGCAATACGATCACCCCTGATAGCGCCATAGCTGGAGTACCCGGCTAATAAACTACAAAGCCATGTGCTCGCATAATATTCTGGACCAATACTGTTATTTATATTCAGTTATTACAATCCATAATACCACGTTAATAGAAAGTGCCTAACTTTCCAATCAACCCCGTGCTGATACACAGCACGTGAAAACAACCGACTATAATTTCAGATAAACTTCTTGCATAGCTATAGACATTATGTTGCCAGTCTTGCCTCCCTACCACGTGAACGAGACATGAGAAACTGAGACAAGACGATGTGTTAATGCCACCTTGGGTGTCTATGACGTCATCCAGCTGCCCCCGTACCCCTACGGGCGACCTAGCTTAAGAAATAATTAAGCATGTCTATAAGCACCTATGTTGACACGGGAATACGTAGTACCTGGATGGATGGTTGATTGGTAACCGGTGATCATGAGATATTAATGATGAAGTTTGCGTTCCTGTCTTGTTATATATACTTACTTACTCTTCTTGGGTGCCAACAAGAGCACATGAGGAATTAAAAGCACATTTTAATCTAAATATTAAGGTGGTCGCACTGCGCAGGGAGAATCTGTAAAAACTCCGATGGTGTGGTCTCCCTCCATCCTGTGATGGCACCAAAGCGTATAAAGAGGGATTCTCGCTCAGAAACTTCATCTTCCCCGTAATTTGACACAAGGGAAGGTCACACCGGCACTAGGCATCCTTCGTGTCATAAACCAAATTTCTATTAAAGTATGCCAAATGATATGAAGAACAAGTTATATAAATATAGTTGGCGCCATAACATGAAGTTCTCGGACTGTTAGCATGCCTTTGGCCAGTAAGCTTGCAATGTCGGCTTCCTCTGATGACGACGCAGTCCACTCACCAACAGGTGGACACACCTGTGATGGGATTCCTCCAGGAGACAGGCCGGCGTGTGGCCGAAGCTTTAAGCATGCAGAATTACGTCTGCACATAGACAGAGCCCTTCTATTAGAGAGCTTTCTGTCCGAACTGTTATACTATGTTTTCAGCACGGTGATTCGGAGTGATGCACATGGCGACCACCGTACATAAGGTATCTGTGATACATTTAATGAGTGGCGAAGAAACCATGGGCTGGGCCAAACGTGGGCCAGGAGTAGCCTCAAGACTTCCATCTGCGGACATCAATGGGAAATCTAAGAAATGGCAGAAGGCATCTCCTCACAGTACCGTATCTCCTACCGTGGAGCCGATAGTCAAACTGGACCCTATTGACATTGCGCCACCTTCCTCAATTCGATAAATGCCCTAGCTTTCACCACAACTAACCGGCTTCTCGCGGCTTTGCACACTTCCAGCAACAACACTGAATCCATCATACACGATGCCCGCCGTCACCATCACCGGTCTGACAACACCAACCATTTTAGCACCGGCCAACAGCAGAATCTCCACACCAACCGCCACTTCTACACCACACATGGTTTAATTGTGTCGAAGGCTTGTGACATGTCAATGCCCATTTTGTGGAAATCCGTGTTTGGACATGACTACCGACACAAGCATGCATTGAGCCCATACAATGTCTGCGCAGCTGCGTCCACATTTGACATGATCTGGAGAAGTCGTCGATCTTGTCTCCGATGCGGCTTAGAGTAACATTGGATAGGATTTTTCATATGCTGTTAATGAGCACAATGGGCCACAGATTGGCTAGGGGGGGGGGGGGTCAGGTGGCTTCTTGGGCTTGGGTAGCGTATAAGGATGCCTTGGCCTACAGCATCGATGGGAAGTGGTGGATAAAAGCTGAATTGATTCTGTGCGTGATCGGTTTTGAGATGTCACTTGCATATTTGAATAGTTCATTGCTCATGCCATCAGGTCCAGATGCACGGCCATTTTTCAGTGCTTTAAGTGCCTTCTCAACCTCTGCTGTATTAATTGGTGTTAGTAATGGCCTGGGGTCTCCTGAGAATGGGTGCAAGGGCTCATCATCGTGGTCAGTGAACTGTTCCTTGAACAATTCTCGAATTGTCTCGGCTTTGCCCTGGTCAGACCAGATAGTGTCCTTCAGAGTTGTGTACAGTTAATGGTGGTGTGTAGTCAGCAACTCTCAGGGCTCGGGCTGCCCGAAACATTTTGTGGCAGTCATCCATGGCAGTGATTTCATCTGCTAGGGCGTCTGCTTGTTGGATAGCAAGATCTTTTAAGCGTTCGCTAATGTGGTGCAGAATGTTATTGTGTTCCTGGTGTAGTTTGGTGCGATCTTCACTTTGATAGATGCGCAGACGTAACGCGTTCTGTACTGCAGAGCTTTACTATGAGAGGGGCGTCAGTATACCTAGATTTTGATTAGGGCTTCGTTTGGATCGGAGCTGACGTCGATGTTAGCTATCTGCTCACCGAGGGCCTTTTTGTATGACATTTGAGTGTCGGTGTCGCTGATGAGCTTGGGTAAGTTGTAGGTGACTACCCTCTTGCCTGGTATGGCGTTTATACATTAGGTAGAGCTGGTTCATATGGAGGCATGTAATGACTGGCTTATGGTCAGAATTGAGGTCTGTGCCTCCATGGGAAGGAGCATCCCGAAGTACGGCTTTTGTTGCTGTCTTGCATAGTATGAAATCTATTTGGTTGAAGACAGATTTTGTAGCCTTAGAACCTTTTAGTCCGATGCGGTAAACATTATCTGAGCCTACTAAACAGAGCTCGTCGTTCTGGCAGTTTACACGAGCATAACTCATTAAGTTCCTGTAACCACGATCAGGTGCCAGCCTCATCACACCGCGCCATCTCCTTTTTGTAAACACATGGTTAGGGGTAAATAAACCAACTTAATATCAGGCTATCCTCACCCTCCTGTGAGGAACATTGGCATACCTAAGTCAATGGTGCCGCATTCCCAGTAAACGACCGCAGGGACCTTCTTGAGCGGCGCCAACTTTTGGCCTTCACCAACTAAACCATCATGTGAAACAATTGGTCCGTTCTGATATCTCACCAAACTTGTCCGCACCATGCCAAAAGTGGTGACTCGAAACCTGCACGTATCTAGTGCTTTCTTCAGTGTTTAGACTTATTGCGTTTGCTGGGAACATTGCTTTCATCACCGCTCCTGAGCTAGCGATGCCGATCGTCTTGTGACCATTACTGTTTATAAACTTAGCCTCTATCATTCGAGGCATCTTCACTTCCGCACCAGGATATACTGCACGCTTCAACCACTACAGCAAATTGAACAAATTGAATTGTGATAGATAAACTGTTGTTTTAATTTGCGCCAATGACTAAGAGGCGCCAACAGTACCTGCACATTTCCTGAATCTTCTCTGTGCTGATGACTAATAGGCGCCAACTTCCACTGCGCCCATCCTGAACATTCTCCTTGCTGATGACTCAACAGGTGCCAACTATTGTGCTTTCTCTAGCTGCGCTGATAACTAATAGGCGCCTTCCTTGATTGTAATATAATTATCTTATCTTCTTTGCGCTGAAGTATGCGCATACAGGTCAGCTAGCCCTCATTGTTCTGTATAAAACTGTACTACGGCGAGTGCCGTTCGTTAAACTTAGTTCTTTACTTGTTAGTAGTTATTCTGTTAAACCTAAAAATTGTGCATTCGCTTCATTTATACACTATACAGCTTCAATAACGGCACCACCTACTTTTCTAAATAAGGCAACACTTTTTCGCTAGAGATGTCTCTCGTTCCTGCACAAATAGACACGAGACACGGCGCCTAATCCTAAATGAATATTAGCTCAGACATGTCTCAGATAGGGTAATAGTAGTTAAGGATGACTGCTCACACGGAGGAGGACTGTTTATTGTAGTCTTTTTCCCAGCTCTCCGCAAATTTATATGGCGAGCCATTTTTTCTTATTTGGCCACTAACTTTACGACCTTCTAAATCACCACCGAGCAGCCATCTCTGTCTATGCCTCTCCGGCCAACTAATTGTTTGGTAACTCCCTCCACCATTTTGGCTTGAGGCGACCCGAGAAATCGCAAAGGTGTCTCGATGGTTAGAATTGAAACGGTGACGACTCACACATTCCCCTGTACCTTCACCGGTACCTATTAGAATAGTCTATAAGCTAAAGTAGGATTTCAATGCAAACATTCATTATAGTAGATACGGCCTAGCAGTGAACCTCAATTACATAACCATAAAGCCGTGTAAACATTAGCTCCAGGGAATGAGTCTTATATGGCTCGTCCTTAACGACGGTGAGACGCTGATTGCAGACTAACTCAACAGTAACTGGAAGGGCCGAGTGGGCCCTCCATGCCTTCCAGGAAGGTCACCATTGACTGCCATCGGCTTCTTCAGCCCTGCCTTAATTTAAACGAAATCTAGGATTTCTTTTTTCACGAGAGAGTTGATACTTACCTCCCTAATACTTTTGATATTGCTAAATATCGGCTTTCACTCAATAAAACACTCAGATTAAAAACAGTTAGGTGCCCCTACTGGGCAGGGAGTCAGAGGTAGTCCGGCGGATGCTCGCCCCACCACCGCGCATGCGCCGACTACTACTTCCTCTGGCTCATTTATTGGCTAACACATGCAACTACCAAGAGCCTGAAGACCGAGCCTCTGTGGGGCGGAGAGGCCGGGTCAGTATCTAGGGAGGTAAGTATCAACTCTCTCGTGAAAAAAGAAATCCTAGATTTCGTTTATTTCACATCAAGAGTATACTTACCTCCCTAATACTTTTGATATTGCCAGAATTCGAAAGTGAATCTGGCGGGAGGGAGGCGAGGTCAAAAGACCAGCTCTTCCCTATACGCTTTCAAGCGTTTAAGGCACTTATGACGTCTGAAACTGTGTGAAAACACAGTCAGGATTTGATAAACCATCGGATAACACAACCGATGCCTGAGAGATGACCGATTTGTCATATGCGCTCCCCCCCCTCCCTTGGGAGGAAGATTAAATGACCTCAATGTCCTACACGCTCTCTTCGTACTAGTGCTAAGTACTATAGGACAGAGACGAAAAGGCTCCATTTTCGTATACTCTCTCTAAAGAACCACAACCCACATAAACCATCACCATATTAATAACACTGGGTAACGTGACAATACAAAACAATGAACAACACATGAACAAGACTGACCTTGTTGTACTAGGAAGCTGTCATCATGAATCCAGTAGAGAAGGATGATACAGTCCCGACAAGTGGTTGTCACCGTCGCTGAATGGCGAAGTATATAAGCAATGCGGAGGCACTCTTCACAAACATAAAGCGGTTATTGTTTCAAAATCGACAAGGCGAGAGGGTTAGAGGTGTCACGGAGGTAATGGTCTGTAAAACTTGACTCACAGTGCCACTGAGCCACTGACATAATATCATCCACAGGGACCCCATTAAACAGGGCAGTGGATGTCACGACACCGCGGACACTGTGAGCCTTGGCCACGTCAACCTGTCGCCCGGTGGCGGATTTGTGACAAAATTGAATACATTCCACAATCCACCTAGAAATGGTGTCCTTAGACGCCCTACCATGGGGTTCAATATATGACAACCATAACGCTGACTGGTCGGTACGCCACTCCGAAGTACGCTGTTTGTACCGAAGCAGCGCCCGTACGGGGCACCATACTTTAGAATTAGGATCATATCTAGTTAAAGATGGCAAAAAAATAGGTTGACCTGGATATTTCAATGACTGATTTTTAGACAAGAAATTAATCCTAGGTAGAAGCTTAAGGCCTTCCCCTGTAACCACAAAACGGTCAACCTCGGCTGATAAGGCGTGAATTTCACTCCTACGCCTCGCCGAGGCCGCAGCAATTAAAAATACAGTTTTAAGAGTTAACATTTTCATAGAAATGGAACTAAGTGGTTCAAAAGGCTTATCACCTAGTACCTGGAGCACCAGTGATAAACTCCAAGACGGAATCAGTGGAGGATTCCTTGGTCTTAGATTGCCCATGCCTTTAATTAATACATTTAATGTACTTACTTCATCACTCCCCCTATTAGCCAAGCAAGGAATAACAGTCATTAAAGCTGACTTATAACCAGCAATAGAGTTAGGCTTGAGGCTATAGGCATCATATAGGTGACAGAGGAAATCAGCCACTACCTGAATAGATGATTCCATTGGATCAATACATCTTTTTGAGCACCACTCTGCAAATCTGTTGATTTTATAATTATATGCTCTGGAGGTTGACCCCCTCCTGGCTTTGGCCATAAACATGGCCGCTTGCTCAGAAAAGCCCTCCTTAATTCTAGATTCCTTGACAACATCCACGCAGTCAATCGGAACATTGACGGATTGTCGTGAAGGGCCTTGCCCTGGAAGATAAGGTTGTCCATCAGAGGCAGCGGAACCGGATTGCAGACCAGAAGGTCCAGCAGATCCGTATACCACGATCGGCTTGGCCAATCCGGGGCGATCAGAAGCACTTGGCACTCCTGCTGCCTGATTTTCTGAAGCACCTTTGGAATCAGGATTGCTGGGGGGAATGCGTATGCATACATTCCCTCCCAGCTGATAGCTAACGCATCTGTTGCGAAAGCGCTTGGGTCTGGAATCGGAGAGACGTACGTCGTCATCTTCGCATTCTTCTTCATTGCGAACAAATCTATGTTGGGTTTCCCCCAATGGTCGAACAGACGATCCGCCACACATTGATTTAGTTGCCATTCCGTGGGTAAAACACTCATCCTTCGGCTCAATGAGTCTGCTAGCAGATTTAACCTCCCCGGAATATGAACTGCTTTCAAGGTGATCCCATGATCCAGGCACCAACAAAGCAGTTTCCATGTCATCATACAGAGACTGGGCGACTTCGTTCCGCCCTGGCGGTTTATGTAAGTCACTACTGTCGAGTTGTCTGAACGAATGAGAACAATCTTGCCCTGAACATTCTTTAAGAAATGTTCCAGGCCCAGGACTACTGCTCTTAGCTCCAGTAGATTGATATGTTCCTTGGACTGATCCAGATCCCAAAGCCCTGATACTGTGGACTCTTCCAGACAAGCTCCCCACCCCTCCATCGATGCATCTGTATACACAGTCACCTGAGGGTGGGGAGGGGTTAGCAAAACCCCCGGCAAGAGATTCTCTGTATTCAACCACCATTGCAGGTGGTGAATCAGAGGCGCCAACACCGACACATTCGAGTCCAGCGAACCTGAACTCTGGGTCCACTGTGTCATGAGAAACAACTGGATCGGGCGCCTGCGCAAGGCGGCCTGCGGAATGACTGGTTCCAAAGAAACCATCAAACCCAGCATTCTCAAGTAAACCCGTGCCAGGACATGACGACTGTCGCACACCGACTGAATTACCGAGATGAGTACTTGAACCCTCTCCTGAGTGGGGTACACATACCCCGTCTCCAGATCGAAGAACATGCCCAGGTAAACAAACTTCTGGGATGGAGTTAGCTCTGATTTCGGGAAATTGATCAGCCAGCCCAAGTCCGAGAGAGTTTTCAAAACAATCTCCAGATTGGCTGACAACGATTCCCGGGTGTGTGCTTTCAACAGCCAGTCGTCTATGTACGTGTGGACTGCTATGCTTCTCCTGCGGAGGTATCCAGTGATCGCGAGAACCACACGGGTGAAGACCCGAGGAGCCGTGGAAATTCCGAAGGGTAACACCCTGAATTCCCACCGCCGGCCCTGAAATGCAAATCTCAGGAAGCGACGGAAACTCCTCTCTATGGGAATGTGGAAATAAGCATCCTTCAAATCTATCGACGCTGTCCACATCCCTCGCTCTAACCCCGCCAACACCGAGCGCACAGTCTCCATCTTGAAACTGGGTGTCTCGATGAACTTGTTCAACGGCTTGAGGTTGAGAATCGGCCTCCACCCTCCGGTGTTTTTTGTTACCAAGAACAGGGTTGAATAGAAGCCCGGGCACCTCTGTGCCGGCTGAATGGCTTCTTTTAGTATGAGGGAATTTATTTCCTCCTCTATACACAACCTCTGATCCGGATCCCGTGGAATGGGAGTCCAGATCGGCGCGAGAGACAGTCGCGATGGCGGGCCTGACACCCAGTCGGGACGATACCCGACCGAAAGCCATCGCAAGACTAAACGGTCCTGAGTCAACCGCTTCCACTCTGGCAAGTGGGCGGCCAAACGGCCGCCCACCGGTCCACCTAGGGATAGAGGTGGACATAAGGAGGGCCAGAGTGGCACTGTTCTCTCGGCCTGAAACACCGGAGTGGTTCCCACCGCGGTAACCAGGCCATCAGGCCCGATTACCGCGACCAGATCCCCGCGCGCCCCGCCCAGCGCCGCGCGCACCACGGTGCGCGGGCGGCTGTCTGGCTGGGTGCGGCTGGGGAGCCTGCGCCCCCCTCGCTGCTGGCCGAATCGCCCGTGGCCTAGGCCTACGTTGCGACGGTGGCTGGCCTCTGACCTGGCCAGCACCACCTCGAGCCTGCAGAGGACGATACGCAGGGGGTGCCGCGCGAACACGCTCCCGCCGGAGCACCTCAAATTGTTCCCGCAGCGCCCTCTGGTTATTAACCAGAGTGACCGTCTCCTGGAGGTGCCTGCATCCCTCACCTCCAAAGAGACCAGGACCTGTCATAGGCGTCCGCAGCAGCCTATTATACAGGTCCTGGGACGGGCACAGATTGTCAAGCGCAAACGTGCGCCTCGCCCGGACACTTCTGGTTACCGCCCGCGTCAAACAGTCCAAAGCCAGGTTGATACCATCCTGAATGGCTCTCTGGACTGTCACCGGGCTTGGTTGGCGTGATGCGGAAGCCGCTACCACCCCTTGTAGCAGCTGGGAGACGTGGGACAGAGCGGCAATCGACGCCCTCCCACTCTCCTCCGCATCCCGCAGCGCGGCATTCGCCGAACGCAACGCGTTCGAGCACAAGACTCCCGTGTCAGAACGGGAGCCCGGCCGCGCATCTTCGCCCAAAGCCGCGCGATCATCAACGCTTGGCTTCGGCACCACACCGTACCGCTGGTAATCCAGGGGCACGATGCGGCACCGCTTCGCCACCTCGCGAGGGGCCTTCGCGAGACGTCCATTCACCTTAATGGACGCCTCTGCCGCTTCGAACATGTCCACGACATGCTCAGCAAGCGGCAGAGATGGCATAGCGGTAGCCGCCGGCCTACCAGCTAACCACGGCCTATGGTCACGCTGGCTAGCCGGCAGCTCCACGGGTAGATCTGGCCGAACACTTACCAGCCACTGGCAAGCGTCCGACCAATCCTCCTCCGTGGCTAACTGCGAGCGCTCTACTAGACGAGGGCCTTCGTCTTCCTCCAGAGCACTCGCAGTTGATGTCGACGGCGGGTAAGCTGATACCCCTGGCAAGCCTGGAAAAGCATGCGGGCCCGAGAGAGCAGGCATGCTAAATTCCGCGGCTTGACCAGGAGCAGGCGCCGTGGCAGAGCGCGGGGTAAACACCGCTCTACCACGGGTCTGACCAGCACCAGCCATACCCTCGGCAAGCCGAGGTATGCGGTATCCGTGGTCAACAGCACCGCCCGGGGACACCCTCTGGACCGTGAAATCTACTCCTGCGTGAGTAGAACCATGGAACACGTCGCCTGCATTCCCCGCGAGGGGTGCACAGACGTCGTATTCCATGGCCACGTCCTCAGAAGGCGACCCCAGCAGGAGATCCTCTTCTTCCTGGCCAGAAAGATTAGACTCCGGGTCAGCAAAGAGAGCTAACCCGGACTGGCCAGGAAAGGTGCCATAGGAGGGTTTGGCACCTTCGGCGCGCGGATACCCGGGGTCTGATGAGCAGACCGCGGGTCCCAGCAACAACCGTTGTCCACGGCCCCTCGGCGCGGCGCCATGCCTGCTGCCAGGGCCTTGGACTGCCCCCAACAAAGGGGCCACCTCTGAATCCACAACCGGACCGGACCTAAAGAGACCGGATTCAGAGGCGGGGATCACCTGCTCGTAAGCAGATGCCGAGGACAACAAAGGAGCTGGCCCAGGGAGCATGCCACGAAGCAACTCTGGGACCAGATCCTTTATTGTCCTCTGCATCTCTTGCAACATTTCGGACCTGAAGGCCTCCATATCCACCGCGGATGAGGCCTTCTTCTTACCCTTCTTACAAACTTTCTCCTTCTTCTTCCTCTCTTCCTCCATTACCTTCTCCCTTGCCTGCAATGCGAGAAAATCAGACATTAATTCGCCCCCCCACTGCTTACATACGTCGCACTTCAGCAACGGTCCACAGGGACTGCAGCTGAAGCACAAGTGCGGGACGAAGCGGCTTTTAAGAAACCTCCCGCAGGACGGGCAACCAGGTCTCTGAAACAGGACAAAGGACAGGGACAATGAGCAAGATAGTTAAGGTTAGCGAACTCAAAACCAACTAAAAAGAGAGGACAGGATCATCAAGATCAGAAATCAAGAAGAACCAGCCATGGACAAAACGTTAATTGTTAATAAAAAAAAAGGCCAAGGCCGATTATGACGTCATCACTCTCGTGACGAAATTAATCGATCCGCAACAAGCACCAAGTGCAAGAACGAATTGTATAAGTAACCGGAACATTTCCGTTGAATTGGCATTTCGAGTACACAACAATCAGATATACAGAGATAACTCCTTCCAATTCTAGCATTGGCAAAAAGGGAAATTATCTCCCCTTTTGTTTACAATAATTAGATACCTGACCCTTGTATAGACAAACCATCCAACGTGATGAACCGGAGAACTCCACCATAGTACGCCTCTACATTCTCTCCACCTAAGGGGAAGGAATTGGAGCAAGAGGGCAAAGTGAGAAGACCTTTATAACAGGCCTCCAACTCACTGAACATAGATTTTTTGGTTAGATAACCTAACAGTATTAGTAGGAAATGGAACCGTGGTGGAGAGAAAACATATCCTCTTGTGCCGAGAAGTCCATCAAAGCGTCTATGCGATACCTGTGGACAAAACACAAAGAGAAATGAGACATATGAAGCACCATGTTGTAAACAACCAACATAATCAGGCGCTAATCACGGTAAGCGCGAGTCCCGGAAATACATTAAACCGGGACAAAACACGCTAGCATATCAAAGAATTCACCTGATAAAGCGATCCCGCTCCTTCTAAAGGCGAATCCTCCCTTTCCGACATGCTTCCACCGAAAAATAATCGTCAAACGTGAGCAAAAAACAAGGTAACGCGCAGAAAAGTATAAAGAACACAAAACCGCATGTAACCCTTTGCCAATAAATGAGCAAAGAGGAAGTAGTAGTCGGCGCATGCGCGGTGGTGGGGCGAGCATCCGCCGGACTACCTCTGACTCCCTGCCCAGTAGGGGCACCTAACTGTTTTTAATCTGAGTGTTTTATTGAGTGAAAGCCGATATTTAGCAATATCAAAAGTATTAGGGAGGTAAGTATACTCTTGATGTGAAAAGATACGGTGCTTATTCAATGCTTCTGTGTTGTTGTCTTGTCCTTGTCTTGTTATTTGTGGTTACTTGTTATTTGTGGTTGTGCTGACACGTGCTTAGAAGTCGCTCTTTGGTGTCAGAATCGTTGCCCAGACAACATCTGTATCTTTCCCAGTCAAACTGTGCATATAAAATAGAGTAACAGTTTGAGTGGACAGTTATCGACTTTGACACTCATTGCTAATGAGCATAAGGCATAAAGCGTAAGCTTACTTTAACAGGTGAATTATTAGGTTTGAATAGAACAGAAGAATATTATGTAACAGTGGGGAATATTAAATGTAAAATGAAATACATTCTTTATTATTTAAAATCTTAAATCTACTATCACAGACAGAATTTGAATACATGTTATAACAAGAGGTGCTAGGGCCTGTGATGCTCACCTGGACCATTAGCATTTGAATCATTTGCATTTAAACAAGTTAAATAGACATGGATAATCTTTGGAAAATCAAAACTGGCCACCTAAAAGATTTACCAATCACGATTCTCATTTGATATCTTTGAGCCTACCATCATATGATGGTTCCAGTTAAGCTTCTTTGAAATTAAACCATTGATTAAGGAGTAGTGGTTTAAATGGTTTCGGAGATTTTTCAGAAAATCCAAGATGGCTGCCAAAACACTGAAAATTAAAATTCTGAATAGAAGTTCTACAGGCTAACACCATAGGATCCAAATTTGCAGAATTGGTTAAAATCCACCAAATGCTTGAAGAGGATACATTTTAAAGAATTTTTGGAAAATCGTAGATGCCCACCAAAAAAACATGACCAATCAAAATTCTTGTGTGATATGTTGAGGCCTATGACAAAAAGATCATCAATGCACGTTTCGTTGAAATCGGGCCAATGATTAAGGAGTAGCATATTAAATGGTTCGGGAAATATTAAAAAAAATTCAAGATGGTCACCAAAAATGTTGCCCCGATTGAATAAAAGTTCTAAATCCGACCCCTCCAGCCAAATTTGGTTAAAATCCATTAAGCGGTGGAGATGCATTTTGACAATTTCTGACCAAGCAAAATTCTGAATAGAAGTGCTGGAGCCTACCATGATAAGGCTCTTCTTGATAAATTCTGTCAAAATCTGCCGTGGCTGATATGGTGCATTTTGACAATTTCTAGTAAAATTTTCATAAAATCTAAAATTTTGATCCCAACAACTGACCAATCAAAATCCTGAATAGAAGTTGTGGAGGCCATCAAGTAGTAACATAGAATTATTCAAGACAAATTTGGTTGAAATCCATCAAGCGGGTAAGGAGAGATGCGTCTTGACAATTTTTGATAAATCTTTCATAAAACCAAACATTTTCATGCAAAGAATGTAACAATAAAAATTCTGAATAGATCTGGAGCATATGACGACATGGTGCATCTAGTAAAATTTGGTTGAAATCCGTCAAACATCTATGGAGGTGATGCATTTTCACAATTTCCGCTACATTTTAAAAATAAAATCTAAGATTTTCACTAAAAAATGGACCAATCAAAACTTTGAATAGAAATTCTAGAGCCTATCATGGCGGGAATCTTCCAGTCAAATTCGGTTAAAATCTGCCAATCAGTTTGGGAGATGTATTTCAAACGATTTTCAGATAATCTTAAGAAAATCCCAGATGGCCGCCGAAAAAACTGATTCGTTTGATATGTTCAATCCTATCATCATAGGATCATTGCACACAAGTTTTGTTGAATACGGGCCATTGATTAATGAGTAGCATTTAAGAAAAAATCTAAGATGGTTGCTGAAAAAAAATCGACCCATCAAAAATCTGAACAGAATTTCTAAAGCATACCGCCACTAAATTTGGTTCAAATCTGCTATGTGGTTTAAGAGGAGATACATTTTAAGACTAAAGTTGACAGACAGACGGGTGACAGTCGCCATGGCATAAGCTCACTTGGCCATTTTAGCCAGATAAGTTAATAATAATATTGTTGAAGCAATGTATACACACAAGAAAATCTGATAGACAAATGCAGTCAGACACATACACAGACATGCACGCACGCATGCACGCACGCACGCACGCACACACACACACACGCACACACACACAAAAACACGCACAAACACGCACACACACACACACACAAACACACACACACAAACACACACACACACACACACACACACACACACCACACACACACACACACACACACACTGCACTGTTCCTGTTTTAGTATTTATGCATATACTTGTATACTTATACAGTGATGTACTCCACATAGCGTATATACAATTTTGAATTAATTAATACATTTTTCAAGTTATATGATGTGTATGAAATAATTAAAATAATATTGATAATTATAGAATTCTATAACGAGAGAGCTACAGGGTCTGTATCACTCACTTGCAACATTATTACTTGATAATAAAACAGATGAAGATATTAATTTATGCTGAATGAAGTATGGAAATGTAAGTTCCCAATGTGAAAAATTTGACAGTAAGCATGACAGAGTAGTTAGTACCAGAGTCTGAAATGTAAGATTGGGAAGAGACAAAAATATGCATGATGACGATCAATCGATCAATCAGATTTTCTTGTATGTCAAATTCCTACTGAGCATACCTCAAATTGTAATATATTGCTATTTTGCTATAAACAGATATTCACTAAGAAAAGATAGACTTTAACTAGTCGATGACAGACATATTTTTACTCATCAGCTTCCATTGAATAAACTTGTGTTCGTAATGTTTCCTAAATCTAAGATGACCGCCTACCAAATCGATCAATGAGCTTCAATTGACTAACCTTAGTGACCAATCAGATTCAAGTGTCACATTCTTATTTAGCAGACACCAAGGCCTATAAATTATCAGTTTTTGGAGTTTCTTACTCAGACCTAGTCCAATCATCCTTTGAGGTTTCCAAGTGATCCTATTAATGGTAGCAGAGTTATCAGGCAGAAACTTCTCTGTCACCCACCTGCCCACCCACAAACGGCATCACATACTACCATGCCAATTTTTTTGGCGGGGTATAAAAAGAGCAAGGCAATGTTGCCTTAATGGCTTTCATAATTCTAGGGGCACTAAGGTGATGTCTCAGGACACCAAGGCAGGCTATGCCACCTGAGGAGGGGCATCAAGGCAACATTACAGCCAGAGTATGTTCAGTGTTGCTATCTACATTTGGAGGACTTTGTACATATACTTTGGATACTTTCTTTAGCAGTCTGTATGACGGCAATCAAGGCAATAGAGGGCACCTAAGACAGTTGTTGCTTTAAAAAGATGGCAAAATGGAAGGACACCAAGGCAAAAGGCATGGGCAACCAAGGCAATTGCCGTAGTTTATTTGGAGCCCTGAAAATCCATCAATGATAAAAGTTCAATTATGACTGATTAATAGCAGAAATGTTCTTTCATGTATCAACATTCTTTGAACAAACTTAAATGTCCCTAGTTCTTAATCATATTTCTCAAATTTTGGCACAAACTCTTCAACAGTTCCAGACGTCATTTCTGTGAAAAATAGATCAACCAAGATGCCCATGGGAGAACTCAACCAATTTTATATGGTTAATGTGAACAGACTAGGTTCAGCTCTTTCCTTAGATGACTCCTTGAATTTCACATAAATTGCCCAAGCGATTTCCGAGATGATAATCAAACATGTTTCTAAAAAACAGAGAAATTTCCAAGATGGCTGCCAACCAAATCAATCAATCAATCAGTCTAGTTTGAACAGACTTGGATCTCTACGGCACAAGGATGTTTCATGTGGAATTTGGTTTAAATCAGCCTACTGGATCGTGAGAACTCATTAAGTGGAGACTTAATGACAGATGATAGATAATAGCCAGTCACCACTTGTACAACAAGAGGCCCAAGGGCCTGTGATGCTCACCTCGACCGTTAGCATTTGAATCATTTTCATTTAAGCAGATATGATGGATAATTTTCGAAAAATTCAAGACGGCCACCAAAGAAATTACCAGATCAAAATTCTCCTTGGACATATTGAAGCCTATCGTGATACCTGTTTCGTTGAAATTGGGTCATTAATTAAGGAGTAGCTTTTTAATGGTTCCAGAAAATTTTCAAAAAAGCTAAGATGACCTAAAAAAAATCGACGGACCAAAATCCTCAATAGAACTTCTAAAGCCTAGCACTATAGACTACTTCCAGCCGAATTTGGATAAAATCCACCAAGTGGTTAAAGGAGATGCGTTTTGACAATTTCTGGTAAATTTGTCATAAAATCTATGATTTTCACACCAATGCTTGACCAAGCAAAATTCTGAATAGAAGGTCTAGAGCCTCCCATGATAGGTTCATGCATGTCATGATAGCCAAATTTTGCTGAAATCTGTCAGGCAGCTAAGAATTGTTTTGACAATTTCCAGTAAATTTTTAATGAAATCTAAGATTTTCACTCAAAAAATTTACCAATCAAAATTCTAAATATAAGATCTGGAGCTTATGCCGATGTGGTCCATCCAGCCAACGCAGGTTGAAATCCATTAAGCAGTTAATGAGAAGTAGCATTTTGACAATTTCTGATAAGTTTTTCATAAAATCCAAGATTTTCACAAATTGACCAATGAAAATTATGTATACAAGTTTTGAAGCATACCCCCATATGGTCTTTCCAACCAAATTAAGTTAAAATCTGCCAAGAGGTTAATGAGAAGTAGCGTTTTGACAACCTCCGGTAAATTTGTCAAAAATCTAAGATTTTCACCCAAAAATTTTACCAATCAAAATTCTGTATACAGGTTCTAAAGCGCACCCCAATAGGGTCCTTCCGGCCACATTAAGTTGAAATCTGCCAACGTTTTTAAATGAAAGTTGATGGACAGATGACAGATGGACAGTCGCCATGGCAGAAGCTCACTTTGCCTTTCAGGGCCGATGAGCAAATAATTATATAGAAGTTGTATTTTTCACAATGGTCTATGTGAATTGTTATGGAATACAGGCTGCATTGGAAAGCTGTGCTTGACATGATTGACATATTATCAATGTGGGATGGGCAGATCCTCAACAGTTTCTCTGGTCAGGCTCCCTCCAATCAAGTCTCAGATTATCAAACACCTGTCTCTCCGTCTCGGCAGGAACACTCACCATCTGTTAGAAAAACAAACTAATTATACACAATGATTGTTACAACAACAAGGGGCCCAAAGGGCTGGTGATGCTCAACTGGACTATTAGCATTTGAACCCTTTGCATTTAAGTAGAAATGATGGATAATTATCAAAGAATCTAAGATGGCCACCAAAGAAATTGACCAACCAAAATTTTTGTTTGATAGGTTGACACTTACTGCCATAGGATCATTCCATCGTTCCGTTGAAATCGGGCCATTAATTAAGGAGTAGCATTTCAAATGGTCATGGAAATTTTGCAAAAAATCCAAGATAGCCTGGACACACTGACCAACTAAAATTCTGAATAGAAGTCCTTCCCTCAAATTTGGATGAAATCCAACAAGCGGTTAATGAGATGCGTTTTGACAATTTCCAGTAAATCTTTCATAAAATCTATGATTTTCACCCCAAAATTTGACCAAGCAAAATTCTCAATAGAAGTTCTGGAGGCTACCATGATAGGATCATTCTAGCCAAATTCTGTTTAAATCTGTCAAGGAGATAAAGAGAAGCACTTTAACAATTTCCTGTAAATTTTCATAAAATCTAAGACTTTCAGCCAAAAAATTGACCAATCAAAATTCTGAATAGAAGTTCTGAACCTACCCGATAGGTTCCATCTAGCCAACAATAGTTGAAATCGGTCAAGCGGTTAATGATGAGTAGCGCGTTGACAATTTCTAGTAAATTTTCGATAAAATCTAAGATTTTCACCAAAAAATTGACCAATCAAAATTCCTTTCAGGCCAGGAGAGCTAACAAGAGCCATGGTGGCGACAACATCTGTATTTGCACAAGAAAATAAGTTGTCAGGAATTTGTAATGTGATCTATTTCCCAAAGTACACATCAACTTTACCTTAAGTACAAATAAAACTGGTAAAAATCATACGCTGTAACACTTTGTCATATCATATCTTATCCATCTTGTTTACCCTCTAATGGTCATACCGGCCAAAAATGGCCTCTGCTATGCTCCTGGGGAATATCCATTTCCAGGCCAAGAGAATACAATTTTTGAAAATTTATCAATGGAATGACTGGTTCGATAACAGAACTAGTCATTCCAGTGATAAATCTTCAAAAATTGTATTCACTTGGCCTGTAAATGGACATTCAATAAAATATTCAAATTTTTGGGACCAAATTTGACCATTAGTAGTAGTGTTGGAATTAAAATGATACCACCTCCCTCAACCGGCCGCCGTTCGGCGATCCGTGGCCCCCACCGCCCTCTGAATCCCTGTGGCATAGGTTGTGGGGCCCACCACGGATCGCCGAATGGCTGCAAGGGAGGTAGTATCTCACTACTACTACCAGGGTCTGAACGCCCATTTAGAGACAAGTCTCCACAGTGATATACACCACTGATCGCCATCAACCACAGGGCCGGCCTCTCTCTCTCTCTATTCTGTGTAGGCTCAGACAAACACGTAGTCTCTGCCAGAGTCGCATCGGCATGATGGGATCACCCATAGGGGCTTCCATCTATCTTGACAATGCTCACCTGGGAGGAGGCTAGTGTTTAGCATGTGAACCACGGCAGACTCTGGCATGTTCACATGTTACGCAGAGAATCTGGTGCTGAGCAGGGGTCTCCAGCAGACAACCACAGCCTACCCTCTCCACCCCATAGAAGTGGCAGACAGACTCGATCTCTTTATGTTGGTGAAAGCGGTCGTAAATTTTTCTCCGTAAGGGGTCGACCCAAGGATTGTGCTGGGGGTCATCCCGGAAGTGGGCCCACTTGGCATCCAATATCATGGCAGTCTCAGCACTCTGTGCCACTGCTGTAGACGCCAGCACGAGCAGTATGATGAGAATCATGGCTATATATGAAGAGTTAAACTGAACAGAGTGAACCCCTCGAGAAATATCTGTGCCAGATCGAGCCCTGTTCCATCCGGATCGATAGTGATCTTCATCCCCTCAGGGGCAGGGGTTAGCTGCTTCACTCTGTCGCCGGCTAAGAAACGTAGCTCTAGGACTATATGAGTCGTTTGCGGGCTAGTGAGTCTGACTCGCTGAAGCAGTTTAACAGCACCCTTGACTTTGGAGACATGGGACACCCCATCTACCCGTAGGGTGCCCTCCTGGAGGTTAACAGCTTCTTCTGGTCCATCGAATGGACGACACAGCAGGAGCTTTCCACCTGTAACCCCGATCCGGGGACCCACCCTCATCAGGGAGACACCTTCACCTATGTAGGTGAGGAAGGATGACCCCCGATTGTAGAGCTTTCGAACTGTCCCATCCTTTTTCACAACAGTGGAGAGGGGAGTAACCTCTATGTCAATGACTGGGGGAGGCCTATATAGGGGCAACCATGTTTGCCAGTCACCCCCCAGGTCCAGCACTGTACCACACTTCATTCTTCTCAAATATGAACTGCAGGTTTCTTGCCAGGGTCAATAGCAGGCCATCACGGGCCATCGGCGGGCACCGCTCGAATAGGGTTTGACCAGATGAAAGCTGGTCGTTATTTAGGGTGTTGATGCCTGCCACCTCTGTATCCGAGAGCTCAATCAATGGCTCGAGGATGTACTTCCTCTTCAGGAAATCGTACTGAAACACTATCTTGTGGCCATCTATGTTGCGACCCAGGCCCTCCTTCGACACATCCTTGAGGTCTGTGAGCAGCTCCACCCCATCACCACCAATTGGGTGGAGGGAGAATGCCTTTGAGCTTGCTTCGTACTGTAGGGCGAATGACTTGCCATCGCTCTCTTCTACCTTGGCAGCATCAACTTCGTACACATCTGCCAGGTCAGCAAGACCAGTCGAGTGAGCAAATATGGGTTCCATAGCACGCTATAGGAGGGGTTTAAACAAGACATATAACCATGCCGATTGTCCGACTGCTTCTCTCCGGTGGTGAGAACGTAATCTCGCCCTCTCTAGAGGGGAGACGGCTGATACAGTACCGTGTAGAATGGGTCCTCTTTGAGGTGCCCCAGCGGGGCACAACATACATACACGCCGATGTGCTACATCAACCTCCGGGCAGTGCGCACAGCAGCTCACTGGTAGAAGTCGGCCGGAGCGTGATAGAGTATCTCCCAGGTGCTAACAGCAACCTATGGAAAGCTACCAGTCCTAGCCTGTTCACACCTGTAAATCACCTGTTTGACAGCCCGTCCATTAACATATATGCCAGCACGGATGGGATATCGGATGCCCATTTAGAGTTTACACTCTTATTACTCACTGACCTGACGACAACATGATATCACACCAGGAAGATCTGACCTTTGCCGTGATGATGAAGAGCCAGCTACAGGTTTGCCCCTTCATGACCCCTGCACAGACAAAGGTCTTAAACGAACAGATGCTCGCACTGCAACAAGGAGAGCGACTAGAGCGAGAGAGCTGGTATCAACAGAATGCGAGCCTTGCAAGAAAACAAAGGAACAGTGAAGGTTCCCGATACTGGCAGGCCCTCTTGGAGGAGAGTAAGCGGGACGATGTCTTCACATACAACGATGAGCCAGATGTAGCGGAGACCGCGGACGATGCAGCGGAGACTGCGGACGAGGATGAGCCAGAGAGTAAGCGGGATGATGAGCCAGATGTCTTCACATACGACGATGAGTCAGGTGTCTTCACAGACGAGGATGAGCCAGATGTCATACAGTGGGAAGAGGAGATGGCGCAGAAGTGTAAGACCAAGAAAGCCATCCAGCGGCGGACCTACTATCTTGGTCATAAGGTGAAGTTCCAGATGTCACGTCTCAGAAAGCTACTGGCACCCGACATAGTGCTGGATGACCTCTGTCTAAGAGACGTCTGTCTCGAAACCAGCAAGCTGGCACGGTTCGCCAGGCTCTCCAAAATGCACCCTTCTAGGACTCATGAGCAGATTCTGCAGGTGATGCAGGTTTAATCTCCAGGTATACTATGGCAAAATCAGAGTGGCGGAAGCAACCAGAAATATACCCCTCCCTGATGGCTGATGAGGGTGGTACCATCCACGGCTGGTGACTCCAACAGATAGATACCATCAGACAGAATCTCGGCCATGAGGCAGAAAAGTACAGCAGAACGCACAGGCAATATAAGACAGCCTACAACGTCCTCACGGGTGTGATTGGAGCCAGTGCATGGGTGGCAGCTGTGGCCACTCTCGCTACAGTGGCGGGGGCCATCGTCGCCATCCTGCTGGGTGGTGTGACACTAGCCGCCACTTTCTTGGCCACGGGCTTGGGGGTGGGGCAGCAGCAGATCATAAGGAGGCTGGAGAAGCATGCTAAGTACGTGGCACTGGCACAGAGTATGCTATGGACTATTGACGAGTCTGTCAGCAAAGCTCTCGAGGATGGCCAGGTCACCGATGAAGAGTACCACCATATATTGAAGGTCCAAGCCCTGTACCGCATGGAGAAACCTAAAGTGCGACAGCAATACCTCCAGCGGGCGGGTTGATATGGAGGAGTTAAAAAATGAGATGTTATGGCGAGGTCGCCTCGCTGGTCTCTGGAGTTGAGACGACTACAAATAGTGTGCTGCCTGCACGGTAGCTTTAAGAACACCAGTATAGATGGCCTTCCCACTGAACCTCACGACAGTCATCCGGAGCCAACCGGCCCTCCTGGGTACACCCTTGACTGGCCTGAGAGGTCTACTGGATGATATACCAGAGCTAACACCGTTTTCCATCACAGTGGATGGACGGTCCCGAACCAGCTTCTCCGTCAACCCATGACCGCTGACCAACCGCCCCATCACCATCAAGGATGCAAAGCAAGCTCATACTTGGATGGCTGCTCCAAGCCTCTCATACTGGAATCAGCAGCTGAACTTTGCCGTGTGGTGTGCCACGGCAGGATGTGGAGTAAGTTCCACCCTGCTTCACTCCTATTCTGGTACTCCTGAAGCTGGGCTCATCGCCAGCTGTCTCAGATTCCACGTGTACTTCACGGTACGAGCTGGGTGCAAGCTTCCCTGATACAAATGCCTTCGACCCACATCTCAACAGTCACAGCGTCTCAGTGGCCAGCAGACAACAGAGAGAGAGTTCAGCGCTCACCCAGACTATCGGTGGCATGGTGGTGACAACAGCGGTCTAGGGGTTATGTACGGTGACCAGAGACGTGACTACTCAGGATTCCTCTATCTAACACCCCCCCCCCCCCCCCCCCCCCCGACGAGTAGGCCATCAGAAGACAGCGACATTCTCCTTCGATCCAGACTCTGACCCTGGAGCGCTGGTGCAAAATATGCACATCACTGGCTTGCGGAAGGACTATCCGGATCAACCAGTCCCTGGAAGCACTGTGCTACTGCCTCCTTACGGCACAGACACAGCTGCAGCATTCCATAGATGGTGTCAGCGGAGCAGAGGTCCAGGCCATGTTCATCAGTCTCGTTGACGATATGATCATCGTGGCAGACCCCAGTAGTCTTATTGCTAAGTTCCAGCAGGGGTTGCAGAAGGCCCGTCGCAAACTTGACTGCTATTTCGCCACACCTACGGTTGATTCCGAGCAACATGATCGTGAACATCGAGGACCTCCAAGTCAGGGGCTATAACAACATGATAGTCGAGGGGAGTTCCCCCGGTGTCCACTTCGGCTTCAACACTGCCATCAATGCACCTACGCGTAGTACGAGCCATACAGTCGTTCCGACCCTGACACTGCAGCCAGTCGACATGGCAGCTCCAGGCGCCCCGACACCACTTCCCGTGGTAGCTCTATGTGTGGTGTCAGGCCTAGCTATCGTGGTGCTCAGGATCAGCCTACTCTGCCACTAGCAAGTCAGCTATAAGACTATCCTGACTCTCTACAGTAGCAGTGGGGACCATGGTGAGACACTGAACCAGCTTGGCATGCCCTACAGCCCCTATACCCGCTACAAACATGCACATCCAAGGGCTTGAGGGTTCGGCAGTGCATCCTTTTTCCAGCCTGTAGTATCGCAGAGCCTTGTTCAGTTCTGAGTCCGGTGAGGCCATGGCGGTCTGCAATTGCTGGAACACATCTGACAGATACTCCCGATCCTTGTAAACCTTTAGCTCACAGGAGCTGCTCGACGATACTCCCGCCCATGCAGATCTGTCCCTTGCAAAATCCTAGATAGAGCTTCACAGCTGTCAGCTCCTCTGTCAGCTCAGCACCGGAAAGTTGAGCGAGCTCATCTGGTGTTTTTTTCTTGTAGTCCTTCAATTCCCTCCGGAAGACATCATAGTACTTCTCGCATAGCGTGAGCCCAGACATGTTTAAGATGTCTCAATAGAGAGATGAATATTCCCGAGTACCAACCCGGCCACCTGGCAGACACAGACTGGGAAGATCTTATTAGCTCTCTCGACAGGAGACGCTTAACCGCGTTGTATACTCAGTGCTTAAACAATGACGTCAACGGTACAGATCGTGAAGCAACTGCCCGAGAGCCAGGCGAGTCTTCAGAAGGTGGAGAACCTGCTGTGAACCAAGACACAGAAGTTACTGACCAAAGCAAATCCTCTGCCAGTCCATGTCGCCAGTAACGTGGTGGCGATTGTGGCCGTGGTGAAGATGACAGGGGGAAATGAGGTTCTTCCTGCCGCCACTGCAGCTGTCCTCGCTACAGTGGTGAGTGGGGTGGCCGGGCACTGTCTCGGAATAACTCACCCCATCCCAAAGATCGCCCTCAGTGGTGCCTCCTACACTGTTGCCGCCAAGATCATGGGTGAATGTGTTACACTAATGGAGGCCGCTGTTCTAGGGCTAGCAACGAGTGCAATGGCTGAGATCATCGTCGCCTACGTTTAACCCCTCTGAATAGTGAGAGATGGATCACGAGACCCCTGCAGCATATGAGGCATGGCGTGCCAGAGGGCGGTGTGTAGCCCATAGTCGAGCACGCAGACTGAGGATCGCCAATGCCCAGGAATGGTGGACCGCCCACAAGGCGTGCCCCTGCAGAGGGCCAGTACCCTGAGCACGGCTAACTATTCCCTTGGCTGACTGCGTGGGCCTCCTATGCCCAACTATTTCACTGGGGTATGACTAGTAGGTTTAAGCTGTCTGTATATGACTATGACTCTGTCACTCACAGACCTAGAAAGCAAACAGCTAGGCGATCTTGCGATCTTGGACGAGGCATGCCTCGGTTCAGAGGACACTGTTGCCCCTATCTCCTTCCTAGACTTCGATGAGAAGGGAGACCCGCGGGAGATCTGAGGTACCATCCCAGCCCGAGATCTCATCAGGAACATTGATACGGTAGGACAATCGGCCATTAACAAGGCCAAGACTGTATACAAGGGGATGGGCATCAAGGAGAGGGCGACGATACGAGGTATGCTCAGAGGCGATGAGGCTGGAGCCATCAAGATTATGGCTGAGTACTTTGCACAGGACCTGGTTAAGGATCTCTTGAAACCACTGAGCTCATTCATTCAGGATGGAGATAAGCTCAAGATAGGCACCCTCAGCCTGAACAATATCACTGTCAATGGCCAAACAGGTGCTACCGCCAGCCTCCGGCTACCAGAGGTGAAGAAGTCAGGGTTATTTGGTTTGCCGTTTAGAGAGTAATACTGTCATGAAACAAAAAATATATATATATATACAGGTACAGTAAGTCGCCGGCGGATACGAAGGATGCAATGGAGGCATCAAGCATGAAATCCCAGCACCACGCGTAGAGGGCCTGTGTCAGCACTCACAGTGTCTAGTACATCCAGTATCTGTATGATACATGCACGGGAAGCCCATCGAGAATTCAGACCATGTTCCTCATAACACCTGAGCTACGATTTCCTGCCGCGGTACTGTATACCTCAAAACCATGATCGCCTGTGTGAAATTATTACCTGGGACTGTATAAATATTATATATTTCTTAATAAGAATGGTTTATAAAATCTAAATGAATCCTAAATTTGACAATAAATGGCGTCGTGAAAATATATAAATCACGTGATATTGCTTGCTCTCCTGTCTTTGGAGGTGAGATATGGTGTGTTCACAAATTTGATAGCTAAGTGAGACGGTATTCACGCTTTATCCAGCAAGGTGAACTATCCGAGATATTTCTGAAGGCTAACTATTATTCGTAAAATATATAAATCACATGATTTTGTTCGCTCTCTTGCTTTTGGAGGCGAGAGGTGTTGCGTTCACAAATGTGATAGCTAAATGAGACGATATACACGCCTTAGCCTGCAAGGTGAACTATCCGAGATGTTTCCGAAGGCTAACTATTATTAGTAAACGAGTACTCGGTAAATGCGGATCAGATCTAAACATTAGATATCTATGGATCTAATATCACGTGATTTGTAAATTCTCACAAAGACGATATGAAATGTCAAATTTGTAGAGTAATTTTGATCTAATAAATGATGGTTATAACAGAGTATGCAATAGTTGGGTTGTCCAATGTAATAATTTCACTCTCGCAATGATGGACAAGGTATACATTAAGCCAAGGTGTAAGGCGTCAAAGATTTACACCGGGAAATTTCCTATTTTCGTGTTATTAACGATCGTTCTTTAAGCATCTTGGCGACTGCATTTAATGTTTTTGTTGAAATTTATCAGATGGGGCCACTGAACCCGCGACATCGCACCGGACTGATCCTCGGAAGGACTGCCTGATGGTCATTCGACCCAGTATACACGATGAGAACACGTTGATCCATGAGATCAAGAGCATGACACTCGAGTTCAAGCTTCAGAGCACAATAAAACAGACGGTAGAGCTCCCGCAGGTTCTGAATAGGTGGGAGATCGTGCAGAGCAACAGCACCATGGACACCACCTGTGAACGATGAGTACCGAGTCCTAGGTCCGCTGGCTCGTGGCCCAACCTTCTATGCGAAGGGAAAGGGGTACTACGCTGTGGGGTGCAATGAGGGTTTCACAGAATTCGAACTACGGGCAGGTGTCGAGAAGCCCGTGCCAGTTCCACTCTTAACCCTTCTCGCGAACACACACGTGAATCCGGCTGCCATGCAGGATAGGCTGTTCCTCCAGGTGTACACTGAGCAGCTCGCAGATGCGGCGATGAATGCTCCAAGACTTCATGTCTGGAATGATGAGAATGACCAGGAGCTGAAGCAAACGGGTTCCAAACAGCGGATCGTGCATGTGGAGCGAGAACACCAGCAGGTCCAAGCCACAGCTAACCAACGGGTAGAGCCGACATTGCATCGTGGTGCATCGGACTGTGTCGCTGTTGCGGTCCTGGTTCAGAAGGGAGGAACCATCCAGCAGGTAGATAAGCTAGATGACTTCAAGCTTGTGGTTGCTGGGACCCATGTTCTTGGTGAGATACGCGAGCTGGCTGATTGCAAACTCTACAGACCCGCAGAGTTCACCAGGCAGATGTTCTATTCCTTCCACACGACTCGGTTGGTCGTAAGACCTACAAGTATGCCCTCACCATCGTCGATGTCGCCAGAAGGTACAAGGCGGCAGTACCGCTCACAGACAAGTCAGCTGGCCAGGTGGCCCAGGCATTCCAGGGTGTGTACGAGGCTTCGGAAAATCCCCTCCAGTGGCCGGAATTGTTGCAGGTGGATGAGGGTAAGGCGTTCAGAGGGGAGACTGCAGCTCTCATGCGGAAACACGGTGTGGCAGTTAGGCGAGGCGAGGTAGAGCATCACCGTGCCCAGGCTATCGTTGAGTGGTAGAATCGGACACTGGCAGAGAGACTGTTCCCACACCAATACGCCAAGGAAATGGCCACGCCGAGTGAACGTTCTAGAGTATGGGTGAGAGGGCTGCCTGCTGTGGTGGAGAGATCCAATGCCGAGGTTACTAGGCTAATCGGGAAGAAGCCGGTAGAGGCTATCAGCCACTCTGCTGGTCACAGCTCTAGAGGAGCGAACAAGGGAGAGGAGTGGCTACCACCTGATGCTCTGGTTGGTTACCTGTATGAGCCTGGTGAGCTGGAAGGTGGTTGACGGCGTGCAACAGATCCTAACTGGTCGATAGATGTTCACAGGCTTGACAGGTATGTGGAGGCAGAGGGGCAGCCTACACTGTACTACCTGGCATGCCAGCATGGAGTGCCTAGGAAACCATTTGTCGTAGAAGAGCTTCAGCTAGTCTCTGAAGACACACACCTACCACCCCATAGGGTGCTAACATGATACTCGATGGGCTCGGTATGGACCCCATCTGGCAGCACATGGCGCTTATCATAGTAAGCGGAGTCTCAGTTTTTCCTGCGCATGCATCGCCATACCCTGGTTGCGCATGCGTAGGCCTCAGTTTTTAGCTCAGTCCACCCCGCCATGTAGGGCGCTGTAGAACCTCTGCCAAGAGACCTCATTCTGCCGCTTTGACATTCCCTTAGCCGAGCACTTACTTGCAGCTGCGCTCTCCACGTAGTAGCATTTGGAGCAGAGAGCAATGCCATGAGAGCCTTCGAACTCTAGCTTGAAAAGTCCCGGAGTCCGTCCAGACCATTTGTCCCAAGCTAGCCAGTCCCGCTTATGAGCCTGGTTCTCTGCTCGCATCTCAAGGCGAATGACGTCATCGAAGTTGGAGCCTGCTATAGCGATATACACGGAGTCAGTGTTCATCTGCAGGTACTCAAAGCTGTCACGAGCTCCGTAGCGATCGAGGAAGTCATAGTAGAACTCCAGCATTCGCAGCTTCACGAGCTCATAAACGGCTATCCCCACCTGGAAGGGCCTTCGAATTGCGATACTCGGCTTGCGACTCTGGAGCTCATATGACTCACCGATCTCCTCGAGATCTTCGAACCATGCACTATGCAGGGCCTTGTCTACCACACGTTTATCCTTCGTGAAGCTGGTCTTGCTATGACGTTCTAGGGCCTCAATGAGCTTCCCGTAGGCACTGTTGCCGAGGAGTTTGAAGAGACCTACCAAGAGCGCTTTGCTCTTATCTACATCTCTCGAGCGGCGGGCCTCCGTAACATTCTGCACAACCCACTCGAATGGGCGCTTGGCCTCTTAGTCTATGGTGTGGTATACAGCAGTGATCTCCAGGCCATGGGTTATATACCACTTGAGGGTCAGGGCATACAGCAGCCGCTTCTTGCCAGAGAGGGCACCGACCAGCTTCTGGGTGATGGGCCGCTTCCTCCCTGTTCGCCCTAGATATGCCAGCATCTCAAGACGAGATTACCTCTACCAGGATCTCGTGGTTATAGAAGAGAGGAGGCATTTCCTCAAACTTTGCCCACAGAGCCTTGGGTACCTCTATATCCACCTCAGCAAACCCAAACCAGCTGTCTGCTAGGAGAGCCTCCTTAAAGCTAGCTACCACACTGGCCCCGGACCAATGGCGCACTTTCTCCTTACCACATGGCATCTCTTTGGCCATCGTTGACAGGTACAGAGCATTTGCATCATAGCCGAGTAGACGTTGGCAGACACGCTCACTCTGGCGGATTCGAGTCACACCGGCCTCGTGGTATCTGGTGAACACGATGCTGGGACCGCCAACAACTGCACCCTCCAGCATCTCGTAGGCTTCCTTGTCCGGTGAATAGAGGCTAACATCCAACTGAGCGGTTCCACATAGGAGGTACTACAGTGACACACCTGGGAGAGACACTGTGTCTTTGAGGATGTCTATTTCTCGTTCTGTGTAGAACTCCCGCATCCGCTCTAGGGCTTCGATGAATGGACTGATGTCCACGTTGTAGTATCGCAGCCAGTCGGCGAATGTTGGCATTCCGTGCTCGCTGAATGTCTGTTACATTGTTCCCACTCTGTTCGGGTCAAGAGGTAGCCACCCTTGAGCTTAGATGTCCATGCTGAGTAGTCAGGAAGCCCTGGATAGTTGAGCTTCTCATGTGTGTCAAACCATTCATACGGGAGCCAGCTCTTCTGCTGTGTACACCCGTAAGCTTTGACCCCTATCTCGTACAAGACTCCTGGGCCGAGGTAGTTCGGCACATTGAGAAACCGTAGCTCAGGTGTTATGAGGAACATGGTCTGACTAGCCTTCTTGGCGACTTTCACTGTACCTGTACTGTCAGTCAGCTCATCGACAAAGTACTTCTTGATGAGGTTCAGGTCATTCCGCCCAGAGTTGAACCCCAGTACAGGCACTTGGTCACACCACTCGTTGATCAGTCGCTGCTGTTGCTTTGGGAGCGTGTCCAGGTCTGTCGGTATGTACTGTGCCCTAACCCTTGTCCGGATTAGAGATGTTCGCCGTTGGATCTCCAGCATGAACTCTCTGATCAGTTCTATGGGGTCAGGATTGCAGAGGTGAGTGGGCTCACTCATGGCACCCTCTAAAGAGCAGCCAACTGACACAGAGATAGGTATGTGAGTACTGTCGATCGTGAGAGTCTCCATAGGATGAGTCTTGATACCATCTAGGAGTGCTTCAAAGTCGTAAACTATGTAGTGTGGGTATGGGACAGTCCGAACTCGTTTAGGGACGCTTGGGCAGCATTCTATACAGCACTCCCACTGTACCACAAGCGTGCATCCAGAGGCTCTCAGCTTTTCCTCTCTCAGGACTGTCTTGCGGTATCTTTGTCGGCATCCTCACCTCGCTGGTGTTGTGGTCCCACACTCCAATGGTCATGGTGTCACTGTAGTGAGCTGCTTGCCTGATCAAGTGTCAGGTGCCCTCTTCGGTTGGTTCATACATGCAAATCCTGATCTTGGCGAAGAACTCTATCTTATCCAGCTGATCCAGCGAGGTCTTGCGGACAGCAGGTACTGTCTTGCCGTAGAACTCTGTGGCAAGCTCTCATGCAGGAGCTGTACTTCTATCAGCTCTCGCTCCTCGGTGGACTGCTAGACATCTCCAGAGACACATGTTGTCCCTGTAGGTGTCGAGGGCAGTCATACTCTTCTTCTGTCGTAGCCAGTCTGGGAGGGGGCCTGTCCCAAGCAGAGGTTGGCGGTCGATGACAGCCCTGACCTGAACGTTGATTGATCGAACGAAAGCCCACTTGGTGTTCGGTCGATCGATATTGTCTGTTTCAAGGCGGGCTTGCTCTCTTGCGGCCACCCAGTCCTGAGCTGCTCCTATCGTGTTCAGCCACGGGCTCCCTGGAGCATTCTTGTGGCAGCGCATCACCCTACCGTCTTCGATGTGACGGATACGATAGGTATGGGTGTAGCGGAGATAGAAGGCGTTCTGGACAGTCTGCTGGATCTTTTGCATGATCTGGCCTGTTAGGTCTCCTTCTAGGCCTCTGAAGAATGTTCAGCGTACTGACCGGCGTCCTCTATCCTCTGTCTACCTTTCGCCGAGACGCTGGTCGAGAATGTGCTCGCCTTCTCGCCTTATGCTCCAGGCTAAACGTTCAGACCTCGGCCCCCTCATCAGTCACTTAGCGATCCTGCATAGGGGAGGTAAGCGCTCCAGTGAATGGTCCGCATTCCGCCTCATTACAGTCTTGACTCGCAAGCTAGCAGTCACCTCCTCGTCCAACTGACAATGCTCACGGATCCGCTGCGCTTTCTTGTGGCGATTCAAAGGATCATCTTTGGTAAGCGCTGGAAACCTTCCCCTCTGCATTGCTCGGGAGAGTCGCTTCTGCCTCCCCTCGGCACGGACCTGGCCGATCATCTGGAGCAGGTCGGCTTTCTTGGCCTTAAAGTAGCCTTTAAGGCCGAATTGCTTTGCAATAGCACGAAGCTGTGCAACAGTACTCATGGTGTATATCCCTGTGGATGGTCGCCCCTCCTCGGCACGGACCTGTCCGATCATCTGGAGCAGGTCAGCCTTCTTGGCCTTAGAGTAGCCTCTATGGCCGAATTGCTTTGCAATAGCGCGAAGCTGTGCAACAGTACTCATGGTGTATATCTCTGTGGATGCCTGTCTCTAAATGGGCGTTCAGACCCTATTATGTCTGGCGATCAGTACCTGTGGGTGGTGTACATCCCTGTGGATGCCTGTATGGGCGTTCAGACCCTATTATGTGTGGTGCTGGCGATCAGTACCTGTGGGTGGTGTATATCCCTGTGGATGCCTGTCTCTAAATGGGTGTTCAGACCCTATTATGTGTGGCGATCAGTACCGTGGATGGTGTATAACCCTGTGGATGCCTGTCTGGGCGTTCAGACCCTATTATGTGTGGCGATCAGTACCTGTAGGTGGTGTATATCCCTGTGGATGCCTGTCTCTAAATGGGAGTTCAGACCCTATTATGTGTGGTGTTGGCGATCAGTACCTGTGGGGGGGGGGGGTGTGTGTATATCCCTGTGGGTGCCTGTCTCTAAATGGGCGGTGCGCATGCATGCCCCCTGGATAGGATAGTACGCGCATATGTATAAAGCCCTATGAGAGAGGTATGGCTAAGTCCGTAAGAATGTGTAGCACGCATGCGCACGCGTCAGATCCACGTGTCAGTATTGTGAGAGAGGGTATGCTTATATTGTACTGAGAAATCACTTCATTCTTGGCGTACTTGGCACCGATTAGCACCGGAATGAAGCGAGAATTTCAAAACTGTTTACTATTTTAAAATCGGACCAGAAATGGTCGAGTTATCCACAAATGGTAATAGTGAGATTTGAACCTGTGATTTTAGGTTTGCTAATAAACACAAAACAAGGATCTCCCACATTAACTACCTCGACCATGTATGCATTAGTAATTATAGCTGATAAGTTATGTGTTCTCGTTGCTGTTACTGCGTTATCTCGAAGTGACGTCAAGACCTAGAGGCACTGATAAGCGCAGTAACAGCAATTTTACAACAGGCTGCAGACTGGGGTTCAAATCCGCTCAAAACACCTCGCTAGAACTTACCTGAAATTTCGAAACTAAGTAAGACACCAGGGCCGGGGTAATATGACCAGGTTAGATAAAGAACCACTGCGACACTCCCCAGTGCGGGGTCAAAGCACCACAGACACACACACACACACACACACACACACACACCAGCCGGCTAGAATAGCAACAGGGTGGGGTAGATAGGTGGGGGTAGGATAGGTAGGATAGGATAGGTAGAAAAGTGTCCCACAGATAGAAAAACCTCCTCAGGATACCGGTCAAAATGGAGAGAGAAAGGCCGGCCACTGGCCGGTATCCTGAGGAGGTTCTCCCGGACAGTGGGGTCCTCACGGGAGTTTTATATTCGCCACAGCTTTCCATGGCCACAGATCGCCGAACGGCGGTCAGTTCAGGGAAGTGGTATCATTTTAATTCCGACACTACTACTCCATTAAAGGGTTAATGAATACTGTACTGAAAAAGTTCTGGTTCTGGGGCCACAGAAGGCCTTGCCTTGGATAGGCTGACAAATTCTCTTGGATGCGTCAATAAGACACCCCACCCCCTCCTTCCAACACCCCCAAACTCCGCTCCACACACCCAACCACAACCCAAACCCACCACACCCTTGCAGCCTATGACATAAATGGCTTCCAGTTAATTTGTTAATTTAACATTTTAATGATATATACGGCTCTACAGTGACCTTGAACCCTTTTCAGGCCAAGGCATTATTTTTGCAAATTTATGGCTAAAATGATTAACTTGATAACCAAGACGGTCATTCCAATGATAAATTTGCAAAAATAGTCCTCTTGTCCTGCAAATGGACATCCACTAAGCAAAAATGTAAAATCTTGTGACCAATATTAACCAATACCCCTGTAACACTCAAATATGTACAAGAAAATTTCAATTTTCTCATAGAAAATGTCCATTTGCACACCAAGAGAAGACTATTTTTGAAAATTTTACCACTGCAATGACTGGCTAGGTTATCAGGCCAGTCATTTGAGTGATAAATTTTCATAATAGTTTTCTCTTGGTCTGCGAATGGACATTTTTCCAAACCACTGCAGAATCTATTTTTGGCTGATATGAGAGTTAAAGGATTAAAGAGTTAGATAAAATATTCAACAGACAGTTTTCATGTACGATCACCTTGAAACAGATATAGCAGGATTTCAAGTGTCAACATACAGCTCCGAACAAAAGCAAATGCTCACAATACACTGTTACCTTTTCTAAGTCATACAATCCATGACTTGTTAATTTCATGTTGTGAACTCTCTGCGCATACAACCTCAAATCTCTGTTGAAATGCTTATTACCTGTCCATCCAACCATGGCATAGAAATACTGGCTATATGGAGCAATGATCAAGTCCACTCGTCTGGCTAACCAGTTACGGCTTTCAGCAGATAGCGACAGAGGCTCTGTGATTTTATCTAATATTTTTGCTTTTTTTGCTAAAGGTGTATCAAAGTCATCTGCACTTTTATCAATAGTCCTATTACGTTTGAGCACAGGTACTTCATGTATAGTGCAGGTTGATGACGTCGGTGCTTCTGATGATGATGATATTGAATCAATATTTGATAGTTTTTCAGTCTTATCTATAGCGTTATCACAATTACTGTTTCTGGATGAATTCAATTCACTATAATCTTTCACAAATAAAGATTTAAGTGGATATGTGTGATGGGAGCTAGATTCAGAACTGTTTCTGCGATAGTTATCTAATTTAAACATTCCAAGCCACTTCTCAAAATGGTCTAGTTGTCCTCGAATGTTCAGTTTTGTGTCCCTGAACAAGCTATGGTCTGTGTATGTGCTTTTTTCAAGGTGTCCACACAGTATAACACCCCGTTCAGTGAGCCTCTGTACAAGCTTTGCAAGGAGACCACGCTCTTTTCCCTCCTCAGGATGCGTAATTAGTAGATCAACATCATGACCAGCTGGCTTACCCCTGAAATTAATTAAACAACATACCAACATCAAAAACTGCATTATAAAAGAACTGAACTCATACAACGTACATGTATATCTCTCTGCAATGCAGAAACAAGAAGCACAAGAGCATGTGGCGCGCACCTGGATATCAGCCAATCAGATTTCTGTACATAAGATTGGAACCCTATTATGCTACGGGCGTAACATTAAGATTTGGTTGAAATCTCCCAAGCGGATAATGAGGAGTAATCTTTCAACCAATGTCCCATGGATTTTTAGAAAATCTCCTACATACAACTTTAATTTTACAAAAGGTTAATTATATAAGTTCAGTAAAACATACACACAGCCAGTCTAAAAAATGGTGATTGTAAACACATTTTTTTCTTGTACCGTTAAATTCCGTGTATATTGCGCACTTTTTTGCTCAACTTACATGTTATAAAAAGCTACTGCGCACTATATACAAAGATAAATATTTGTCACATTTTTTTCCTCAGAATCACAAAATTCAGGGCTGAAATATGATTTTATGGATCGGGAATCAGTCGGGAATAACGATCGCATTCTAACATGTCTATAATGGTACTATCTCAACTAGATCGTTAAAATGTCTTACTACTGTCTAAATATTGTGTTATACCTTTACTAAATACCACATAGTGTTGTAAAATTATCAAATAAACCATCATTTAACTTTTTTACAACGCCATTATTTCCTGTAATTTGTTCTAATTTATTTCTATAAAGGGAGGTTACTCCTGTCTTCCCAAGTTGAACATAGAGATGTTTAGAGTCCATAGATTACTACACAGATATGGACATAAATGTGTTAAAAAAAGAATGATAGAGCCGATGTTTTTCAAGGTGATCTAGCATTTACATAGATATAGAAAGGAATGTTTTATATGTGCTAAACGGCACAATGTTTTGACCAATCGGCAGGCAGGATGATTATGATTGACAGGTTACGGTTAAAGGTCACAGCCGTCAACGTATGACGAAGTAACTGTAGAAACGAAAGGATGAGAATAGAAAATCATTTCAAATTGAAGATAATTCAATTTATTTAATAAACAATGCGTGGAATAAACTAGATTATAGCACTATATTATAATATATTATGATGATGATATACTATAATATATTATATAAACCTCACCCCCACTCAAACAATACCCACAATTGATCACTGTCGATTTTGTAAACGGCAGGCGGGCAGCTCTATCACCTTTGTTTATTGTACTTCTGACCGCGTTAATCCAGCCACCCCGCCCCACCACCTGACTACACTGCCTGTGAACCGAGTCTTGAAACCACTCATCTACTGCGTATATGATTGAACAAAATCTCATGGGCTCGCCTTTGATACAGTTATCAAAGTAATTACCAGCACTGTTAGAGTGAGCCAAAATGGATTTGAGTTTTTAAAAATTAAAATCGATTTTATTCTCAAGTATCAGCGCACAAAACTCATATTTTATGAATTGAAACAATAAATATTCGATTTTTTATGTTCTAACGACCATTTATGTTAATGAGCTCTGCTCAAATCAAATTCGGATTCTAACCTGTTCTGATGGAAATTATATTTGTATTTTTATATCATTCAATAAAGTTTAATACAAAATATTTGCTAAAAGTGTAGGCGAATGATATTCCCATGATTAAACAACAGAGTAATGCACGCCACAAACAAGATTTTATAAGGAAAGCCTATTCGACACGCAGTAAGTCATTGATTTTTTTGTTACCAGTTTTCGTTCACACATCTCTCAATCTTACTGCGCACTATAAACGAAAACAACGTTTTTTCAGGCCGATTTTGGTTAAATTTAGGGGTGCGCACTATGCACGATAGCGCAATATACACGGGATTAAACGGTAATAAGAATATTGTTCGCACACATTTCTATCAACCCAAGATCTCCATTGAAGCAATCTTGTTTTCAAATAGGTTGAGAAACAAAATCTGGAAAGAACTGCGCAGTGTTTTTTCATAGCTATTCCCTGTTCCCTTGAGTCTAACTAAATACCATCTAAACCATGTGTGTAGGTCTATTGGAGATGGTTCACCAAAAACAGCAGGAATAGACAAAATTCATTGAATCTGATACAAGTTTAGTTTTAAACAGCCTTTTACCGAAAAACTTAACTCAGTTGGTCTGTCTTAATTAAGCACATGTAATTTATTTGCAAAAACAATCTACAGTAATAGCTATCACTAGTCATTTATTCATGGTTTAAAGACTCGAAAAAGATATTTTTATCAGTGTTTGAGCGGAATTTGCAAACATAATCATGTATTTATTTCTGGCATGAATTGAACAAAACTGCATGTATTCAATCTTACAGTACAATAGCTTGTTCCACTACGATGTCACTCCTGACATTGAAGAGCTCAGCTGCAAGGGAGATAAGTCATCAAATAATTTCGTGCATAAGGTCATATGCAGATTTTATGTCCAGATATTAGCTATGTGACTAATGTTAGACATATAAAGCTTGTTGGTTATTTTAAAAGTACTATACAATAATGTCTCAGATTTATCACTGGAATGACTGGCTTGGCTAGTCTGGTAAATCGTACAAAATAGAATTCACCTTTCCAGAGTACCCACCCATCGTATGATGTCATAATGAACTGCGTGATGTGTACAATGACATCATAATGAATGACGTCATGAATCATGTCGATAAGTACGTCACGAACGCATATTTGATGACGGTCTATGGGCTGTTGTACAAATTGTTTGCTTTTACTATTTAATAAATATTCTGTTGAATATTTTGAAACTAATTTGACTGGGCGCTGTTGCTGCCTATGGCAGCAACAGCGCCCAGTCTAATTAGTTACAAAATATTCAACACCCTCCCTGTAGTTTTCAGGAAATTGATAGCTAGGGCATTCGGGGATCGATCAATCCAAACACGGTGAGGTATGGGTGGAGCTTAGCTAGTGATGCTAAAAATGGAAAAGTCCTTTATCTTGGCCTGCGAGGGTGTGCAATCTCAGATTGGGCTTGCTTTATATTTGTAATTAATTGTTTTCAGCACAGGCTGCATAGAGCTACTTGGATAATTTCTTATATGTTTATTCAACAAATAATGAGAAAAATGTGCAATATCATGCCTTACCTTCTAAATCCACCAATTAAGGTAATTATGGCACCGGGACATAGAGCAGTGACATCCACAGACACCATGTCCAAAATCGCCTCTGCCTCTGTTCTTATGACTGGTGTAGTCAAGTCATCATGAAAGCTGAGACCTGTTAATATACAGGTACATATATATATATATATATATATATATATATATATATATATATATATATATATATATATATATATATATATATATCTGCTCTCTGGTGGTGGAGTCAAATGTAAATGTCTGCCTGCGCTCTGCAGTCATAAGGGTGCCTGATATATAAAATTTGGTTGAATTCCAACCAACAGTTACGTTACAATCTATTTGACCTTTTGATCCTTCCCCATCTTTCCTCGGTGTGGAGCCAAATGTACGTGTAAACGTCCTCATGCAATCCAGTATCATACGGAAATTAACATACCAAATGTGATTGAATTCCAGCCAATGGTTTCCGAGGAGTTGCATTACAGTCAACCTCCACACAGACAGAGAGACAGACAGACAGACAGACACAGACAAACAGACACACACATACACAGCGGGATGGCATAATCCCCGGTTTTCTTCGAAAAATGTGTTAAAAATGATGAGTGGTTCCTTTAAAATTATACCACATTGAGATATATTACCCCAAATAATTCTCCAGTCAGAAAATTCATGTATATGTCTTTGTGCATCATCCACACTTGTCCATCCTCGACTGATCCAATTCTTAGCCTTTGATGGTCCAATACCAAACACAGATGAAAACATCTGAAAAACATAAACATGCTTGAATAGCTTAGCATCATACATTAGCACACAAATTCTTAGTCACACTCTGATAATCTGCGATAGTAACTGCGATAAAGAAACTTGCAAACTATACCGAAAGGATAAACATTGCCTTTATTAAGTAATAAATAAATAGATTAACCACACACACATATACATATCCAAATCTAGGCAATGTTTTACACTGTTTAAAATCAGTTACAACCAGATAATTCTTTTAGCTAAATACCACAGACAAGTTACATGACTGTGGAATATTTTGAAACTAGTTTCCCTGGAAGTTGTTGCTACCTATGGCAGCAACATCTTCCAGGCAAATTAGTTTCAAATTATTTAAGAGTTTATCTATGTGTGCTTTAAAACATTGATCTGTCAGTGGTGAAATGGTTACTTTGGTAAGAAATAAAAACATGATATTACTGGGTACCTTAGCCATTTAAAGGTCAAGATCTTTCAAGAAACTTGGTTACTGACTCAGTCATTTCATGAATAAAATTTCAACAATAGTTTTTCTCTTGGCCTGCAAATGGACATTCTTCTAGACCATTAGAAATGTTGGTTTTGACTGGCGTAGCCATTAAACGGTTAACATATTCCCCTTAAGATGTTCTTTATGATTACATGTAATTGCTAGTAATCGTATGAGAAAATTATAATGACAATATGATTTTAAATATCATTTAGCTAATCCTCATTTTAATTAACGAGATTTCAAGTTCACTAGCATTAAAACAAGAGGCCCAAGGGGCCTGTATCGCTCACCTGCATCATAGGCATTTCAACCAGAAAGGCCATCAACAATAAGTAGAACCCTACAGAGTTGAACAGAATTATAACAAGAAAACAGAAGCCATGTTTCTTTATGTATTAACTACTTTTGAACAAAACTTAATGGCCCTTAGTCCCTTATCATATCTCCCAAATTTCGGCCCAATCCGTTCAACGATTCTGGATACGAAGTTGTTTTCGCGAAAACTAGGTCATCCAAGATGGCCACCAAGCCAATGGACCAATCAGGTTCTCTTGAACAAATTGGTTCTCCTCCTGCATTAGATGATGTTTCATGAGTTTTGAATTAACCCCCAAGCCGTTTTGGAGATTTGGCTGGTTTAGCCGGTGGCCATCTTGGATTTTGGCCGATCAGCTTCGTTTGAACAAACTTAGGCCTCTATGCCCTAAGGCTGCATTCTGCCAAATATAATTGAAATCGGCCAAGTGGTTCTTGAGAAGTCGTTTAAAGAATTCCCCATTGCTTTACTATGGGCCCATTGCTTTACTATGGGAGACTATGGCAGGAAAACAAACCAAGATGGCAGTCAAACTGTTTATCCAACAGTCTAGAAAGTGGCATATTTGAACTCACTTGCTTGATAAGCATATATAGAGCAATTTTCGCCATTAAAATACATCAAATACAAAAAAACCAATATGAACAACAAATGCTCAATTTTGATTGGTTGATGCCGGCCATGTTTTTTAACATACGAAATTCCTTTGAACAAATTTGAATGGCCCTTGGTCTCTAAGCGTATTTAATCAATTTCAGCTCTATCCATTCAGCGGTTCGGGGAGAGAAGTAGTTTTCAGGAAAACCACGTCATCCAAGATGGCCACCAAGCAAATCGGCCAATAAGGTTGGCGTGAATAAACTTGGGTCTAACATTGCCATAGATGATGTGTTATGAGTATTGAATCAATTCCTCTTGAGGTTTAGGAGAAGATTTTTTAAAGTGTCTAAAAATCAGCCATTTTGGCCGGCGGCCACCTTGGATTTTGACCGATCCGCTTCGTTTGAACAAACTTAGATCTCTATGCCCTATGAATGCTTCCTCCCAAATATAATTGAAATCGGCCCAGTGGTTCTTGAGAAGAAGTCATTTAAAGAATTCCCCCATTGCTTTACTATGGGCCCATTGCTTTACTATGGGAGACTATGGCAGGAAAACAAACCAAGATGGCAGTCAAACTGTTTATCCAACAGTCTAGAAAGTGGCATATTTGAACTCGCCACCCTGATAAGCATATATTGAGCAATTTTCGCCATTAAAATACATCAAATACCAAAAAAACAATATGAACAACAAATGCTAAATTTTTTGATTGGTTGATGCCGGCCATGTTTTTTAACATACGAAATTCCTTTGAACAAATTTGAATGGCCCTTGATCTCTAAGCATATTTAATAAATTTCAGCTCTATCCATTCAGCAGTTCGGGGAGAGAAGTCGTTTTCAGGAAAACCACGTCATCCAAGATGGCCACCAAGCAAATCGGCCAATAAGGTTGGCTTGAATAAACTTGGGTCTAACGTTGCCATAGATGATGTGTTATGAGTATTGAATCAATTCCTCTTGCGGTTTCGGAGAAGATTTTTTAAAGTGTCTAAAAATCGGCCATTTTGGCCGGCGGCCATCTTGGATTTCGACCGATCTACTTAGTTTGAACAAACTTAGATCTCTATGCCCTATGAATGCTTCCTCCCAAATATAATTGAAATCGGCCCAGTGGTTCTTGAGAAGAAGTCGTTTAAAGAATTCCCCATTGCTTTACTATGGGCCCATTGCTTTACTATGGGAGACTATGGCGGGAAAACAAACCAAGATGGCAGGAAAACCGTTTATCCGACAGTCTCCAAAGTGGGATATTTGAACTGGCCACACTGATAAGCATATATAAAGCAGTTTTCGCCATCAAAATACATCAAATACAAAAAAGCCAATATGACCAACAAATGCTAAATTTTGATTGGATGATGGCGGCCATATTTTTTAGCAAACAAACGTCCCTTGAACAAACTTGAAAGGCCCTTGGTCCCTAAGCATATTTACAGAATTTCAGCTCTATCCATTTAGCGGTTCGGTAGAAGAAGTCGTTTTCGCGAAAACTAGGTCATCCAAAATGATCATCAAGCAAATCGGCCAATCAGGTTGCCTTGAACAAATTTGGGTCTACCGTTGCCACAGATGATGTGTTATGAGTTTTGAATCAATTCCTCCAGCGGTTTTGGAGAAGATTTTTTACAGTGTTTCTAAAAATCAGCCATTTTGGCCGGTGGCCATCTTGGATTTTGACCGATCCGCTTCGTTTGAACAGACTTAGATCTCTATGCCCTATGAATGCTTCCTCCCACATATAATTGAAATCGGCCCAGCGGTTCTTGAGAAGAAGTCGTTTAAAGAATTCCCCATTGCTTTACTATGGGCCCATTGCTTTACTATGGGAGACTATGGCGGGAAAACAAACCAAGATGGCAGGAAAACCGTTTATCTGACAGTCTCGAAAGTACATCAAATACAAAAATGCCAATATGACCAACAAACACTAAATTCTGATTGGCTGATGGCGGCCATGTTTTTTAACATACAAACTTCCCTTGAACAAACTTGAATGGACCTTGGTCCCTAAGCATATTTACCATATTTCAGGTCTATCCCTTCAGCAGCTCGGGAGAAGTTGTTTTCGCGAAAACTAGGTCATCCAAGATGGCCACCAGGAAAATCGTCCAATCAGGTTGCCTTGAACAAACCTGGGTCTACCCTTGCACTAGATGAATGAGTTTGGAATCAATTCCTCTAGCGGGTTCGGAGAAGGTTTTTTAGTGTTTCTTCTAATCGGCTATTTTGGCCGGCGGCTTCGTTTGAACAAACTTTAATCTCTATGCCCTAGGGATGTTTCCTGCCAAATATAATTGAAAACAGCCTAGTGGTTCTTGAGAAGTCGTTTAAAGAAAAAGTTGACGGACGACGGATGGACGGACGTTCGCCACGGCATAAGCTCACTTGGCCTTTCAGGCCATGTGAGCTAATAAAAAAACCAAAAAACCGTCCGTAAGATTTGCGCGAATTCTGGTGACTGTACTAAACCAGTTTGTTCTTGACTTGAGTTTAATATTATCATCTAGTGGGTAACCATTTGCTAATAGTGCCCATAAAATACAGCCATCTATAACTATTAGCTGTGGAAAAGCAAGGGTGGTGGTGAATTCCCAAACAATCGGCGGAGGACGACACGGCAAATATGATTTGATTTGCCAGCAGTGAACTTTACATGACGTAAGCTCTGCGGGTTCAAGGTAAGATTGAATAATTTGAAAATCTATATTTCTTCTTTGTAACAAATAATTCTTTTGTCAATTCGAGTTTGTACTATGTTTAATTAGGATTACAAATGTGATATGATACAAAAGAAATTCAAGAAACACGCTACGAAAACAACGACGCTATACAATGAACTCCCACTCCAAACATGTCATTATTTCCCTTAGATTTCGACAAACATAAAGTGATCCAGCTCGGAATAAGACATATGAGACAAATTGCTTGAACACCCAAGAAATGAAAACGATTAAGTCGCTTCATGCGTTGGCGGACCAGTTACAAGTAAAATAAACCTCTTAGCCTCTCAAATACGAGCAGGCGTAATGTGATTTGTTGTTAACAAATTCTTCCGCCAGGATATTCACTATACTATTGATTTCATGAATGAAATTCCTGTAAATCATAGTATATTTATCACGTGACTTTTTGGTCGATAGAGTTACAAATGTAGAATCACATTGTTTGTTTTACGGACTGGCCAGGTGTTTTTCGTCTTCGTATATCTTCCAGAGTACGGAATATTGATCTAAATAGATTTAAGTTGGATTCACGAATCATTGCGTTTATGTTGCCAAATTATCATAATCTCTTTATTATATGACATATGCTCTCGAAAAATAGCCAAACACAGCTTTTTGTGAGAATTCTTGAGGTGAGATTTCCGGGAAATGACTACCCTTTAGTTACGTGCTGAATGACATTCACCCACATAAACAACAGCTTAATATTAAATACCGAGTACTCGAATACAAACACGTGATTTACTAGCCTAGATCATACTGTAGGTGATCATACAAAATTTAACCATATCAACGTTACTCTATTAGGAGCCTAAACTCGCTCTCATATCCGGGCTCCTACTTTCATGCATTAGATTTTACTATGCTTTCAAAAATAGTGACTTAAGTGTTGAAAATCAACATTTTAGTAGTTACTGTTATTTTCAGGACATCACATGAACCAGACTTTATTTATTTAATTTATTTTAACTACTATTTTGAGATAGATAGCGTCGAAGTGAACAGTCGTACGTAGTTACCATTCTAATTTTGTGCCAATTTACGTCAGATGTCAAAGCGCAAAATACATGTAATGTAGCCAATGAAAACGGCATATTTTCAGATTTCAAATTATTTTCGATCATTCTAGCCCCGTAAACCGGTATTTTGGTTAAACCAGTTTAATTAGTGATACCGTCACCAGTTTTCTTTGAGGCCAAACCACCCAGCCCTAATAGAGGGATCTTAAATTTATATGTTACAGGTTAACTGATGTCACAATCATAATGATGTACATTTTGTAGCTCTGTCATAAGAATTAAAAAGTCTGTTACCCAATGGAGGAATCAAGATATAGCTATTTCTAGTTAAGCTCCACCCACGCTTTGCCTGTGCTGAGATCGACCTATCCCTGTACTCTCTGAATCACAATTTACAGAAAACGTTACAGGTGACAGCAATAGTCAAATTAGTTTCAAAACATTCATCAGCATGTTTATTAAATAGTAAAGCCATACAATTCATACAACGGTTAGTCCGTCATCAAGTAAGCTCTCGTGATGAACATACATGTAGCTACGTCACTCATAACGTCATTGATTATGAGGTCATCCTATACATCACAGTTTATTATGATGTCATATGATAGATGGATAAATTGGAATCCTCCATTAAATGTGTTTGATGAATTTACCTTTTAACTAAGTTGAAACTAAGTTAGTGAGGAGCTATTGCTGATATAGACAGCAACATCTCGCAGTCAAATTAGTTGCAAAATATATGTAGCCTACATGTAAAGGTAGCTTGAAATTTAGATCCAGGGAATTCAGATTCGATTCCAACGCACATGAAAAGTGGGCAGGCGGAACCAAGCTAAATCTGCAGTCGCAGGGCATAGCTTGATATGGATCCCTCTATTGGCTAATGGGTAGCTATGTCAATCCCTGTACCAGTATATCTGAGTCAGTTAATTATATATGAACAGGTGCATATAGAAAATTTTAGTTTTCAAGCTTCATAAAATATTGAGGCTAAAGAATCCGATGTGTTGTCTAGAATCACCAGAATTAGTATGAGAAACAAGTAACCGGAAGCAGACAGGTATCATATGTAAAGTCTGGCATATATCATTGAAAGTTATGTGTCTATGAACTGACCTTCATCTTCTGAAACCATGTCTCATTCTTGATACTTTCAACTTCTCTGCTCTCCCCATCCTCCAAAATCTCCTAAATACAATCATACACATGCTATTCAACAATATATGTGTAATTAATGTACTGTCTTATAACTTCGATAAATTATCATCAAAGCAATTAGAAATGCTCAAATTCATCTACTGAGGGCTGAGCATTCAGAAAATGAGTTCAGCAAAAGTTCCTACTAATGGTCTTAAACAGGCATGGCATAACACATTAAAAACTGTCAAATGATTTTTTAATTGACGTCCTCAGGTTGCAGAACATTTTATGTCATTTCGTTGACAGGAATGGAAGGGTGTGCGAGTCCAGCAGCTAATGACTGGATTGGCATGCTGGCAATTTCTTAAGTGTGCGTGCTTGAGTGCGTGCGCGTATAATGGTGATGATGATTCTGGAATCCCAAATTACAACAACTGATCACTCTTGAAGCAAACCTGGTCAGTCTGTTGACCTGTAATCCCATGCCAGCTGGGAACATGTCAGCTCTTCCTACCAGGCATAATCATGTTAAGTTTGAAGTGAATCCAAGCAAGTCTACTAAGTTATGCTTAACCCATAAACAGTCATCTCAGCCAAGAATGGCTTCTGCAGTCATCTTGAGAAATCTCCATTGGCAGACCAAGACAAGACTATTTTTGTAAATTTACCACTGGAATTTCTGGCTAGATAACTGAGCCAGTCATTCCAGTGATAACATTTTTTAAATAGTCTTCTTTTAAATAGTCTGCCTTAGGCTTGCGCGATTTTTCGATTTAATCGTGAAGTTCGATTTATTTTTAAAATCGCGATTTTTACGATGTAATTGAGGAAAAATCGGAAAATCGTCAAAAATGTCATGTTTTTTTTTAATCTGAGGTGTGTACTTTTCCGTCGCATTTTATCAATACATGAGTACAATTGTAATCGATTCACGCCTGTGTTCATTGTGTTTATATCCCGCCGTGCCACTCAAGTGTCGAATAATTACTAATCACAACACAAAGCGCTACAATAAACAAGCTAACAATAGCGAGGTAACACCTTTTGTCATTGAGACTCTGTCGAATCGCCATAAAATTTTCTTTCTTTCGCTGCAGACCCCGAGTCTGTCGTGAAATGTCAAGTATATACTTAGTTGCAGTGTTAGGCGATCAGTGAACATAAGTCTCTTTAATTCTAGAGTTAGCAATTTCAGGTGGTGTAATACTTTTTCCTTTTTGATTCGGTTGTCATGTCAAATTAAAGAAAATAAAGCAACAGCATTCCAAATTGTTTGATTTTGAACTGTGCGTTCTGTTGATTACTCTTAAACGTAACTCGTACATTCTGAAAGCAACTATAAACTGCGCTATAGGACGAGTTTACACCGTTCCACTCGTACCTACTCAAAACTACCGTCCTATGTATGTGAATTGCGCAGTATCTCCCCGGGTACTAATATTAGCATCTTCGCGTTACTTCGGTAATGACCTAAACTCGTCCTACAAAGGGAGGCTATAAGCAGAAGCTGATACATCATGTAATTTATATATTTTCTCGGCGACATTTTATCACAAATTTTGATGAAATAAATAATGTTTATTAAACTATACGCAATATTTAGGCGGTCCCAATTAATAATTTCACTCCCGCGATGATGGATATAAGGTATATGTTAAGCATAGACGTAGGATGGTAAGATTCCTCGCATGAAAATGTGTTCTAATTTCGTGCTATTTTTGTGTCATTTATTTCAACTTTTTCTAGAAACAAGTCATGTTACACCCACAGCCCCACCCACTTTATACTTTTGGGAATTTGGACCTACGATTTAATCGAAAATCGCGATTTTTTTATAAAATCGATCGCGATGTTTCAAAGCAAAAATCGCGCAAGCCTAGTCTGCCTTTAACACTCATATCAGCCAATAACGGCTTCTGCAGTCGTCTTGAGAAATCGCCATTGACAGACCAAGAGAAGACTATTTTTGTAAATTTACAACTGGAATGACTGGCTCGATAATGGAACAAATTCGAGGGTTAAAAGGTTGACATATTTTATCTTGATACCTAGTGTTTTATCCAGACTCAGGGAATTTGACATTGTATCATGCTTTAACTATATATATATATATATATATATATATATATATATATATATATATATATATATATATATATATATATATATCTAGCATGGAAAAGATTTAGACTAGAGAAACGAGAATAAGCTAGTACCTGTATGACCCGCTTACTGTGGTCACCAATGTCCTTAATCTGTTGTAGCTGCCGCATGGAACTGAGAGGGTAAGGGAAACATTTGAGAACACATGATGCACGCCGGAATGCTAAGGCTCGGGAATAATCAGAATCAGAGCCACGTAATTCAGCATATTCTTGCAGTGTTTCCAAAGCGTGCTAAAGGAAACACAAAATATAGTTGAGCATATAAACTATCAATATACTCTTAACCGTTTAACACTCATACTAGCCAAAACGGCTTCTGCAGTGGTCTTGAGAAGTATTTTTGAAAATTTATAACTGGAATGACTGTTCTCGAAAACCGAACCAGTCATTCCAGTGGTAAAATTTCAAAAATAGTCTTCTCTTGTTCTGCAAATGGGCATTTTCTGAGAAAATTTAAATTTTCTTGAACAAATTCGAGGGTTAAGGGGTTAATATTGACTTCATAATAATCATAATAACAACAACACGAAGTCAAAAGTGAAGTACATAATGTGATATGTCCTGGATGCGACAGCATGGGTAATGATGTCTAACTAGTAATGCTTCAGACTACAATAAAACAATGATAGGTTTTTTCATCTGTATCCAAAAAGGTGAGGATTCTGAAAACAACCTATTCTAAAGCTAGTGTTTACAAGACAGTTATGCCACATCAATCATGCTGTCAAGTTTCAAACAATTCTCACACAAACTGTAGCAGTTGCAACGACATGGTTTATGGGGATGGAGGTACATACACGTATGTATGTACTGACAGAAGAGGTGACCAATGAAACAAGAGGCCAAAGGGGGCCTGTGTCGCTCACCTGGAGCACCAGCAATTTGTGTCAAAATTGTTGGTGGGTGGTTTAGTAGTCTTTTAAATGAGTATGTGGACATTTTTGCAAGTGCAATATGGCCGCCAAACACGCTACATTTTGATTGGCCCACGGCGCCCATGTTTTTTTGATGGATCAACTTCCCTTGAAAAAACTTTAATGGCCCTTAGTCCTTAATCATATGGCACACATTTCAGCCTGATCCCTTCAGTGGTTCTGGAGAGTCGTTTTCGGAAAAACTAGGTCATCCAGATGGTTGCCATACCATTTGGTCAATGAAGTCCTCTTGAACAAACTTGGCTTACCTCTTGGCCTAGATGAAGATTCCCCAAGCGGTTTCGGAGAAGATTTTAAGACATTTCTTAAAATCAGCCGAAATCCAAGATGGCCACCGGCCCAATTAGCCGATCGGCTTCATTTGAACAAACTTGGATCCACATTCCCTAAGGATTCTTCCTGCCCAATATAATTGAAATCGGCCTAGTAGTTCTCCAGAAGAAGACATTTTAAATTTCCCATTGCTTTAGTATGGCCGCCTTTGGTGGGAAAATAATCCACGATGGCCGCCAAACTGTTTACCCAATTTCAGCCTCAAAATCCATCAAATAAAAAAATCCAATATGGCCGCCAAACATGCTACATTTTGATTGGACCACGGCAGCCATGTTTTTTGATGGATCAACTTCCCTTGTACAAAGCTTTAATGGCCCTTAGTCCCTAATCATATCTCATAAATTTTGGCACGATCCCTTCGGTGGTTCTGGAGAAGAAGTCATTTCCGGGAAAACTAGGTCATCCAAGATAGCCAACGAACCATTTGCACAATCAAGTCTTATTGAACAAACTTGGCGCACCGCTTTCCCTAGTTGATGTTTCATGAGTTTTGAATAAATTCCCTAAGCGGTTTCGGAGATTTTTAGACATTTTCTAAAATCGGCCGAAATCCAAGATGGCCACTGGCCAAATTGGCCGATCGGCTCCGTTTGAACAAACTTGGATCCCTATGCCTTAAGGGTGCTTCCAGCCAAATATAATTGAAATCGGCCAAGTGGTTCTTGAGAAGAAGTCGTTTAAAGGAAAAGTTGATGGACGGACGATGGACAGTCGCCACGGCATAAGCTCACTTGGCCTTTCAGGCCAGGTGAGCTAAAAACTGTAAACATTACGCATATCTTTGGGCGGTGTAGAATCATCTGATCAAGTTTAAAACAATTTTCCCTCAAACTGTAGGAGTTGCAGCGACAATATTTGCAGGACATAGACTGGCTGAAAAATTCCTTCCCCCCCCCGCTATGTGTAGCGAGCGCTATAAGAATCTCAGAGTTCTGCTGCTAAGTGCTGCTCTGCAATTTTGTATAGACCAGTAAGTCTGGCCAGCAGACGCACGACCTCACATGACCTGATTTGAAGTAGTATGATTACAGACTGATTCCTGATGAAATGAATACTGGCTATAATACAGCTCATAAATAAGCTATCACGTTTCCAAAACAAAACAATTTTGAACGCGTTGTCAGAAATATTCTGTTGAATATTTTGACCATAATTGGATTGGAAGACATTGCTGCCTAACTTCCAATCCAATTAGGTTCAAAATAGTCACTAGTCCGTTCTTATTTTGTTTTGGAAACATGTTAAGCCATTTCTGATGTGCACTGTATACCAGTTACAAACATATTTTACACTGGATCTTGATAACATTTATAATATACAGGTATGTTTGTATATACATTGAAGGTTCAGCTGATTCGTTTGTTAAAAAACAATTGAATTGTACGTTCTTGCGGTTCAAAACAATTTTCAGTCAAATTGTTCTCAAAATGCTAGCTATTGATACATGTATTGCCTACTGAACAAATTTTCATGCTGTAAATAAATACATGTAGCTAATGTTTACTCTGCACGATGATTATTTTGAAAAGAAGTTGACTGAAATTCGTTCTTTTCAGTGTTCAAAATATATAGTCAATTTTCATTTGACGCCCAAGAGACAATTTTACCACTGGGATGACTGACTGAGCCACGTATTCCACTAGTAAACTGTCAAAAAAGTCTCTTTTCCTTCAAATGGATATTGCAGACAACTGTAGAGAACAGTTTGGCTGTTTTGATGAAATTAAAAGAATATAATATTTTGCATGAATCAGCATTTAGAAAATGATTTCGGTTAGGCCTACCAGTGATATTTTTATGGTTATGAAAATCACAATTATTGATTAAAGAATGTTCAGTTGTAGACAAACAGGACTAATTTTAAACCTTTACAGCTGGAATGAAAATAGACCGGTATCTTGGGTCATGCAAATGAAAATTTCTCAAAAGCACTGTCATACAGTAAAACCAATTTATGGTCAGCTTGACCATTAAACAGTCTGACTGCTGAGGTTTTGCAGACAACATACTCAAAGTGGTTATATTTTCTGAGCTGCTAAATATTTTAAAAACAAATTGACTGAAAGTTGTTGGTGGCTAAGTCACCGACAACTTTCAGTCAAAATGATTTCAAAATATTCAACAAGTCAAGAGATTTTTCTCACTGAAATTATTGTCTGGTTAAACAGTTAATATTAATCCTAAGTTTGACTTACTGTAAAGCGTGTATTGTGGTGAGTTAAGGGTGTGATTCTCTGACATGCCCACTCTGCTACAGTAAAGCCATCTGATGAACATTCACTTACGCTATCCACAGGCTGAGGAAACAATGATAAAAGTTCTTAATTCACACCAGGGATGGGTCACTGTAACTTATAACTGACTGTAACTGTTACATTTTTCATGTAACTGAAGTCGGTGTTCTACCGTGACATGCTTGAAGTGAAAAAGGGCAGGATATTATAACAGACAAACAGGGCACCTTTTACTGGAAACTTAGGGGTTTTGCTGTCAAATTCAAATGAATTGTGCTTGGGGGGGGAGGGGGGGGAGCACAGGTCTGGAAATAACTTTTTCAACAGTGTCCAACACTTTGTCAGCCACCAGCTACTTAGTACAGGACTTCCAGAATTTGCTGCCTGTCAACACTATTCTACTTCATAGTGTTCTCTGAACTTATTAGAAATGTCAAAAAGCAAGTAAACACGTGTGATAATGATCGCTATACACCTTAGGTAGATGAATATTTTATGGCTTTGTCAACACCTGTATGTATCTGACAAAATGTCAGGAATCGGCAAGACTGTGCCTGACATTTAATAGTTTGGTGTCTGACAATGTCCTTGACAGACACCATATTTCCAAGCTTGCAGGGTGCTTAAAAATTAGGGCAGAGTTGAGCATGCTTTTAAATTAGAAATTTCATGGTACTGTAAAACACTGCTGAAGTACATGTAGCTTGTAACTGAAGAATTGTTTCAGTTACAATACTACAGTAACTGAAATGTAACCAGTTACATGTACATTGCAAAGGTAACTGAAATTTCAGCTACTTTTTTGTTCTTTTGGTTGTTGTTTTTTATGGTTATTTAGGGGACGACCGGAAATTCATCCATAGGCCCGTGTCACATAGATTTAAAATTCAATTACATTTCAACCGTTTCTACCAGTCAGGGCTGGTGTATCTGTAACTACTTATAACTGTAAATGACTATAAAAAATTTAGTTAGATCTTTCACGTAACTGAAGTAACTTGTAAATGAAGGCTTTTTCTGTTATAGCAACTGAAATGTAACCAGATATATCGACAAGGGAACTGAAATTTAAGCTACTTTTCAGTTACATTTCAAGTTTTCTACCAAATTCAATTTGGAATTCAACATTGAATTTTTCTTTTAACATGCTTATGATCAGTATACTTGATTTCTTATTTGCATCAAAGCTACTTACTCTTTTGCATGTGCACAACATAAGTTCCTTTCTCATGTTCATGTTCAAAATTTAACTACGACAGCCAGTAGAATATAGTCTGATGTTTATTTGCCAATGAAGAAACAATGTTAGTGAAAGTTGTCTCAGCCAAAACATTACAGCAACAGTTTTCAAGGCTAGAAGTTAACGCAATGCACTCCAGACATACACATGAATGCAGTACTTCTAGTGCCTCCTACTGATTATATTGAAAACAGTTTGACTGAATGTAATTGCTACAAAGGCAATCAACAAGTTTTATACAAATTGTTAAATATTCATCAAGTTTCATAATTATTTTATTTGAAGCAATCATTCTAGAATATAGGAACAGTGCAATTGACATCAAATTTCAGCTGAATAAAAGCAAACTTGCACAGCAGATTGCCATTTATCCTGTTACATTAAATTAATTCTTATACCCTAAAACATGGTGTAAATGAATTACAAACATGCTTTTAACCCTTTTAACACTCATACTGTCCAAAACGTTTTCTGCAGTAGTCTTGAGAAATGTCCACTTGCAGACCAACAGAAGACTATTTTTGAAAATTTACCATTGGAATGACTGGCTCGATAACCGAGCGTCATTCCAGTGGTAAGATTTCAAAAATAGTTTTCTCTTGATCTGCAAGTGGACATTTTCTATCAGAAAATTGAAATTTTCTTGAACAAATTCGAGCGTTAACGGGTTAAACATTGAAAACAAAGTCACCAGTGAAAGTATGCAGCTAGTGATATGGCTATTGACTTGTGTTTCCAAATGTACGCAGAGATTAAGGAATGTTCATACATACCTGCTTATAGCATGTCCAGTTCCTCCCTCTGTAAGCTAATGATTAAGCCTTTAATGGGCAAATTTGGGCAAGAAAAATAAATGTCTGACCAAGAGAAAACAATTTTTGAAAATTTATCACTGAAATGACTGCAATTTCAGTTACTTTTCAGTTATATTTCAGTTACATTTCAAAATTTTGTACCAAATTTATTACAATTGTCTTAATTTGCGGCATAGCTACTGTTATACACGTGACACTCTAATATCCCAATTTCAATGTAATCATTCAGGTAAGCTGCTGAATATATCGATGCTAATTTTACTGGCAGATGTTGATGCCATGGGCAACAACTTTATTTTCAAGCATCAGTGATATTTATTTTAGAAATTTGTCAATGGAATGACTGGCTGGACCAACTGTTGAATTGTAAAAGAAAGTTAAAATCTGCCATAGTATGTGTTAACAACATGTCCTCTTCTTTTTCTTTATTGGGGCAGTCATTCCAGTGGTAAATTTTCAAATATAAATCTTGTAGCTCACAAAATAGACATTTCTTGACCATTAAAGGGTTAACCCACTCTATATCTGTATATATATGTGATATTTTAGCAAAGATAATCTGAATGTTATTGTTACATCAGGCAACAACAACCTTTAATCAAAATCTTATGTACAGCTTTTACATTAATCTACAATGTAGCTTAGAAACAGGTTGTTTACTAAATCATTATAGAGTTAACTGTTACCTTTTAAAGATTAAATTTGTTGAAGAAAACTATAGCTTTCTCATAGAAAACGTCAATTTACAGACCATGAGATTATTTTCGAAAATTTGCCACTGCAATGACTGGTTTGGTCATTGAGCCAGTTATCGTAACGAGTTTTCCGTCCGGGGGGACTTAGCTCTAACCGTGGGTCAGCAGATGGAACGCCTGCCCAACAGACTGGTATAAATGTTTATCTTTGTATGACTCTGATGGACTGGCTGATTGACTGTTGGCGAAATTAACAGTCTAGTAAGCGAGTTGATTGCTGTCCGGCTCAGTCACTGATGGATTGACTGATTGATTGACTGGCTGAGTACTATCTGTTGGCTGATTGATTGACAGCCCAACAGCTGGCTAAATACTTCTTATATAAGAACAGCAACTCAGACTAAATGTTAAATAACTTGTTTTTCAGTAAAATTTCATCCTTCAATAATCATCAGTTGTACTTATACATTCAGCAGTTACAATTTGTATTCAGTCTTTCTAGTGTGGTTCAGCTAGACCCCCACACTCTATCTTCTGTCTATCGCTCCCCCTCTCTCGTACACAACTTTCAGCTCACATTTATACAGAAATTCACCCATTCATCGCCATGTCAATAAACAGAAATAGCTTTTACATAACAGCAGGTAGAGAGCCTTACTAGAGATAATTAATTATCCCTTTCATTTCCACATTCCAGAATCTGATTATTACTCAAGTAATTCCCTGTGAATTCGGATGATTATTTTGAAAATAATTTAATCAAAAGTGGTTGCTGTTTAGACAGCAACAGCCTGAGTCAAATTACTTTAGCAATTAATTAACAGAGTCCACCTGGATACCAATATGGTCAGTATATATATTGTTTGTGTTACTTATAGAATGAAAGGGTTAATAGCAGTTGGTCAAACATTACATAAATTATAATATAAGGCATACAGGAAAATTCCACCTGTGACATGTCTACATCTAATTCTGTAAGCATTCTTTTATCAAGGTATAAATTTGTAGAAACTAACTTATGTCCTGCTAATTGCACACCTGCCTCACCATTTGTAGACTATTCTCGTTGATTGGGCAGATTACTGGACAATGGGCATAATTATGGCACACGTCTGGCCTATAATGGATAATAAGTAGGCTGTATACCTTTTAATGCTGAATGGTCAGTCTACTTCTTCATCTTCTTTTCGATCGCTGGTATCACACATGGAGAGCCGTTCTCAAGATGAAATCTGTGGTTTTCTGCAGTTCTTCCACAGGCCCATACAGCTTTTCAAGAAAAGAGGTTGACAAAGACCAGATCTTTCCTCTCAGCAGCTGATATGTACTACAACATTGAAGTATGTGCTCTGTGGTCTGTTCTGCTTCTCCACAAGGACAAGCGGGCGATATCGTAAGGTGGAACCGCCTGTACATGTGTTGGTTTAGTCTGTTGTGTCAAGTTCTGAGACGAAAAATGGTCACTTGCTCTGGCCTCGAGAGCTGATGGTAGGCATCTTCTGATTGAGGTGTTCTATAGAGTGACTTGATGATAGTCTTCATCTCTGTAACCATGTTTTCTGTCTGATTCTCTTCTGCACCCACCCTTGCCATCTTGCCTGCTTCCTCATTTCCTTGGACTCCACAGTGTGAGGGGATCCACTGCAGTGCTATCCGAAAGCATTTGATGGTTTGTAGTGCTTGTTCAAGTTGTGGCAGCTTACCTTTGGTGATAGCCTCAAGGACGGAGCGGGCATCAGATAAAAAGACAATCTGTGCAATAGGGTCTGCTGTTCTGCTGATGGTATTAGCTGCATGGACCAGTGCTTCGACTTCAGCTCTGTAGTTTGTGCAGTGTTTGCCTGTCGGTATTGCAGCTGACTCATGTTTTCCGTTTGGATACTGTATGTGCAGTCCGGCCCCTCCGCTCAGTCTACAATATGACTCCAGTCAGTCTACAATATTTAATGTCTTGTTTGTCGACTAGCTGGGATCAATTTTAAACTGTGTTGCATTCAGCTGTTGCTCGTATGCAACTCTTTTAGCAACACCTCTAAAATTGACACCAGAAGTATTATAAGACATACATAATACTTTTACTTGCTTGATTGAATGTAGAAATTTATGAAACTAATACAGTACCATACAGTCATTCCAGTGGTAAATTAAAAAAAATATCTTAGGCTCGTCTGAAAATGTACATTTCTCAAAACCACTGCAAAAGCGGTTTTGTCCAACTTTAGTGTTAAAGTGTTAAAAGGATTAAAACACCAAATGTTGAATTGTAAAGAAAGTTAAAATCTGCCACAGTATGTGTTAACATCATGTCCTGTTCTTTTCTTTATATACTATTTATTAGGCCAGCTTAGGACACCATTGCTCAGCAATTATACTCAGGCTAAATTCAAGTCACATAGGTGTGGTGATAAACATCAAAGGACAATGCCATTGATAAAAGTCAAGCCATCAACCATGTTGGTATAGAGGACAGAATTTATGAAGACTATGGAATTAAACCAGTGTACTGGAAAGCTGTTGAACATTTTGAAACTAATCTGACCTGAAAAAAATTGTTGCAGCCATATGAAGCAACAGCTTTTGAAAGCATAATTGCAAACGTAGTAAGTATACAGTACTCAGCAGATTATCTGATCGGAATCAATTTACCATTGCAACTAATGAAAGTAATTAATTAATTTCAAAATATTTAAATTCCTATTTGAAATTAAGCATACATCAAAGCTGATGGACAATTGGAAGCTAATTTCACTGGAAGGTGTTATATTGTCCCATGGTAGATGACGGATTATCTTATCAATGCTCTAAGGAAATCTGTTGAACACTGAAACTAATTTCACTGAAAAATGTTGATACCTATGGTAGCAAAGCTTTCAGTCAAATTAGTTTCAAAACATTTAACCAATTGTTTCATACAAGAAGATTGATGTTTGTTATATGGCATGTCTGGCTTGAAAGGGTTAGAGGAAGAAATATATATGTACATCTATGAATGCTGTGGAATTAAACTAGTGTCTTATTATTTTGGAAATAAGTTGATTGAAATTTGTTATTGCATATGGCAGTAAGAAAATCTAGTCAAATTTATTAAAGAATTTTCAGCAGGTTTTATATTTTATATCAATAATGGATTCAGTTCTGTCAGTATATTATATCAGTGGTTATAGTGGTATTTTGTTTCTACTATGTATTTCAATTTGGTTGACTACATTACACCTTTTATGATGACATTGATGTTCGCATAGTCCTTCATAATAATTATCAGTCAAAGTAACTAATGTAACTGAAATGTAACTTTAGTTACATTATGCAAAGTAACTGAAATGTAACTAGTTACATGGCTCAACAAATGTAACTGTAACTGACATAGTGCAATGTAACTGTAACTAGTTACGTTTAAATGTAACTGACCCCAGGCCTGCGAGCCAGTCATTCCAGTGCTAAATTTAACAAAATTCTATTCTCTTGGCCTGTAAGTGAACATTCCACAAGACCATAACAGAGGCCAGTTTTGGCCGGTATGACCATTAAAAGGTTAACAAGACTGATTCATCATTGCGCAACAATTCTACTCACGTTAAGCAAGATTCACATTTATAAGTGTGTTGATAAAGGACAATGTACTCTTGATTTGCTAAAATTCAACAGTTAAACAATTTGTTATATACACCTGTGCAAAAGTTAAGCACCACCCTATTTTTACGCACATGCGAGGGTATATTCATGTGATATGAAGAAAGCAATAGCATAAACATTTATGTACCCATCCATCTTAGTGCAAGAGGTAATAATGCAATTAGAGGAATGCTGATTATGATGGTGGGGAAACACTGTATGTTTTTGTTTGAACTTGAAAACGAGGCCTGAATATGGTTACGTTGACACAACTGACAACTATTGCCCTACAGTTGACACACGTGGCTAGATTGTCATTAATGGTGTCTGAAAACGAAGTTTAACATCTGTGCACGAGTTTGAGACTGTCATTATTAATACCGGGTATATCCACCTTGTGCCTGGATGACGGCCTGGACACGACGTCTCATGCTGGTTACCAACCGACTGATACGCCATTGTGGTATTCATTGCCATTCAAGTTGGAGTGCGTCTGTTAATTCCTGTAGGTTCTGCACAGGAAGATCCCTCCTTCTCACCATGTTTCCCAGAATGTCCCAGATATGCTCAATAGGGTTCATGTCAGGGCTCCTTGCTGGCCATGGTAGGGTTTCGATGGCATTCTGGCGGAGGTATTCATGCACAGCTCTAGCACTGGTCGGGCGTTGTCATCCATGAATATAGGGTGGGTTCCAGGTGCATGATTTACAAAATGAGGGACCACAACTCTATCCAGTATGGAATCTTGATATCTTTGTCCATTTAGTGTTCCAGGTACAGTCAACAGATCCAGCTTACAATCAAATGAGATGCACCCCCATATCATAACGGAACCTCCACCAAATGGAACTTCTTCCATGATGTTACGTTGGTCGTACTCCGTGCGTCTGGACCTCCATACACGAGTTCGACCATCTGTGGCATGAAGCAGGAACCGACTTTCATCGGACCAGTGTACCCGTCTCCAGGATCTCATGTTCCAGTGTCTTCTTTCGTTGCACCACCTCAGACGCTCCTCTTTGTGGTGTGCAGTGAGGAGAGGACGTCTGACAGGTCTCCTAGCTTTCATGCCAGCAGCATAGTCTCCTTTTGACGGTAGACATTGACACTCTATTGCGCGTTTCCCATTGCTGGCTGAGCACTCTGCTGTTGGTGAATGGAGATCTCCTAACAAGGCGTACTAGGGCTCGATCATCACGGGCAGTAGTCTTCTTCGGTCTTCCAGATCTAGGCCTGTCCTTCACCTCGTTAGTTTGCCCATGTTTTGCAATCAAACGACTGATTACAGTATGGTTAATGTTCAGCTGTCTGCCAATCTCTCTGCATGACATACCAGTGGTATGCATGCCTATGATTTGCCATTTCACACGATCACTTAACCTCCGTCTTGCCATAGCGGTTCACAATCAAGAGCTAATTCTCTCTGTACAAATAAACCACGGTCATGAACACAAAATTCCTAATCTTGTCGCCTAAATCTGTATGTAATGTTCTACACCTCAAACTGGACTTTTACATAACTGAACACGTGTGCTGTTTCCCGCCACGCACGGACATCAAGCGGCGTGAAGTCATGCATGCATGTGCATTTCGTACTTGGAATTATGTCAGCTAACGCGGGGACAAAAAGTATGGCAGCCTAGTTGTACCATCATGTTTCTACGTTCTATTGTTTTTGCTGGTGCTTAACTTTTGCACAGGTGTATAGTTGGTAAATTTCAATATTTCCTTAGACGTAAAGAACAATTCAAATTATTTTCAAAATATTTCAAAATCACAATTTTGAAGCATACAGGAAAGTTGTTGAATATCTTGAAACAAATTTTGCTGGAAGTTGCTGAGCATGCCATGGGATCAACAGCTTTCAGTGAAATTAGTTTCAACATACTCATGTTCAGGTTATCATAATGAAATTAATTGGTCATGTGTTTGTTAACTCGAAGTAGCTAAATGAAATCTAAAACTGGAATGAGTCATTGCTACATAAGCAAGCCTTACTATATGTCAGAATCCAAGTAGAAGTGTATATTTAAATTTGGTGGACTAAATAAACTTTTTATGATGACATTCATCTACTTAAATGGGTATTTCATAATAATTATCAGACAGTTTATCTAATAATTTATCTAATCTAAGAAATGTAACTTCAGTAAGAAAAAAATTACGTAAAGTAACTGAAATGTAACTAGTTACATTGCTCAACAAATATAACTTCAGCAATGTCTTCCAGTCCAATTAATTTCAAAATATTCAACAGTTTTCCTGTTAAAAATGAAAATAAAATATGGTGAATTGTGAAAGGGTTAATTGCAACTGATTCCTAGGTCTTGCAGTCATATTGCAATTACCTGTATCATTTGTGACCTGACTCTATGCCGCTCTTCTACAGGTACTACAGCGTTTGCCTTCATGCATTCAATAAACCAGTGAATCGTCAGCAGTTCAACAGTGGTCTGATCATTATCGCCAAGCTCAATGTACTTAAGGACTTTCTCTCTACACTCCAACTCAGTCACTACATGTGTAACATCTCCACTACAATCATACAAATATACAGGTTATATTAACAGATTAATGGCCAAGCCAGCATAAACTGCTCTCTGTCATGGTCTTGAAGACTGTCCATTTCCAGGTCCACAAATAACACATTTAATTGTTATGATTGGCCAAGCCAGAGACCCTTGGAATTCACCCTAATGGGAGGCAGCAAATCTAAAGCCAGGAGAGGATGCCATTGCGTACATGTGTTAAGCTTGCTGAGAGATGACCTCAAGAAAACATGACTCGGTACACTTAGAGCAAGAATGGATATGAGGAAGGTAAAGATTTTGCCTGAGGACAAGACATTGTGATCAAATGCGAAGGACTAATTGCAGCTGTAGGACATTTCTAGTATTACAGCCGCAGAATACAGTAATCACACATACAGGGTCGAAAATTGATAAAATGTAAAAATTACATTCCAATAGCGACTGTGCTATATCCTAGTGCAGTGCATCAATGACAGGGTTCCTAGAACTAATGCTTGACAATAATAAAAACTACATACATGTAGGGCTGGGCGGTAAAAAGGTTTCACACCGTCTCATGTTTTTTTTATGGCGATGGTTTAAAAACCATTACGAAAATAAAAAACCCGAAAAACAGTCCGTAAGATCGCCATTGCATCTGGTGACTGTCCTAAAATAGTTTCTTCTTGATTTGCAGTTTAATATTATCATCTAGCGTAACCATTTGCTAATAGGGACATAAAATACAGTCTTCTATAACTATTAGCCGTGGGAAAGCAAGGGTGCTGGTGAAATCCCAACAAATCGGCCAAGGACAACACTCGGCAAATATGATTTGATTTGCCAGCAATGAATTTTACATGACGTAAGCTCTGTGGGTTCAATGTAAGATTGAATAATTTGAAAAACTAAATTTCTTCTTTGTAACAAAATCCTTTTTTCAATTCAAGTTTGTACTATGTTTAATTAGGATTCCAAATGTGACATGATACAAAAAAAAAAATCAAGAAACGCGCTACGAAAACAACGACGCTATACAATGAACTCCCAATCCAAACATGTCATTATTTCCCTTAGATTTTGACAAACATAAAATGATCCATTACTGAATAAGACATACGAGACAAATTGCTTGAACGCTCGAGAAATGAAAATGATTAAGTCGCTTCTTACGTTGGCGGAGTAGTTACAAGTAAAATAAACCTCTTAGCCTCTCAAATACTAGCATGCATAATGTGATTGGTTGTTAACAAATTCTTCCGCTGGAATATTCACTACTATCGATTTTATGAATGAAATTCATAGTATTTTTATCACGTGACTTTTCTGCTCGATAGGTGTTAGAATTACATCGTTCTGTTTCTTTTTCGTTTTCATATATCTTCAAGACTACGGAGTGTTGATTTAAGTAGATTTAAGTTGGATTCACGAATCATTGCGTCTATGTTGTCAAATTATCATAATCTCTTTATTATATGACATATGCTCTCGAAAAATAGTCAAACACAGCTTTTTGTGAGAATTCTTGAAGTGAGATTTCCGGGAAATGACTACCCTTTAGTTACATGCTGAATGACATTCACCCACGTGAACGACAGTTTATTGAGGAGCATTACTAAATACTGAGTACTCGAAAACAAACACATGGCTTACTAGACTAGATCATACTGTAGGTGGTTATAAGAACTCTAACCGTATGAGCGCTACTCTACTAGGAGCCTAACTCGCTCTCATATCCAGGTTCCTACTTACACGGGTTAGACTTTACTACGCTTTTGAAAATATTTACCTGATAACGGTGTTGAAAATCAACATTTTAGTAGTTAGAGTGTTATTTTCACGACATCACATGAACCAGACTTTATTTACTTTAACTACCATTTTGTGATAAATAGCGTTGAAGTCAGCAGTCGCACGTAGTTACCGTTCTAATTTCGTGGCAATTTCCGTCAGTTGTCAAATCGCAAAATACATGTACTGTAGCTAATGAAAACGTCATATTTCATATTAAAATTTATTTTCGATCATTCTAACCCCGTAAACTGGTATTTCGTTAATACTGGTTTAATTAGTGATACCGTCACTGGTTTTCTTTTAGGCCAAACTGTCCAGCTCTACATACATGCCAGTGCCTAGAGATATGACAAGTCTGGAATGTACACTATCAGTTACAGTCAATTCGTGTGGTTGTGAGTCGGGTTGAAAGCTGGTCCGGTGAAAGAGGATTTTTGTCCTCTGGATGGTGGGCCAGTGGCTAGGCTACTCGACTTTGAAACGCTAGGCGAATCGGTGCCATAGAATTGGCTGGTTCGAACCTTGTTCAGGTCGAAAATTGAAAAAATGTAAAAATTGTGCCAGTGCCCCGTCAATTACAGGGTTCCAAGAACTAATGCTTGACAATAATAAAAACTACATACATTGGCCAAGAACATCGACATGTTTGCAAGCAGATAATATTTTAGAAAACCTATCATTGGAAGTTCTGTCTGGATAAACCCAGCCAGGCATTAGAGTGCCATATTGTCAAACAGTCTTCTCTTGGCCTGTAAATGAACATTTAACTAGATTGATCGGTGGATGATGCGTCATCGCAAATTGCCACGTTCACTGCTTTGAACTTTTGACACACCCCACAACCAATCATATGGGTAACTCACATTCACATACCAAATTTGGCTGAATTTCGTACAATAGTGTCAGAGGAGTTGCATTACAATCGATTTCATGACCTTTTGACCCCATCCCAGACACCATGGGGGTGGGGCCAAATGTAAATGTGCTCATCCACTCCACAAGGATATGGGTAACTCACTCACCAAATTTGGTTGAATTCCATACAATGGTTTCAGAGCAGATGCATTAAATCAATTTCCGCAGGTTAATATTTGACCTTTTGACCCCTCCCACACACCCTGGGGGGGGGGGGGGGGGGCAGAGCCAAATCTAACTGGTCTCATGCACTCCGCAATCATATGGGTAACTCAGATATTAAATTTGGTTGAGTTCCGTCTAACGATTTCAGAGGAGTTGTGTTACAACTGATTTGACCTTTTTATCCCTGCCACGCCACACTGGAGGTGGAGACAAAAATTTTAATATCGTCTTACAAAGCGGAATCATATGGGTCCCCCGCATACCAAATTTGATTTAATTCCACCGAATGGTTTGGGAGGAGATAGCGTGACGGATGGACACACAGATGGATGGAGGCGATTACAATATCACCGACATTTTTTTAAAATGTGGGGATAATTCACTTATATGACAACACAACAATGCACCATTGCACAAAATCTGTTTATTCCTGATGTCTATTCACATATGCTAACGCATATATCATATGAATGACATTATTATAGCACTAAACTCTGCACTGAAACAATGGTTGAGTTTCCGTTAAAGTACACTTGATTTTCGTGGCCATGGAAAATAAAAACTAATACTATTGCATTATAATCAATTTGACCTTTTGACTCCTGACACATCCACATGGGGGCAGAACCTAATCTAAAGCGCATTCCTATGGGTAACCCACATAACAAATTTGCTTGAATTCCACCCATTAGTTCGGGAGGAGTGTGACGGACAGACGGACATTCAATTTGACCTTTTGACCCCTGCCACGCCACCTTGAGGGCAGAGTCTAATCTATATCTTGTCTTGCAAAGCACATTCCTATTGGTAAATAACACACTGAATTTGGTTGAATTCTGCGCAACGATTTGGGGTGAGTTGCATTATAATCAATTTGACCTTTTGGCCCATGCCACACACCCTTGGGGTGGGGGGGGGGGCGGAGCCTAATCTAACTATCGTCTTGCAAATTGCATTCATATGGGTAACCTACTTACCAAATTTGGTTGAATTTCAGTTTGGGAGGAGTTAGCGTGACGGAGACGGACAATTAATTTGACCGTTTGACCCCTGCTATACCCCCCTTGGGGGTGGAGCCTAATCTAAATATTGTCTTGCAAACTGCATTCCTATGGGCAACCTACTTACCAAATTTGGTTGAATTCCACCCAACAGTTTGGGAGGAGTTAGTGTGACGGACAGATGGACAATCAATTTGACCTTTTGACCCTTGCCACGCCCCTCGGGGGCGGATCCTAATCTATATCTTGTATTGCAAAGCGCATTCCTATTAGTAACCCACATACCAAATTTGGTTGAATTCTACGCACTTTGGGGTGAGATGCATTATAATTTGATCTTTTTTACCCTTGCCACAGTCCCATGGGGGCAGAGCCTAATCTAAATGTCGTCTTACAAAACACATTCCTATGGGTAAAGCACATACCAAATATGTTCAATTCCACCCAACAGTTTGGGAGGAGTTAGTGTGACGGACAGGTGGACGGACAGACGGCGGAGGCGATTACAATATCCCAGACGTTTTTTCAAAATGTGGGGATAATTAAGTCAATATTTGGATTTTCTTGACGAACATCACAATTAACTTGTTCATGGCAATGGACAAATTAGTGAATATTGTAGATACTTGTTCACATTACAACTTTAACACTTTAACCCTCAAATGTCTTCAATTTCCATTTTCTCATAGAAAATATTCATTTACAGACTAAGAGAAGTCAATTTTTTAAAGTTTATCACTGGCGTGGTTATGGAGCCAGTCATTCTAGTGATGACTTTTCAAGAATAGTCTTCTCTAGATCTGCAAATGGAGATTTCCAAAGACCATTGGAGAAGAGGAATTTTTGGCTGACTTGATGGCTAAAGGGTTAAGTATGATCAATGCAGAATATCATATTTATAGACTGGCTAACCTAGGGTTTATGATATCTGACCGAACAACAGAAACACAATCAGAGAATGGTAAAAGCATTAAATCCTTAACACAGCCAAGAAAGATAATTCTTGACCCATAAAATATTCAATTCTATGTTAAAAGATGATAAAAGTATGGATTTTTATAAAATCAAAATATAATTTTGATGCAGACTAGTCCTAAGCATCCCATAGAACACATTTCTGTAACTTGTTTCCAACTCAGATAACTACAACTGTCATTTTAAAAAGATTAACCTGTCCGGACGCCGACATTTTCCCCCCTCTCCCAAAATCTCTTTTTTCAACTTTGTTGAAACTGTGAGATAAAAATGGCTAGCAAGCAACACAACCACAGCCAAGCATACAGCATATATGCTTTTTGGCGCAGGCTTTCATGGAAAGAGTGGTATAAATCCTGCAATATCGCGTAAACTATGGATAACACACATTCAGCCACGCCTTATACATGGCACGGAGGTTGCATGGTGAGTGAGGAGTGTGTTACGATGAAGCGAGCTGCAAGAGAACTACTCCGGCAACTTCAGGGTCCACCAGATAATGTTGGATCACCTGCTGTATATTGGTTGATAGGTGTCCTACCAGCTACACGCCAGTAACAGCAGAAGTACATCGGAGAGCACTGATGTTTTTCCGGAACATCATCTGCGACTAGACACAATGGGAGTTTGATTTGATGTTGCGTCAACTCTCACTGAAGATGGCAGAGTAGATGACAACAGGATAGTGAGGAGCTTATGGAAATATGGCCTCACTAGAACTCATGAATTAACCGCTGTACCACAATCAAAGAATCAGTGGAAGAACCGTGTAACTGCAGCTATTCACTCCATCTGAACAGGAAGCCTATGGCAAGAAGCTCAGAACATGAGGTCGTTGCGATACATGTCAAGAGACCAATCCATTCTGAATAGAGCATCGCCAGTCTGGTCGACTTCTTTCTCATCCCTCCATGAGACAAAGAAAGCCACTTACAAGACTAGACTATTAACAGGTAAAGTCTGCATCTCCAAACCCCATACAGAAACCCTAATCAGTACGCGCGAGACACAACATGCCTACTGTGTAGTGCAGGAGCCGAGAACCGGGAGCACTTCCTGATTCACTGCCAGTCATTGCATGATGCCCACATCCAACATTATGATTGACTACATGACATCCTGGCAAAATCTGTAGTGTCCACTGATCTCCTCATCCAGGCACTGCTTGATCTACTCCATCCAGTCTGTCCTAGGCGGCTGCACATTTCTGAGATTGAACAGATATCGAGACTGGATTTTTTTTTACGTATACAGGGTTCGTACACCTTTCTGTATTTGAAATATCATGACTTTTCCATGCCTTTCCATGACCAAAATTAACAAATTCCATGACCTCCAAGAATTAATATTTAGATTTGTGTTTATGACGTAGCTTTATAAATTACGATCAGAGTAATTATGCAAAATGTCTGAATATTCTGTTTTGCAACACCTAAGCTAAAGCCTTCAGCTTTGATAAACCGTTGCCATAATCTTCATTGCATAGAGGCAATGACGAGAATTGATGCCAACATAATTATTTTATTTTGCATGATTACCATTTTCCATGACTTTTCCATGACCTCTGATAAAAATGCTGATTTTCCATGACTTTCCAGGCCTGGAATTTAAATGTTCAAATTCCATGACTTTCCAGGATTTCAATGACCATTACAAACCTTGCACATATTTGTTGCCGTTACGGCTGCTGAAGACTTGCGGTCTTATCTCTGCCTAATTCATGTAATTAGGTTAATTTATAGTCATCAATTGGTGTTACAATTGTAATTGCTATTTAAACCTGAAATTTACAGAATAGGTTGAAAATAATGTGAAAGTCTGTGTTTTCAATCAGTCATATGTAATAAGTATAAATATTAATAGTACATAATCGCATATTATAACAGAATGAGATGTGTTGTCATCTCAATCAGTTAATCCCCAATTAGACACCTTGCTGTCTTTCCATGGTGAGACACACATGTATATAAGCTGAGTGCGGGAGAGCCTAGCTCAGAGCATTGATTTACATAGAAATCTACAGAAGGCTAACTAAATAATCAATACTTGTAGATGTACATGTTCCAGCAGTTTGGTAATCTAAGCTTAGATCTCCACTTTAAATCAATATTCTGATAGGCTGAGAATTCAAGGCAGTATAATGGATTTGTATTGTATGTCAGCATATGTACAGCATGCTAATGCATTGTATATCAGTTTAAGTAAACCATTCATGACATAAAAGTTTCCTAATATCTTGAAACTCTTACTGGAAGTTGTTGTTGCAGCCTCTATGAAAATGTTTTCTAAAAATTCCACTCAAAATTGTTTGTGCAATAACTAGTAGGTGTTGTATCTATTATGTAGAGTTGAAACGGTTATAGACACGCTATATTGTACTTATATTGCCTATTTGATCTCATATGTTAACCTGTATTAGATATGGGCTTCTATATTAGCCTGTCTTGTTAATATATACAAGATATTTAGTTTAAAATGTACCACTTCTGATGAGTATTGGAGTATTTCCCAGTATTTCCTGGGGAAGTATTTACCAGTATTTCCCACCCGGTATTTCCTGGGAAATTGCTACCAACCCTGATATGATTATTCTGTGAATGTACATGCACACTCAGCGACACACACACACACACATACAATTCTACACACGCACATACACACACACACACACACAACTTCAAACCCCACTCTGACCCCACTCTTTTCACACACACACACACACGCTCCTAACTCCCTCACACACATACTGTGGTCTAAAGTAACACAGTCCCTTTCTCGAGTTAGGAAAGCAGATAAGGCACCTGCAGACTCAGTTTAGGACTCAATTTAGACTTGTAAGCAGAAGTATATATATCATCGGACAATGGATTTTCGAGGGTGTAAGCACATTTTCACAGATTCAATATAACAGTAGGGATTTTATCAACAAATTTTGTCAATTTCCTAACTAGCAAACATTCACTGAAATAAAACATGCATAAAAATAAAAATAAACCTTAAAATAAACTTACTGCTTATAAACATCCACAACCTGGTCTACAGATGTAATCTTGGCAATGCGTCATGTGTTTTCGAGGGTGATATAATCGCGTAATTTCAACTCTAGTGATGTGATGAAGTGATGTCATTTTTTATGATTTGAGCAAAGGAGTGTCTCACCGACACTAATGCCATAAACGGGTCTGAGACAAAACACAGAACTTAATTTATAGTTGTAAATCCAGATCAGGTTATATTCCGCTTTTTTGGATAATCGGGTAGTAGCAAATTTCAGCCAAACATTAAAAAAGTTTAAATCTTTCAGTTTTTCTTTTGGAAAATGGCAAATGTGGTGATTGAAAATGAACATAAGTGTTTTGCCAACCGGAAAATGGGAAAAAATTATTGAAATTTATATCATATGTGGTAACTAGGGCCTGTTTGAATTGCCATTGCGGGTAGAGAAAAACCAATCTAGATCTGAAAACAACATAAGCACCACATGCGAGTTCCATGCTTCTGGAGCAGGGATGGGGTCAATTACATTGCATCTATTACAATTACCGGTACTATTACTTTCAATTCCTTCTATTACTATTACAATTACTCCAGATTTGATCCATTACTATGACTATTACTCTCATATCTATTACTATTAAATTTGAACCATAGCTATCGTTCACACACATACACGCGTGCAAATGAAAGTAAGTCAGACATTTGGATATTAATACTTTCAATGATGAAGTCCCTTTATCTCAATTTCATTGAAATCAAATAGGACAGCTGTTGAATATTTTGAAAATATTTTGACATAAAGGGCATTGCAGCAGAAAGTAATGTATTCCAGGCAAATTAATTTCAAAATATTCAATTGATTGTTTCTTACATCATAAACAAGTTGCTACATGGGTTAATGATAAGAGTAATGAGTGTAGACTCTTACCTATTCCCCCAGTTCACCCTACATGTTTTATTTACTGATACAATGTTAGTGAATAGCAGACTCGTCTTCAGATGTGGTCACATAGTCTATGCTTGAATGATTTTAACCAGTTTGAACATTGGTCATGTTGGTTAATAAAGTATATATAGTTATTAGCCCACTGATATTTCAGAAGTATATGTAAATAGCATAGTTATAGACACAATCTCTGTTCCACAGACACCATGCTCGGAGTCAATTTGACTCAAATTGAGCCTTTAGCCATTATGTAAGCTAATTGGCAGAAAAGGTGTTAGTAGACTATTCACATTTTTATAGACATGTTTAATTTGTTTATTTATCTACCTAATGGCTATTTAAACAAGAGGCCCAAGGGCCTGTGATGCTCACCTGCACCATTAGCATTTGAAACATTTGCATTTAAATATACAGGATTCTTTACATTAGACGAGACGGTCACAGGAAAATTTGACCAATCAAAATTCTGAATGGATGTTATGGAGCCTATCACCATAGAAGCTAACCAAATTTGGTTGAAATATGTCAAGCATGTATGGAGGAGTAGCATTTTGACCATTTCTTCCAAATTTTTCATAAAATCTATGATTTTCACCCAAAAATTGAGCAATCAAAATTCTAAATACAAAGGTCTAGAGCTTACCACCATAGAACCCATCTAGGCAAATTTGGTTGAAATATCTTAAGCAGCTATGGAGGAGTAGCATTTGAACCATTTCCGGTAGATTTTTCATAAAATCTAAGCTTTTCACACCAATTGACCAATTAAAATTCTGACTAGAAGTTCTAGCGCTTACCATCCTAGAATACTTCTCGCCAAATATGGTTGAAATCTGTCAAGCAGCTAAGGAGGAGTAGCACTTTGACCATTTCCGGTAGGTGTTTCATAAAATCTAAGATTTTCACCCAAAAAATTGATCAATCAAAATTCTGAATAGATGTTCGACAGTAGGGTTGCGGCAATGTTTGCTTTGAAACATCGCGATCGATTTTATAAAAACAATCGCGATTTTCCAATAAATCGCAGGTTCAAATTCCCAAAAGTATAAACCGGGGTAACGTGACTTGTTTCTAGAAAAAGTTGAAATAAATGATACAAAAATAGAACAAAATTAGAACATATTTTCATGCGACGAATTCTTACCATCCTACGTCTATGCTTAATGTATACCTTATATCATTCATCGCGGGAGTGAAATTATTAATTGGGACCGCCTAAATATTGCATATAGTTTAATAAACAGCATTTATTTCATCGAAAGTTGAGATAAAATGTCGACGAGAAAAAAATATAAATTACATGATGTGTCAACTTCCACTTATAGCCTCCCTTTGTAGGACGAGTGTAGGTCATTACCGGAGTAACGCGAAGACTCTAATATTAGTACCTGGGGAGATACTGCGCAATTCACATACATAGGACGGTAGCTTTTGAGTAGGTAACGGCGTAAACTCGTCCTATAGTGCAGTTTATAGTTGCTTTCAGAATGTACGATTTACAGTAATCAACAGAACGTTGACATGACAACTGAATCAAAAAGTAAAAATTATTACACCGCCTGAAATTGCTAACTCTAGAATTAAAAAGAATTATGTTCACTGATTTCCTAACACTCTGCAACTAAGTATATACTTGGCATTTCACAACAGACTCAGGGTCTGCAGAGAAAGAAAGAAAATTATATGGCGATTCGACGGAGTAACTAGCTGGTTTCTCAATGACAAAGGTGTTACCTCGCTATTGTTAGCTTGTTTATTGTAGTGCTTTGTGTTGTGATTAGTAATTATTCGACATGTGCGTGGCATGGCAGGATATAAACACATTGAACACAGGCGTGAATCGATTATAATTGTACTCATGTACTGATAAAATGTGACGGAAAAGTACGCACTTCAGAATTTTTAAAAACATGAATTTTTTTTACGATTTCCCGATTTTTCCTCAATTACATCGTAAAAATCACAATTTTAAAAATAAATCGAACGTCACGATTAAATTGAAAAATCTCGCAAGACTATTACAAAACTTGGAATTTTAGCAAATTACAATTCTATTCCCCTCAAGCATTCATTATATTATATTTGTATATCTGTTTCTCTGAATTACCTATCTCCTTATTAACCTATAATACACGTCTATATTGGGGGCGAAATGACCTAGAGCGACCAGGAATATGGGGGTGGGGGGGGGGGGGGGCGCGCGAAGGGGACAGGGCGCAAAACGGTATGGGTGTGAATGGGATAGGGGGCGAAGCGACCCAGATTCAGAAAGTTTCCTATGTCCATGCTTCTACACACGCATGCACACACACACACATTCTCTCACTCACTTACACTCGCATACACACACACTTGATTCTAGGTTTGCTATGGGTTTTCTGTTTGCGCAAAAATCTGGTTAAAACTCTATGAATAAAATTATCTATAATGTTTTTTGATGTCTACAACATTTTAATAAGGCTATATAGTTCTATGAATCATAGTATGATGCTTTTTGTCATATGAAGAAAGTGGTAAAACTAAACACAAATAGTCGATTTACCACTTTTCGTGAGGGGTAAGAATAAGGATATAGCTCACTCTGAATTAGTGTCCATAAAGTACCACATAGTAACAGTTAGGATACACATATTTTATTAATTTATGAAACCTAAGTTAATTATAGTCTAGTCTTCTAATTTCGTCGGTCCCGAATTTCGTTGATTTGCGATTATGACATATTTATTATGATTTCACAGCGCTTGACTTGTATCTAAGAAGATGCCAGAGTTTTGTTGACATTTTTACATCGATTGAAGAATTTACCACGAAAATGTGCATGAAACAGGTAAATAATGCTATGTTTTGCAATCCCAGTCATAAAAAACACCAAATATCTTAATACTTTTTTCTACCTGGCTTAAATAACCTTATTAACCAGCCGAATGAGCAAAAATTCCCTGATCTAAGTTTGGCGTCTGATTTGTTGACATTTGTACCAAAACATCCGTATTGCCAGATGGTGCTCTGACTTTCCAAATGTACTTGGGAAGGTTCCGGATCGCTATATAAAATTAGTGGACCGTTTGAAAAGTTTTTAAAAATAATAATATTTGTCCGAATTTAAATACATCAATGAAATAAAAGCTATTAACTTCTTCTTCTTCTTTTCGATCGCTGGTATCACACTTGGAGAGCCATTCTCAAGATGAAATCTGTGGTTTTCTGCAGTTCTTCCACAGGCCCATACAGCTTTTCAAGAAAAGAGGTTGACAAAGGCCAGATCTCTTCTCTCAGCAGCTGATACGTACTGCAACATTGAAGTATGTGCTCTGTGGTCTGTTCTGCTTCTCCACAAGGACAAGCGGGCGATGTCGTACGGTGGAACCGCCTGTACATGTGTTGGTTTAGTCTGTTATGTCCAGTTCTGAGATGAAAAATGGTCACTTGCTCTGGCCTCGAGAGATGATGGTAGGTATCTTCTGATTGAGGTGTTCTATAGAGTGACAGCTATTAACTGATAGTAAGAACAAAATTTTGGGGACGAATGGATAATCTGATTGCAATATGTTTATCTGATATAAAAAATGTAAAATGTTTTATCTAGATGGTGATATTTTCTTTATTTAAATAAGTAGTTTAGTTCACATGAGATAGAAAAATTGTATTTCACAAATATTGTCACATCTATTTGAAAGTAAGTGCACAAAATTTTTATAATGTTTCCACCTTTTTAAGAATGTTAAGTTAGATGGAGCTATTTCTATTACCTTTCTGAACAATCCAAGAAAATGCCATCAAGGCTACAGGCAAACATATTCACCATCGGCATTAACAAATGCGTATAAAGCAGTCAAAGAAGATAAGAGTTCTGTGTGTAAGGCTGCTAGATTGTTTTGCATACCTGTAACGACATTGCGAGATCGTACTCGTGGTAAAATATCAGATGATGTTGTTAGTGCTGGCCGAGCACCATTATTTTCATTAGAAGAAGAAGATAAGTTAGCAAAACACTTGTCACTTTTAGCTACTGTCGGCTACGGATATAGTATATCAGAGGTGTTAAAACTAGCTACAAAGTATGCCATACGGTTAGGTAAGCGTCAATTTGGTGATACATTACATAAGAGCTGGTTTTACAATTTCATGCGTAGATGGCCAGAGCTACAGGTGAAAAAAGCACAGGGACTTGAATTCTGCAGGGCAAGATCAGCTACTTCTCATGCTATCAACAATTACATGTCTGAGTTAGATAACATCATGAGAAAATATCAACTCCATGACAAGCCAGAACATATCTACAATATTGATGAGAAGGGGATCACCATTGATCATACACCACCACATGTTGTGTGTGCAGTCACTATATGAAATCCCAGGGAATCACGATTATTGGTAGCGGTAATGCTATTGGAAGTCAAGTTCCACCTTATTTCATCTTTCCCGGGAAGCGAATGGACATGGACTTGATGGCTGGTGCGACAACTGGTGCAGTGGGCGTTGTCAGTGACTCTGGGTAGTCAAACACAGTAATATTTGAGCGATATCTGAAAGAACATTTCATGAAATTCATCCAAAGAAATGATGCAACAGATCCATTGCTAATTCTGTATGATGGCCATACAAGTCATGTGACTATCTACCTCATAGAATGGGCAAAAGAACACAACATCATCCTTTTTGTTTTGCCACCTCATTCGAGCCACCTTTTACAGCCACTTGATGTTGGTTGCTTTGGACCCGTTGAACAACGTTATAATCTAGTGTCACTCACTAATGCGCAAACAAGCTGGCCTCAAGATAACGCGATACCAGGTTTGCGAGCTCGCATGCAAGGTCTATGCGCAGGCTTTGTCTCCTCACAATCTACAGGCAGCTTTTAAGAAAGCAGGGATCTTCCCATTTAACAAAGATGTAGTGGCTAATGACCAGACAGCACCATCAAGGCCATAGGAAGAACTACATCAACAACAAAGTAGCGATGAATACCTGCAAGCAAAGGAGAATGACACACTAAAATCATATGTAGATTCAATATCAAACAAAAAACAACGACAAAACATCAGCAATATCATAGGTGGCAAAGCCATAACCGAAGATAACATCTTAGACAAAGTCAAGGAGCACTACCAGGTGACCAAAACCAAACAAAACATGGTGATTCACAACTTCCAGGGCCATCAGGAATTGGCAAAGGCAAACAAGCTCCGAAATCAAAGAAAATATCAAACACCAACGATTTCAATCGCATCAAATGATGACAGTTCTGACGATGGCAATGATGACAACTGCTGTGTTTGTAAACGCAATTTTCCACCACAATTGAGGACAGTTACAAGTTTGGTTATTGTAAAATGGGCTCAATGCGACATCTGTGACCACTGGACTCATTTGAGATATTGCAGCAAAATATGCGTAATTCGATGACATGGCCGTTTCCTATGTCTGTGTTGTTCCCCAGAGGAGTACAACGTATGAATATCACATGTACATAGTCTGTGTTGCAAATTTGAGTTTATTGCGTTTTATGTTTCACTGAAGTTTGGAATAGAGGTATCATATCCACTCCACTGGCAGTAATCCGCCACTCGCGGCAGAGCTCCACTCGAGGCAGTGAGATAATTCATGTATTCCTGTCAATGCAAGGGAAACAACTTCTGTACGGCATAATTTGATCGCTATTGACCCCCTGGCTTTTTCCTCTCGCATAGTGTATCCACCTATAGCGACCCCAGGTTTTGGCCTCACCCACACTTTTGCCCCCAAGTGAATATATGTTCCTACACCCATGGTAATAGTCACTCTACGGCTATTTAACTCCAAAGTAATATTTATTCAGTAATAAGTATACAATGGTGATTTTTAGGTTTAACTAGGGCGCAACAGTACCGTAGTGCATGGGCCCAGGCCTTAGATTGTGTTGGGGTTGTTTCCCTTGCATTGACAGGAAGACATGAATTATCTCACTGCCTCGAGTGGAGCTCTGCCGCGAGTGGAGGATTACCGCGAGTGGAGGAGAGTATGATACCCCTTCTCGAAGTTTGATCACTTTATTCAAATTGATTTTCCTGCATTCAAACTGATGCAGAAGTTTTTGATACGGACATTGATCTTTTATTGTTGAAAACATTTTATTCAAATAGATTTTCCTGCATTCGAACTGTGTGGTAGAGATACAGACATTGATCCTTTGCCGTTTCGTTCAGGTCCGCCCACATCAGTATTTACTAATCTCGCTACACTATTTATCAGTCATCAATACTATCTGGCAATTCTGTGCATGGTGACATGCGGAGTATCTGTTCAGCCATTGGCCAGTTGTTAAATTTTGACAGTTCTACCGCTTCTTCGCTAAAAACGGCCAAGTATGTGAATTTTACTAGATAAAAAAGGCTAGGATATTCAAAACTAATATAAAGTTTTGAAATTCACGATACCTTGTGAAGAAAAATACAAGATTCTTGCCCTAAAGATGACTTTTCATCAATCGACGAAATTCGAGACCACTTCTTCAACGGTATCCAGTCAACTCGTCCTAAATACAGCCCGTCCTAAGTACAACTCGCCCTACTTCTAACTCGTCCTAGGTCAACTCGTCCCAAATAATGTTCATATATGAATATACATGGTTATATTATATTATTCAGGATAATAGAGCTCTGATACTATGTGATTATCAAATAACATTGCATTAATCACATAATATATGCTCTATAATCCCGAATAATATAATATAACTACGTATATTCGCATATGAACACTAATTGGACGAGTTGACCTAGGACGAGTTAGAAGTAGGGCGGGTTGTACTGAGGACGATCTTTTTATATACGACATAATCTCAAGTTATCAGATGTTTTTAAAAATAGGTATTCCAAGAGTTCCGTCTATACTATTCGAACCTATCTGTAATGGATAATGGATTACATAGGGCTGAAATAGTAATAGGCCCTATATAGATTCTACAGAATTTCTAATCTATAAACCATCCAATTCAGCGTCCATAATCTGTCATCAGACTTTTATTTTAGCCACTATGAGATGTTTCAAACCTAAAAGATGAAGAATATTTGACATAATATTCTTCCATCTTCAAGATTGTAAAAGATACACAGTATTGAATCAGGAGCTAAGAAATCTTATTTAGCTATGTACGAATTTAGGTATAGGCCATACGAATCAAAATCTACTACGAAAATTAGACTTGAATACAAATTTGAATTATTTTCAGATGTTCAAATTTTATAAACAAAATTTCGAGTGACAAAGCAGGGCAGAAATACGTCTAAAAGAGGCCGAGTCCAAATACAGACTGATCTCGTATCTAAAGCCAATACTACATGAAAATCGAAGTGCTTTCTCATTGGTTCAAATTAGTGACGTGGTTTCCTGTAATTACGTTGTGTGTTATTTCACGTCTTAGTGGGAGTTGTCTTAGCGCCGAAACTGTGAATTTTATTTTGAACTCCCACGGTCGCAGTTTATTCATTGATTTTTGGAATATTACTGTGATTGCTTGTCTTAGTGAACCACATACATTTGTTGTTGTGATTGGTTGTCTTAATGGACCACATATAGAAATTGCGACATCAACAAAGTCGCCCATTCATTAAAGATTTTGGGAACACTTTTCATGAAAGCCGTGCAAAAAATGAATGGTGGGGTGGCTCTTTAAGAGACTTAGTCAAGAGATTAACCATGGCCCATAATCAGAACTGGAAGAGTAATGTGGGCAGCAGCACCACTGCTGAAAACTATTGCTATTATTATTATTTTTATTATTATTATTATTATTACACCTTTCACTAATTAAGAGATGGCAACAACTTTCGGGTAGAAAACTACTACTGGACAAAAAGGATGGCGGTTCTCTAACACTATCAGATTATCTTAACTCCTTATGGAAATGACAAATTTATTATGACTTAGGGAATTTCCTGATGAGTATAGCGGCGTTTTCAAGTCAAATTAGTTTAAAAAAATTCAAAAGCCTACAACCACAATCTGCTGGCACGTGGTGGCTCAGATGAGGATGGATATAATAAGCGTTGCCTTATATAAGAGTGGCGACGACGATGGAGCTCACGGATGTGATGAAACATTCCGTTTCCAGGTGAACTACGGATGGATAAATGTTTGAATGGCTTTCATTAAATAACAAATCTATACGAAGTAACTTGTATTTACGAATTGTGTCTATTATGAATTAATTATGTTAGAAAAAATTGTTGAAACGTTACTTTACAATAGAAAGTCAGCCGGATATACCACCTCCGACGGACGTGAAGAAAACGTAATAACTACATACATTATAGCTCAGAATTATAACGTAACATGTTTCCAAAACAAAAACAGACAGCTGTAGTAGATACTACAATGGACCTTCCCAGTTTTAGCTATGCCCCGCCCATCTCTACCTAAGCACCGCTGATCGATGGATCTCGGAACTCCATGACTATCAATTTCCAGAAAACTATACAGGTAGTCTGTTGAATATTTTGAAACTAATTTGACTGGGTTACTGTTGTTGCCATGCTGCCTCTGGTATAGCTGTACCACGGCGTTGGGTTCCACCTTCGACAATCTCGTAGCTTTTCATCGCTGGTTCTTCGATTTCAAGATCTGCATGTGTTTGATCCTGTAGACTGAACTCTTCGTGTCGCGATGGTGTTGATATGGATGAATCCAACGCAAACGTAATACTTGCATCTGGTGACGCAGGTGGTGATACTGCTGCTGCTGCTGCTGCTACTGGCGAAGCAGGCAGAGATGGTGATGCTGGTGAAGCAGGCTGAGATGGTGATGCTGGCGAAGCAGGCGGATATGGTGATGCTGGCGAAGCAGGCGGATATGGCGAAGATAGTGATGCTGGCTAAGAAAGCGGAAATGGCGAAGCAGGCAGAGATGGCAAGCAGGTGGAGATAGCGAAGCTGGCAGAGATGGCGACACTGATGGAGGTGATGATGGTGGTGAGGATAGCGCTGTACTATGCAAATTGGGGCAGAAGTCAGATGCAGAACTGGTACCTGCAGCTTCAATATAGGCTGCCATCTCTCGTATCTCTGCGTAATATTTGGGAGATGTGTTGTTCAAATAGTAATTCTCAGCTTACAAGTTGTTTTTGTTAAATCAACTACAGTTTCCGTATGCTATATTGTTTTTGCTTTTCGGATTCAAATGGTTATAATAAGTTGAACAAACACCCAACCGCCACAAGTAAGCTTTGTGGCGGTTACTTTAAAGGAAAGCACTACTTAATAGTAGTCGGTGATCTATGCCTAGTGATAATGGTACACAACGGATTAAATTTTAAGACTTTATTTTCACAAGTAATATTCTATGATTCAATGTATGGTTACGTCAACCGTAGCCTGCTAATACAAGTGGTCAATGTTGACAATGGTATAGGTGGTCATTAAATATAGTGGTCTAATACAGGTGGTCAATGTTGGCAATTCACCTTTCCAGAGTACCCACCCATCATATGACGTCATAATGAACTGCGTGATGTGTAGAATGACATTATAATGAATGATGTCGATAAGTATGTCACGAACGCATATTTGAAGACGGTATATGTGTTATTGTACAAATTGTTTGCTTTTACTATTTAATAAATATTCTGTTACAAAATATTCAACAGCTTCCCTGTATAGTTTTCAAGAAATTGATGGCTAGGGCATTCGAGGATCGATCAATCCCAACACTGCGAGGTGTGGGTGGAGCGTAGCTAGCGATGGGCGGGCATAGCTAAAAATTGAAAGGTCCATTGACATCTAGGTGGTCATTAAATGTATAGTGGTCTCTTAATATAGCTAGTCAATGTTTGCAATTGACATCTAGGTGGTCGGTAGATACATGCGGTCAGAATAGGGTGATTCACATTGACAAGTAGCATTGCCGTATTAATTGGTAAGTGTTCAATAAATATGGTGGCCAGTGTTGGATGGACTACATTGGCAAGAGGTATCAATTTGGCATATGTGGTCCCTTAATGAAAGTGATTCGTGTATTCAGGAGCGCACTGTCAAGTGGTATTATAATTGGTATAGGTGGCCTCTTAATACAAATTGGCAGTGAAGAGTGGACCACATTCGGCAAGTGGCCGATAATATTGTTAGTTCGTCCCAATCACCAACCCGCCGCGTTTTATAAAGTCAACTCGTCCCATCTAGGAAAGTCAACTCGTCCTAAAATAATAGACCGACCCGTCCGTTTGGAAATAGGGACGAGTTGACTTTCCTATATGGGACGAGTTGGGAGATGGGACGACTTGACTGGCATTCTCTTCAACGGCGCCGAGGTGGGTCATTTCAAATGCTTCGCACTTACTGTTTGTTATACTTATTTGTTGAAATTTTCGTATTTCTTTCCGAACATTGCATTAAAGGTTTTATTAAACTTTATTTACAAATTTGTTTATTATTTCTATGTTGTTATTACATTTTCTCCTTAACCCGACGAAATTCGAGACCTAGAAAGTAGAGTCGAGACGAGTATATAATTAATCACGGAAATAGAGGACAATTTTAGCTAGACCTATGCTTGTCCGTCACATTAAATCCTCTTTTCACAGCTGCTGCTTTCAAATCTTCATAACGCCTCTTTTGAATCTTTTGAGGTAGAATATATAACGTGACTACGTCTGGATATGATGATGAATGTGTTTTCTGGGTTTTCTGGTCCATTGGAACTTTTTCTCCTTGAAAATGTAGGTTCCGCCTGTTACCGTTGCCGTGTTGTAGTCCCCCTGTTCATCAGGGTAATGCTAAACAAGTTAGCCGCACCGTCACCCAGTTAGTAGTTATATGAAGGCTTTGTACAAAGTTCAACACGCTGATTAATCCATGCACTAACTTCAAGAATCAACAGGAAACTATATACAATGTCACGAATGTACATTTGGATGTGGTAGTTCCGTGTTTAGATTTCTGCTTGCCGGATTTATGTAGGTAATTAAGGTCTCTAGCTCTGAAGTGATGTACTTTATTCTAGTAGTGACCGCTTGGCAGCATTAGACAGCAGTGGACATTTGTTTGGGTCCATCGTTAGACTGAGCGGTGTATCATCATTGATATTGATAAATACTAGGCTTTCTATAAGCTTCCGGTAACAGACTGCACTGGATTGAGCATTGGTGCATCGGAATAGGAAGTGCGCTACATCTTCTGGTTCTTTGTGGCAGATTGGGCATAGGTCAGACTCCCGTCAACCAGTAAGTTTGCTTCTCACACCTTGAAGAGTGTAGCTTCCAGTGAGAACCTTCGCTTTGACGACAGCACGCTGGACATCGCGAGTGTTGGTGGATGTAGTCCAGATGCTGTGAGCTCTTCCAATCCCACAGCTATCGATACTACAGTGTTTTAGTGTGCTCTTTATGTGGGCTTCTTCTTGCAACTGAATTGTCCATACAGAGTTGACATTGGAACGTATTCTCAAATTCCATGAGCTCTTATCTATAGGATTCTCTATGAATTGCAGAGGGCTACCGAGATTGTATTTGTAGAATAATGTTGCGATCTTAAAGTTGCACGCCGAGCACAGGGGCTGTGTAGCTCACTGTTTTATAAGGGACTTCCACAATGGCAACTTACCCTCATCCTTATCTAACATCTTTATGCTCAATACACAATTGCATCCTCACAGCACAAGAACAAGAAATAACCTCCACTCAACACAACATCAAACAAAAGCAGCACAACAAAAACCCTCGTCTATATTTGAGCATTGGTAGGCCAAGCTTCCTTAGTCTGACTGGGCAATCCAACTCTTTCAAGCTTTGTTGCCTGCTTCTGTACATTTTCAACTACCAGGGTTTCCGTCTTACTCTGTATATTCAAGATGTGGCCTCACTAATGCTTTGATTAGGTAAGTGAATATTTCCTCATCAAGATATGTAAACGTTCTTATTATCCCCATAATGATGTTTGCTTTGTTCACTTGCGCTTGCCTGTGTGCCTTAAATGATAGGTTGTTGTCGACGATTACACCAATATCTTTTTCTTTATCCATAAACTCAAGTGTCACATGCTCTCCATTTTGTTTATATAAATGATAATCTCTCTTTATTTCCTCCTCGTGTTTTTGGCTCTGTATTGGCATTACTTTACATTTGTCTGGATGAAACCTCAATAGCCATTTATCTGTCTAGTTCTGAAGAGCATCTACATCTTTTTGCATCTCCTTCTCATCATCCGCACCATTTATTTCTTTGTATATCTTGGTATCATCTGCAAAGAGATATGTTGTTGCTTTCACTATATCTAGTAAATCGTTTATGTAAAGGACGAACAATACCGGGCCCAATACCTTGGGGAATGCCACTTGTCACAAGCCTGCTTTCAGACAAAACCCCATTGACAACAACTTTTTGTTGTCTGTTTGACAAGAAGTTTTCAATCTATGAGATTAGCTGTTGACTTATACCATAACTTCTTAGCTTTCCTAGTAAACGTTGGTGTGGAATGGTGTCACATTCATGAAGTCCATGTACACTGTATCTATCTTTCCGCCTTTATCCATAATACAGGTCCGGTCCTATTTATGAATATATCGTCTTGATGTTGCTTCTATTGCAGCTAATAGCATGTGGTGTTCGGGAAACTTGTCATCTATCAGGAATGTTGCATCTAACAGGATCTGTAGAAAGACTTCGTTTGTAATTTGAATCTTGTGTGCTAGGAAAACTTCCTTATGTTGCATGAGGATCTCTATCATCTTCTGTTTACATACCTGACTACCTGATGCGAATTTGCTGCAGCTGCAGAGAAAATGCTCGCAATCTTCTGGGCATTAGTACACAGGATACATGTTGGATCCACCTCATTCTGGTTGAAGTATGCTCTATTGGCTTGCATCATGTAGGATCCAGTGAGCAGCTTGGCTTTCACACATGCACATTCAACATCTTGGCCATCTGACTTGACTGAGGTCCATACATGGTGTGGCTTATTGATATTGCATGATTGAAGAGCAAGACCCTACTAGCCGTTTTCTTGGCTGCTTCTGCTAGCATAATAATGTGCCAGTAATTGTCAACATGGTTCTTGATCAAGTTTTTTTGCTATGTATGGAGATGGTGGGTTTTGGAGTAGGTCTGTTGCAGATGGCAAGTCATACTTGTTGAGCAGGTGTCTCACATGTGAAAACCAGCTCTTGTTGTTGAGGGGTTTGGTCGCTAGCTGTCTTAGAGCTAATTGATGGTATATGGATTCTGTATTTCTACATATATTCAGGTACAGACCGATGACACGCTTATCAATGATTCATTCTATCTTCTCAGCTCCTATGATGTATAGAGCAATGACATCTATGCAGCGATCCGGAAGATGTTGTAGCTGTTTTAAGGTTTTCTTTTGGAAGTTTTCCAGAGCACAAATATCTGCTTTAGATGGTTTCAGTACTTCCAGTCCATGCAGCATTTTTGGGATTATGTACACTTTCCATATGTTGACACTAACCGTTGGGTTCATCACATTCCTTCCATGTAGGCCTGATCTCATCAACTGATTAATGTTCTCCTGGCCATATTTAAATAGTCGTTGATTGCTATTTTTCCTGTTGAGTCTCTATTAATTCGAAGGTGGATTGCTGATTGGCAGCTTGGTATTTCAATTCCATTGATAATAGGCTGGCGCCCCTCCAAGGCCTTTACGTTTCTTGTGATACATGCACTTTTTTAAGCATTAATTTCTGTCTGTTGTGTTTAACACAATGCTCTACTAATTCTACCATTCCCTCCATATTATGTGCATTTCCGCTCACGAGTGCTATATCATCTGCACATGTTGGGCAGTCAACATTTACATGTCTTACTTCGTATCCTAATCCCAATTCCTCTAACATAAGTAAGGTCTTCTTTGTATATATCTTGAACAGTTCAGCACACAGTGAACTCCCCTGTCTGCTCCCTTGATTACTAAGTATTGGATCCGTCAGCATACCATTCCACTTTGTAATTGAGGTTTGCTTCGTGTATTGTTCTGCTAACAAGCACCATAATTCTCCTTCTACTCCATGTTCCTAAAATGCCACAAACAGTTTGTCTTGCAAGACGACATCGAAAGCTTTCTGTGCATCTAGAAATGTTCAGGTGGCCTTACAATACTGTTTATTCATGATAGGATAAGTTTTTCTAGAACTTTTCTCACTATTGGCAGAACTGTAATGCACTGATAGTTGTTAGGGTCAGTACCGTCTTTCCCTTTCTTCAGAATCAGTGTTACTATGCCCATTTTCATGATCTCTTGGACGTACAAATTTCCCACAATAGCATTCAGCAAACTCGCAACAAACATACTGGCTGGTTCCCCTCCATGTATGAGATGTATCAAAACTTCTGGAAAGGTTATACTATAATAGAATCTTTAAGTACTTAAACAAAAATTCAATCATCTACCAATCTCAGTATGGTTTCAGAGAAAAACACTCCACCATGTTTGCCATTGTGGACATGATAGAGAAAATCTCTAAGTCGCTAGAAAAAAAGAACATACGCTAGGTATATTCTTTGATCTTTCCAAAGCATTTGACACCATTGACTATCAATATTATTTTAAAAACTATCACATTATGGCATAAGAGGCATCGCTTTTGATTGGATTCAAAATTACTTGACTGATAGGACACAATGTGTGCAATTTAATGGATATATCTCAGGAAATAAAAAATTAGTCTGAAGTGTCCCTCAAGGTTCAATTCTTGGACCCCTGCTGTTCTTATTATTCACGAATGAGCTACCTAATGCCAGTAACCTACTATCACTAATTTTATTCGTGGACGATACCAATGTTTTTGGCTACCATAAAGATATAGACACCCTATACAAAATTACAAACAGTGAAATGGAAACAATTATAAATTGGTTTAAAGCTAATAGATTATCCCTGAATGTCAGCAAAACAAATTTTCTATTATTTACAAGATATAATCAATTAAACGAAGAGCTTGCTCTCCCAAAACTCTACATAGATAATCAAGAAATACAGGAAACTAAATATGTTAAATTCCTAGGAGTCATTTCGGATAAACAAATAAGCTGGGAGAAGCATATCGAGACGATCATATCCAGGGTAGTGAGGAATATTGATATCATGCACAGACTCAAATTATATCTCCCACCTGATATTCTAAAAACTCTATATAGCACAGTAATACTTCCGCACATCACATACTGCAATGCTATCTGGAGCAACACACATCAAACTACATTTAAAAAAACTAAAATCATTACAAAAGCAATCTGTTAAACTATTCTCACAAGCAGCAAAGGGCCACGATACCTTTAAAACAAACAAAACTATAAAACTTGAAGACATTGGAAAGGTCCAATTATTTACTATTTTAAGAGACTACCACAATGGCAGCTTACCCATATCATTATCCGATATTTTACACCTAATACAGACATACATACTGTCAACACATGAACAAGTTCTAACCTATATGTCGCATATCACTGAGCAGAGGCAGCTACACGTACACCATCCCGTCAATACAATTATGGAATAACACAGATGCAGACACACGTGCACAAATTCTTACAACAAAGTCATTCAAAAAGTACATAAAGACCAAAATTATTGAGAGCTACTACAAGCCAGATTACTAAAACACACACCAGAAACCCTTGACCAAAAAAGGACTAATTTCCTATAATGTAATGAATGTTCTGTTGGCTATTTTGGGATAAATTTGAACTGTCACTGTTGCTGGCTGTGACAGTAACAGACCACAATTGAATTGGTTGCAAAATACTCAATGATTTCACTGTTCACTGTGCACCTGACTGAAATTAAGATACTGAAATCTTAAAGGTTTAACCACCGCCATGGCAGCCACCGCCATGGCAGCCATGTTCCAAGACAGCGGAACCTGTCTATAGCAGCCACTTGCTTTCTGGATCCAGGAGGTGATGGTCCTTTAAAGCAGGTTGACATAAGACCCCCAGGTCCTGAAAATTCGCTGCCCTGTTGTATTACAAGCCTCTGCCTATATTCTTAAATGTATGAAATAACCAATTTTTACTGACATATTATTGATTTTTTATGTTGTATAACTGTGGTCTCTGTAGACGGGTTCTTCCGCTGTAGCGCACACGGTCACAAGGTCAAAAAATATGTAAAAATATGACATGTACATGGTGTATGAATAATAATAATAATAATAATAATAATAATAATAATAATAATAAAATAATAATAATATATGTAAATACTAGTAATGGCATTGTCATTGTTAATGTTATTAATAATAATAATAATAATAATAATAATAATAATAATAATAATAATAATAATAATAATACATGTAACTACTAGTAATGGTGTTAATAATAATTTTGTTGTTATTGTTGCTGAGCATGTAAATAATGTTAATGGTGTTAATAGTGATATTATTATTATTGAGCATAATGATAATAACAATGCGACAATAATAATAATAATAATAATAATAATAATAATAATAATAATAATAATAATAATGATGTTGTTGCTGTTGTTATCATTATTATTCAGCATGAGTATACATGTAATAATGATGAGAAACGTAACAGGGAAAGTGAGTATAATAATCATAATTTCACTAAATAGTAATAGTACTCCGCAAGATGGTCACTCCACTCCCTCCGCCACCCTCTCCCCCACACCCCACCCCCTTTATGTAAAATGTTCTGTCATAAGTCATGTCTCCACACGTAATTTGTTTAAATGTAAACATAATTCATACATGTATCGTATCGTACTCTATGTCATTTGTAATATAAAATATCCATGTACATGTATATAAATGTCATATGTATAAACATAATATAAATTTATGTTATATGTCAAGGATCCACAGCATCATAGACCGTGCCTTTGGTGGATGCTTGTATTGAATTGTTAAATTATTTACCTATATGGAAATAAAGAATCTTGAATTTTGAATCTTGAATCTTGGGATGTTCGACTGTCAAACCTTCAATATCAGCTGCTTTCTTCTTATTTGGTGATGCAATCGCATGATCGGCTTCAACTGATGTAAATGGTTGTACGGACTTCTCAGATGCTCTGTATATGTTCTCGGTAATAAGTTTGGCTAACTCTGTTTGCTGTTTTTCTTCTGGATTGAAATTTTCATCCTCCATATGGGTTCAGACAATCCCTCAAAATGTGCTTGCTTGTTTATTAGGTCTTGATTGACATATGTCGCATCATTTACCCGTAGTATGTTGGGAATGTAACCCTTGCTGCATCTTTGTCATTGCATTAGTTTGTAGAAAGTCAATTGCTTGTCCTTGTGCGCAGCCATAACATTACTGTATAACTTATCTCTTTCTCTAGCTGCTTGTCTTCTCAGAACAAGTCGTAGCCTTCTGTTTGCCTTCTTACTCTATGACACTTGGGTGTTCATTTTGGCGTGGGCGGCCTGTCTCATCCCAATGAAAGTTTTTGCTTAATCTAATTGTTTCTTTCGTTTCTGCAATAATATTTGCTAATCTGCTTTTCGATTTCTTAGGTCCTTTCTGCTTAGCTAGGTCATTAGAGATCCGTAATAAAGTGTTTGTCATGTATGTCAGCTCACAAGTTATATCTGCGATATTATTCAATTTGCCACATGGTCGGAGATGTTCTTCTACATCAGCTTTGAAGGAGTCTTTTATTTTCCACCATTCGATTTTCCTGGTAGTTGAATGTTCTAAAGTACCTGAGGGTGGTAAGCGATGTGTTGTTGTAGTTAGGCTTAGGGAAATTGCTGTATGATCAGATGTATTTCAGACATCCCTAGATAAAGTATTGTCTTTGCGTTCTGTGTCAGGTGATAACTCTACAGTAAAATAGTAGTCTAACTGTGCGGTTTCTTTATCATTGTGTAGCTCGCGGGGTAGCGTCGGGCCATTCCGGTCTGTACTGGTCAGCCACCGCGCGGGCCTCCATTACAGGAAAATGTCTTCAACGCCAAAGCGGAGGAAAAGAGTTGACAAAAAGAGCCACTCTTTTATTCAACCAAAAGTGCTGTGAAAAAGACCATCCTAGTAAAAAATATAACTAATCCGTTGCGTGCTGGTTTACATGAAGATGAGACGAGCGATTCCTGAGGGATTCCCAAGTCATGGTCTGATGTAGTTCTAAGATACTGTGTTAGTAGGTGCCGCTTTTATTTGTGCAGGCCTTCCGCTATGACTAACTTATCATTTAGGTGTTTATAAACACAAACTAGTTTAGGCCGCAAATGGCGGGGATCCTATCTATCTTTAGATACAGCTGTCCCATGGGTGCAGACACCCCAAAGCATCTACCTCCAAGGACAGTGTGCGTACATGTTACTTTGCCAGACGTCCGAGCTTGGTGAGAATCCGGATGCCATGCTCCGTAGCCACATAAAACTTCACAGGACAATGGCTACCTTTGACATAAGCAGATTTTGACGACTGACCTATCGCTATGGTGTGGATAGAGAGATGAATATCCACCGCAAATGTCCTTGTCATGAGGGCGTGGCAGATTCCAACATCTTGCCCAGACATTTCAATGAGTTGGGTGGAGATGCGCATCTCGTCTATCACCAAGTCCTATGGAGCTAAGTATTGACCTGCCATTAGGGTTATATTCAAATTGCCCAATATGCACTGTGGTGCGGGAGACATATACTTTTAATTAACCTATCAAATAATAATAATGTGTAACCTTTTGACCCCATCCCAGACACCATGGGGGTGGGGCCAAATGTAAACGTGCTCATCCACCCCACAAGGATATGGGTAACCCACTCACCAAATTTGGTTGAATTCCATACAATGGTTTCAGAGCAGATGCATTAAATCAATTTCCGCAGGTTAAAATTTGACCTTTTGACCCCTCCCACACACCCTGGGGGGGGGGGGGCAGAGCCAAATCTAACTGGTCTCATGCACTCCGCAATCATATGGGTAACTCAGATATTAAATTTGGTTGAGTTCCGTCTAACGATTTCAGAGGAGTTGTGTTACAACTGATTTGACCTTTTTATCCCTGCCATGCTCCACTGGAGGTGGAGACAAAAATTTTAATATCGTCTTAGAAAGCGGAATCATATGGGTCCCCCGCATACCAAATTTGATTTAATTCCACCCAATGGTTTTGGAGGAGATAGCGTGATGGATGGACACACAGATGGACGGAGGCGATTACAATATCCCCAACGTTTTTTTAAAATGTGGGGATAATTCACTTATATGACAACACAACAATGCACCATTGCACAAAATCTGTTTATTCCTGATGTCTATTCACATATGCTAACGCATATATCATATGAATGACATTATTATACCACTAAGCTCTGCACTGAAACAATGGTTGAGTTTCCGTTAAAGTACACTTGATTTTCGTGGCCATGGAAAATAAAAACTAATACTATTGCATTATAATCAATTTTACCTTTTGACTCCTGGCACATCCACACGGAGGCAGAACCTAATCTAAAGGCTGTCTTGCAAAGCGCATTCCTATGGGTAACCCACACAACAAATTTGCTTGAATTCCACCCAACAGTTCGGGAGGAGTGTGACGGACAGACGGACATTCAATTTGACCTTTTGACCCCTGCCACGCCACCTTGAGGGCAGAGTCTAATCTATATCTTGTCTTGCAAAGCACATTCCTATTGGTAAAGCACATACTGAATTTGGTTGAATTCTGCGCAACGATTTGGGGTGAGTTGCATTATAATCAATTTGACCTTTTGGCCCATGCCACACACCCTGGGGGGGGGGGGCGTAGCCTAATCTAACTATCGTCTTGCAAATTGCATTCATATGGGTAACCTACTTACCAAATTTGGTTGAATTCCACACAACAGTTTGGGAGGAGCTAGCGTGACGGAGACGGACAATTAATTTGACCGTTTGACCCCTGCTATGCCCCCTTGGGGGCTGAGCCTAATCTAAATATGGTCTTGCAAACTGCATTCCTATGGGTAACCTACCTACCAAATAGGCTTAGGTTGCACAGCTATCTCAAAGAGGATTATAATATTGTCCCCATCTGGCAGATTATTAACTTTGCTGGTGACACTTTCATGGTACAGTATTGCAATTCTACCATAGCCCCTTGGTCGCTGATATGGACTAATGGGATCCAGACTATCAACAGATTTTGATGCTACTAAGTATTCTGCGTTTAGTCTGTTTAGTTAATCAAATTCAAATTTGAATGACCAGTGTTCTTGTAAGCAGACTATATGCTGTTTCATTAGCAAGTTCTGAATATATATATAATTGACTCTTATGTTCTTGGTGTTAATTGATGCGATTGATAGGCATTTCCCTTTTCCTGCTTCGTTCCCTATCTCCATCTGTTCTTGAGATGAGTTGGACTTAAAAAATGATGCCAATCAGTTTGCTGGGCGTCTGTGTTATCATCCGGACTGCCTCCAGTAGCTCTGTCTATAGTTTCAATATTGAAATGTGGCTCACTTGAAGTTGGTATGCTTATCATGAGTCCTTGTGGTTGTCGGTTGTGCTGATGCTGATGCACATTCTCAGTGCTTGTCTGCTGATCGACCGGTAATACATTGAGCTCAGACTGTTCTATGTTCTGCTGATAATTACTCACTACTGATTCATAACTTGGTGGTTTAGATGTCTGTTGTTTTGAAACTGATTGAGTTCTGGATTCATCGGGTGGTATACTGCTGGTTCTGTACATCGAGACCTGTTCTGTTGAGCTGTGCAGGAGATATACTATTTGTTACACCTGGGGATGGAGATAAAATGCTAGGTGCTGTTTGAGATGCTGTCGATTGGGCCTGTAGAGTTAGGTGTGTATCCAGCTGCAGTTGGTTTACTGATAGATCTGTTTGTAGTTCGAGTGATGGTTACATTGCTTTCGTAGTTTGGGGTTACTTGTGATCTTGGCACAGGCTGGGCTACTGTTATACCTGGATAGCTATATGTTGATGAGTGATTCACCATATGGGCCTGCTGCTTTCACATTGTTGGTTGTGCTACTGCTATGATTTGGTGCACATCTCTCGGATGATGATTCACATAACGATATTGTAACTGTGTTGTTATTTGTTGCTGCCTCGGGATTAAGTTGTGATTTCTGTTATTAACATGATTAGCTGGAATATAACCGGCTGATTGCGTTGGCAATGTCATTTGATGGTATATTGTAGCTCGCTGGGGTCCGTGGTGGTCCGTTCTACTGCTCCACCCTGGTGCATGGCATGTACAGGATGTGCGAGAGGTTTGGTTAGCTATGGTTCTCGGGGTTACGGATCCCGTATCGCGAATCTCCGAAAAGTACAAAGACCGACTTCTAGAGCCGGTGGAATTATAACATTCCAGTGGGGCCATGCGACCATTGCTGCAGAGATTGAACCTCACCATCTCGTCCCAACTATTAGTGTCTCCGGTATGATGGTCCATGACTCAATTTAGGAGCCCAGACTCGATAATTAAGAAAAATATATACTATACAAAGAATGGTACTCGTTTGTTAGCACGAGAGAGAAAATATACATTACATAGAACTAAGTAGGTGTCTTGTTAAAGTAGATTCCTCAGAGGTACATCACCGATGCGTATATATCTGTGAGGTATCCCTGCAAGGGAACGTCCTAAAGAGGTCACTTATGTAGTTTAATATAAACCATTATACCCCTAATAAAATATTATTGTTGCGAGAGGAAAGTGCCTCGCGCAGGCCTCCGTCACAGGAAAATGACTTCAATGCCGAAGCGGAGGAAGAGAGTTGGCAAAAAGGGCTACTCGCTTGTTCAAACAAAAAGTTATGTACAGTGTGTGCCAACCTAGTGAAATCATAATTATTGTGATGCACAGTGGATTACGTGAAGACGGGGGTGGATGATTTCCGAAGAATTCAAAAGCCATCATCTTATGTAGGTCCAAAGATACTGCAGGCCTTCTGCTAATTTCTAGCATACCATTTAGTTGTTAGATTCGCCTCCAACCTTCAGGGGTTCCTACCTATCTTTTGACACATGAGTCTAACTGGCGAAGATGCCTGGTCTCCCGAATGTCACCCCACATAGAATCTCCCTCAGAAAGGCAGCGTGCGGACATGTCATGGAGTGACAGCTTCCGACTCACATAATGATCCGGTTACATATCACTCTGCAACCACATATAACATCACTAGAATAATTTACCATTCACTTAAGCAATTTAGAAAGCGCACAAGTATTTTATGGCGAGGGGTAAGAGGCAGATATCCATCCTTAGTGACCTTCCCGTAAGGGCATGGTGGGTTCCAAGACCGCACCACGTCACCGTACAGAGTTGGATTGAGATATGCAGCCCATCTGTCACCGATGTGTCAGGGAACTAACGTTTGCCTGTCGTTAGGGTTAAGTTTCCGAATGCCCAGAGATGCACTGCAGGCCGGTTTTACATAATATATTAATATCTTTTCGCAGTGCTTCCTACTTTGGCACAGGTTATCTACACGAACTTGTATCCGAGGATACAGAGGGAGATGTATGCTAAATCGACACTTTGGTCTTCACTGCTCGGAAACCACAAAAGTTTCCCAGGGTCTGATCATGCCAGTGTGTCAATGGCTAGTCCAAACAAATATTACGCCTTGCGGTTGGAGGAGTGCAGAAAAAGACAATCACTCGATATTAATAAGAGATCCTAAGGTATTTGGCCAATTTTACACAATCTAGCCGGTGTGCAGTGTTACATATCCGCTACAGCCGGAAAAGCAGTGTACACAAATGTCTCTTATGGAGAGATTGTCTCTAACTACTTTAAACCTATCCTATCGAGCTAAAATAGCCAGGTTTAGTCGATCACATGTCAAATTCGAGCAATGTGAGCATGAACAGTGACCTCAGTGTAAAATTGGTGCTGGTGGAAAAGTGATGCGGATATAATGTTGCTGTATAGTTTAGTCTAGCATACTGCGTCCTAGAGTTTTTTATATAAACAAAACACAATAACTAGGATGGCTGCTTGCCATATCGGTAACTAACTATCACAGTGCTAACAGTATATCAGGTCATAGGACCTTGTGGTGCTCGTTAGTTGTAAGCACAAAAATAAGGATAATATATACAGTAAAAAGATAGAAACTATAAACTGCGGTCTCAAATGAGACTGTTAGCCATCAGTACCTATTATTGAATGAATGAATATAATAGTACAATAGTATAGTTACTTGAGTACCTATTGGTAAGCAGTACAGAAAGGGTTCATAAATCACTGGAAATGCTGTGTTACAGATGGGGAACGTGAGGTGGCATGATCCTGATGTTGCTGGGAAATTTGTGCAGGCGAACTGTTGATGCGGCTCATCCTCAAGGCGGTGAAGAAGAACGACTGTAGATGGCTGTCCATTAGATAGTCATAATAACTAATCTGTTAATTTAAACAGTAAGTTAGAAAGTGTCCGTCTGGTGACGGTAATTTGAAAGTTACCCGTAACAGAGAGGGCTACAGTTGTAATTAAACATTGCATGTACATAACTGGGTACACCGTACATGATACATTGCATAGCTCTTATGGTGTACCAGGCAGAGTCCCACCATACTGTGGCCTAAAAGTTAATTAATCACACGACATGCTGCACGGAAGTTTGAATACCACTTTTCAGCATGGTCCGAATATTCCGACCAGTTTCCTCCAAGAATCACCACTTGTTCTACATGCTGTAGTGATTACATCTAGGCCGCAAGGCCCATCCGCAGGAAGGCTCTTCTTGAAGTGTTGTGGTGAGGAAATCTCTTCTATTTATTTAGTTGCCCCCCGGATGGCCATCTGAGGGCATATAAAAACTTAGTGATTGCGGATTTCGATTGCTGACCATCGCAGGAGAACTGAATTTCGAAAGGCACTGATGCGGTGTAGGGTACCACAGTCAGTAAGCAGTTGCCCACGTCTAGCACTGCACTGGTCCAACAACTTACCACTGGCTGTCTCTCACCGAAGTGCGGTCTCGATTCTTGATTTTTCGCTCCTTTTATACTACTCTTGACCTCAGAGGCAGGACGCCCAGCTAATTAGCTGGCGATCTGTAGCCAATCAGCGTGCAGTTAGAAGGGGTGACGATGCTATCACATGATAGGCGCATTCCCCATTCATTTAATACATACACGCGATTATGACGTCCCAGTAATATTTCTGGTTCGATTTTAAAAAGGTAAACAGTTTTGGAAATACTCGTCTCATTCTGGTCCCGATTGGTACCAAGAACGGCGAGAATGGAGTGATTTGAAGAAATCACGTGCACCAACTCGGTAAACTTTAAGTGCACATTCTCTCCCAATGCTCACACGTGTTGTCAGGGAAGCTCTGACGCGAGCGCATGCGCGCTACGTGATCTCACGAACTTAGTCGTTTTATAGAAAACCTCTCTCATATGGCTTTATACATGTGCGCTATCCTACCCAGAGGTGGGGGGGGGGACGTGTTTGGAACACCCGGAACGGCCAATCCGCACTACACCAGCGCATGGTCAGTAGTCTTGTTAGTTGAAATAGTTACTGTAATTTATTGTATATTTGGTGGGAAATGTTCGGTCACAATTAAGGAAGGGTAAACGGATCGTGTGTGGTGTCTAATATTTATGTAATCTTCAAGCGAGGGCTGGTCCGTGCTTTATGGTGGATCTTGCTTCTACGACGAAGATATCGTCTGTAATCTAATATATCATGCTTCTATGACGACATCTTTAAAATAAGATGCTTCTATGACGATATCTTTAAAATAATGAGAATTTATCAATATGCTTCTATTTCTCTGGATAAGAAACATTATCCATTTTTTATCTTATTTTCTTTGTTCTTCAGTGATGTGCGGCATTTTAATTACGCGAATTTATCATGTATTTTCACCTCGACAGAGCTGTATCTTCCATAAAATTAACGCCAATGTGTACAAATTCAAAATGGCTGCTCATGGGAACAAATTAATATTTTTGTATTTTCCCTATGTCGATCTCTCCTTTCCAAAATCTTCATTGATAACACATCTTGCTAGATTAATAAACATTAAAAAGTTCAAACAAGTGCATACAACTGTTAAAAACAACTAAATAAAGCGTTGATGGCTACAAATTGTCTTTAATTGTTTGTGATAGTAAAATGTACGTCCTTCCTTCTCAACATCACACACTATTCATGTTGATATGTGTAAAAATCTGTGCAGTCCTCATCCTTCGGTGACATAAAGTCATCGGTCCCGTCTAGTGGGGGTGTCTGTGCCATGGTGGTGTAAAAGAACCTGCTCTGAGTGTCAGCCCCTGTGTCATAGTCCTTTTCTCCTGATTAGTATTGGGAGCACAATTGTGAATATGCTCTGATAGTGTAAATAGTCTTGTAAATAAGAGTAAACTGTAATGTATCTACATCTTGGTCAACAGCTCAAGCAACATTGGCAAACGCCAAAGAATCTGAGAGACCTTCGAAGTTTTGTCAGGCTCTGCCAGTACTATCGCCATTACATCAAGCACTTCTCTGACGTCGCATGTCCCAGCCAGCTAATAACGGAGAAAGACACACCATTTGAGTGGTCTGAAATACAAGAAATAGTCTTCCAGATGCTCAATGAGCACCTGACAAGCACCCATATACTGGCGTATCCAGATCCAATTATTCAGTTCGTCTTAGACACTGATGCCTCTGATTTTGTCATAGGCGCAGTGCTATCTCAAATGCAGGATGGACATGAATGTGTGATAGCCTATGGCTCACAAACTTTGTCTTCTACTGAGCGGAATTACACCACTACCCAGGAAGAATTGCTGGCAGCAGCTTACTTTACCAAAAAGTACAAATACTTCTTGTATGGTATGAATTCAATCTGCGTATTGACAGCGCTTCTCTTAAATGGTTAAAAGAGAAGAACCCAGAAGGTTAGATACTACGCTGGCAAGAAGCATTGCAAAGTTACCAGTTTGTTGATGAACCCTGTCCAGGATGCCAACCTGGTAGCGCAGATACTCTGGGTGTAGAGCGGATCGGCCGGACGACTATGAACAGTTCCAGCTTGGCTGGGTATGGAACGACCGCTCCAGGTACGTTCCAAGCATGGCCCCCACCTGGGTAGGATAGTATGGAGCCATATGAGAGAGGTTTTCTATAAAATGGATAAGTCCGTGAGATCACGTGGCGCGCATGCGCGTGTGTCACAGCTTCCCTGACAACACGTGTCAGCATTGGGAGAGAATGTGTACTTATAGTATACTGAGTTGGTGTACGTGATTTCTTCAAATCACTCCATTCTCGTCGTTCTTGGTGCGAATCAGGACCAGAATGATACGAGGATTTCAAAACTGTTTACCTTTTTAAAAGCAGACCAGAAATGACCAAGTTATCATTAAATGGCTCAGTGAATTTATTTTCAAAATATTACTGGGACATCGTAATCGTGTGTATGTATTGTAGCTTGCGGGGTAGTGTCGGGGTAGTGTCGGGCCGTTCCGGTGTCATATGTCGACTCTCCGGTCTCGGGGTGACAGATCCTGTACGAGATTGCCCTGCGGGTAACAAAGACCGGCTCCTAAGGCCGGTGGAACTCAATCATTCCGGTGGGGCCATGCGGCCATCGTCACGAACATTAAACACAAAGGTCTCATCCCAAGAGTTTGTGTCACCAGTATGCCTGTCCATAGCAATTTCGTGATCCATGGACTTACAAAATTTGATTTTGGTGACCTAATTAAAAATAAGTCTATACAATGATTTTACCTAAACAGACGGTCGAGTATGCTAGATAAAACTAATGAGCATACGAAAATACAAGACATAGAGACAGCCCGATGAACTTTTAAATGTGCGGCTCCCGGAGGTGGTGTAGTTCGGATCGACCGGTCGGATACGGCCGTACCAGCTAAGCTGTGTACGCGCCACCCGTCCTGGATTCGTTTCCTGAACACGCCCCTCTGCATAGAGCCATAAGTGTATATAGGCCTAAGGGATAGATAGCGTGTCGAAAAACGACTAAGTTCGTTAAAGCGCATAATGCGCATGCGCGCGCCAAGACGCTGTTTATATGGAGTGCATAGTTACGAGCTAGATAAGATGGCGCTTTTAGTGTACCGAGATTGTACCCTGTAATCCTTAGTGATTGCCTGTTCCCGTTAAATCTGGCATTGATCAAGACCAGAATTCAAATCTGTAAACCATTTCAAAATCGGTTGAGAAATGGCTGAGTTATTCAGGGAAAACTCTTCATGATTATCTTCAAAATATTGCTGTGACGTCATAACCACGTGGACACAAAACTTCTAGAATGTTCTAGAACGTTCGACTGCGCTATTATTAGCTGCACGCTGATTGGCTGTTGCTCGAACGATGATTGGATGGAGCCTGCGCCTGTGACATCACGAGGAGTATAAAAGGAGAAGCGACCCAGTGATCGAGAGCAACCTCGGCCAGGGGCCGAACAGGTTGGACCTGTACTGGCTACGATCGACAGATATTACGCATATGACTATATATATATCTTAATCATTTGACACCGTATTGTTTGTTCTGGTTAGATTATGTATATATATATGGCCAGTGGCCATCTGTTCATATGTTTTGTTTATTCATAGAAAATATAGGGATACCTCATGGATATACATGGATTAGTGAGGTACCTCTGACGAGCCCACGTAAACAAGACACCAACATCGTTCTATTTACTGTATATTTTCTCTCGTCTTCTAGCAAACGATTATCATTGTTTGTATAGTATTTATATATTTTTGATTAATTATCATGTCCAGACTCCTAAATAAAGTTATGGACTGTCATACCGGTGACACCAATAGTTGGGATGAGAGAGGAACCATGAGGTTCAATCTCGGCGGCAATGATCGCACGGCCCCACTGGAACGTTATCGTTTCACCGGCTCGAGAAGCCGGTCTTTGTACTTCTCGGAGAGTCATGATACGGGATCCATTACCCCGAGAACCGTAGCTAACCAGCCCTCCCACACATCCTGTACATGCGATGCAATGGAGTGGAGCAACATAACGGAGCAGCGTGTACCCCTGTGAGCAAGCAGTTTCCTGCTGGAAACATAACTCTTGTTGCTGTCAGTCGCATAACGGTGCAGTCCTCTAAGCAATTTCCAGTCCTGGATGCAGCTGAATGGACATAAAACGCATTACTCAAAGCACAAGCAAACGACAGCATCTTGAACATCATTATTGCGTGACTTCTTGCTAGTTATAGACCCATCAAAGATGATGTCTCTCACCAGCTTTCTGAGGTTATATATATTACCAAATGTATGCACAGTTAAGTATGGAGAATAATCTCCAGGACTATGGCATGCGCTTGGTAATACCAGAAAGTTACAAGAGCTTAGTCTTACAACATCTACACAATAACGCAGAGCATTTAGCTTTAGAATGCAACAAAGAGCGAATAAAATACGTTTCCATTGGCCTGGCATTCATACATCAGTAACCACTTGGGTGTCTCAGTGTGAGCCATGCCAAAAAGCACGCCATCATCGTAGGCACGCCAATGGTTGATTGCAACAAAAATGAGTTCAACCATAATACATTGAGGAAAATGTTTTAAATATTATCATACTCAAATCATATATGGAGCATAAAAACCGTCAGCGCCGTAATATTGCATTATTTATTTTTCTAAGTTTCCGTTTTATTGCCAATTTTCTGAAAAAAACATGTTCAATAGACTAAAACCACTCTTACAAACTTATTTTTGGTGCATTGATTCGTAAAGCATCTCATCAAAACACATCTGCCTTAAATTGTCACTTTTGAGATGTAAAGCGCAAAAAAGTTTAAAAGATTGTGAAATTTACCAAATTTGACAACTTAAAGTTTGGTGGGGTGCATTACAAGGTGAGAATAAACAAACAGAATTCTTTCATTTTTGTCTTCATCTTGCTTGTTCGCTGCACGAAATGCAGGAGCTGGGAAGGGATACTGTAGAGAGAACTCGCTGTGCTTAAGCTTGCTTGACCATGAAACCAGTCAAAGATGCGTTATGGATGATAAAGATAAGCTAATAACACATCAAATATCTCTGAGTAATCACTTCGATTCTTGATCAGCCTACGGGTAGTGAATCTAGCGGACTCGGGTAATAACAATAATTACAGCGAGTCACGCTAATGGCCATTAGAAAGCTAATATATATGAAACGATTACGTTGATTTTGTGTGAACCATTAATAGGTGCCTAAATTCTGATATTCAGGGATGCACGTTAAAGTAATCCTTCATCAAAATGAAGAATTACTAGGCATAAACATTCCTACAAACAATCAACATTTTATAGGAAAATGGTGTACTGTTTTGTAAACATCAAACTTAAGTGAGTACAGACTCGTTACGCTTTAGAGCATGTGCATCTGATTTTGACCAATGAACACATAGATAAATCATTTACCGGAGACTAACACGCATGCACAAGCTAAGCCATGGTGTCACCAGTCCTTTACAAGGAGCTGCAATCGTAAAAATCATGAGGTCGCTCGAACAACTCATGCCGAGTAAAGCAAACTCACTACATGCTCTCCATACTGGTGAAGCAGGCTCAATATAGTGAGCCAACAGAAGTCGCTGTGCTTAGGCTTGGTTGATCATGAAACCAATGTGCTACGACCGATAAATATATTCTAACCTGTAAACCACTAAAATGTCCAAGTAATCACTTCGATTCTTGATCGACCTATGGGTAGCGAACCTATCAGACTCAGGTAATAATAATGATTACAGTGAGAGTCACAATATGAAGTGATTATGTTGAATTAACTGTAGCTCGCGGGGGTGGGGGGGGGGGTTAGTGTCGGGCCATTCCGGTGTATCATGTTGACTCGCCGCGCCGCAAGTGCACGACGCATGATGGCGCTGGTTAGCATCCGGTCTCGGGGTGACGGACCTTGTACGAGACTGCCCTGCGGGTAACAAAAACCGGCTCCTAAGGCTGGTGGAACTCAATCGCCCCGGTGGGGCTGTGCGACCATCGTCGCGAACATTAAATACAACTGTCTCATCCCAAGAATTTGTGTCACCAGTATGCCTGTCCATAGCAATTTCGTGATCTATGGACTTACAAGATTTGATTTTGGTGACCTAAAAATATAAGTCTATACAATGATTTTACCTAAACAATTATAAATATGCTAGATAAAACTAGAATAAGAGCAAACAAAAATACGAGACATAGAGACAGGGAGATGAACTTTTAAACATGGGGCTCCTGGAGGTACCACACAGACTCGTAAGTCCGCAGAGGTATCCCTGCAAGGGAGACTCCCGTACATGAGACTTAACTAATTAACTTATTATAAGTTTTTATACCTCTAAGCTGAAAGGAAGAAGATTATCTCAGACGAAAAGTTATGTGCCGCACGCGGGCACTACTCCTAGTGCTAATTTGGGTGAGGAGTATTATCCTCGCATTGACTGTCGTTGCTGAATCCTTGCGAGAGGCAAGTGCCTTGCATAGGCCTCCATCTCGGGAAGGTGTCGCCACTGCTTAAAGTGGGAGAAGAGTAGTAGGCAAAAATGGGTCCACTCTAATATGTCAACCAAAAATGCTTGAGAAAGAAAAGACCATATCTAGTGAGATTACGACTATAGGGGTATGTTTTATGTGAAGACAGGACGAGCGATTCCCGATGGATTCCCTCGTCAACGTCTTATGTGATTCTTAGTATGCTGAATTAGTAGTTGCTGCTTTATTTATGCAGGCCTTCTGGTTTGCTTACTTAGCTTTTAGTTGTTTTTAAAACAAGAACTATTTTTGGCCGCAAATGGCTGGTATCTACCTAGCTATTAGACACGGCTGTCACTGAAAACAGATGCCCTAAGATATCAATACTGAAGACAGCGCTCATACATGTTACTTAGTAAGATCTCCGAACTGGATAAGAATCCGGGCATCCCGCTCCGTAACCACATAAAACATTACAAGACATAGGTTACTTTTCACAAAAGCATTATTAGGCAACTGTTCTATTGTTATGGTGGGGGTAAGAGGGATGAATACCCACCGTAAATGCCATTCCCGTAAGGGCGGGGCAGATCTAAATATCATGCCCAGATAGTCTTATAGAATTCCGTGGGGGTACGCATCTCACCCGTCACCGGGTTCTATGGAACTAACTGTTTAACCTGCCGTTAGGTTTATATACAAGTTGCCCAGTTTTGCACTGCGGTGCGGGAAGATGGTTCAGTAAATAAAATAATGATTAAGATATGTTTTCGCAGTGCTTTCCTAAATTGGCAAAAGTGCTAACTACTACGTATCCGAAGATACAAAGGGAATGTATGTGACACCATACCCTGGCCATCACCGCTCGGAAACACCAACAGTTTCCCAGAGTCGGATCAGCCCATGGTGCGGATAGGGACATCCAAACGATTAAGAAGCCACAAGGCTGAGTGGAACATGAAGAGAGACAAAATCTTAGAGTTATGAGTCTTACCGGAGTGCGGGGCTAGATTATCGCACTGCCGGAAGAGAAGAGTATATTACCGAGTTGGTAATGAAGAAAGTGTCTCTAACCATTTTTGAACCTATCCTATCGAGCTGAATAGAAAAGGTTTAGTCGGTAGCATGTTTAGCACGGACAGCGACCTCAGTGAAAAATTGTTGGTGGCGGGAGAAGTATATAAGTGTTGCTGTATAGTGTTTCCTATGCGCACTGCAGTCCTATATTTTCTATAAATAAACAAAACATATGAACTGATGGCCACTGGCCAAATATATACATAATCTAACTAGAACAATCAATACGGTATCAAATGATCAGAATTATATATCTTAGTACAGGTTAACGAACCTACTATGGTGCGGTTATTAAAACACCTTACAGAAAATGAGAATAACTATAAACAAATACAGAAATTATAACTAGCAGTCCTAAGACCATTACGGTACCTTTTAGACCATTCTTTAGGATACAATATTAGAGAAGTACATATAGCGAAATAATTAAAATGTGAAGTATTGTTACTTGAATACTTGGTAGTCATTCTTAAGTTAGGCTACCGTGTTACTGAAATTGATACGTCATTCCATAGTTGATGTGTGTTGATGCATTCCCAGGAAGCTGGAAAGTTCCCGCAGGTTGGTTCCCGCAAGCTGTTGTCCGCAAACAGGATTCCCACAAGAACACTTATGACGGGAGTACATCGCTCAGCACTGTAAGCCTAATAGGATGTCTAACGAGCAGTCAGCAAAAGATACGATAGTACTAATGTGGTGAAGAACGTTCCCGTACACCGATGGTACGGATGAAAGTTGTAAAACAACCCGATCACAAGGGGGGTGGGGGGGGGGGGGGGTTGTCTGAGGCAAACGAAGATACAAAACAAAGCTTAATGGTACTGGGTACGTCAGCCAGCTCTGAAGACGCACCGGGCAGAGTTTGCTTGCTGCGGTCGAAAGTCAGAAGAACCTACACAATATTAGTGCGGTGACAGTTGAAATACCACTTTTAGGTGTGGCCGGCAGATCCGGCGAGTCATCCATCAAAGAACATCCTGCCTCTACATCTGCCCGTCGAATTCTGGTCTTGATTAATGCCAGATTCAACAGGAAAAGGTAATCAAAAAGGATTCCAGGGTACCATCTCGGTACACTAAAAGCGTCATCCTATCTTGGTCGTAAACTACGTGCTCCATCAAAATTAGCATCTAAGCGCGCGCATATGCACAATGCGCTTTAACGAACTTAGGCGTTTTCGCAACGCGATCTTTCCCATAGGCCTATATACGCTTATGGCTCTACCCAGGGGGCGTGTTCAGGGAACGAATCCAGGACGGGCGGCGTGTACCCAGATTAGCTGGTACGGCCGGTACCCGACCGGTCGATCTGCACTACACCATGTCATGATCGTATATTATGTCATTTAGGTACATATCTACAGGGCCGGATTTAAGGAGAGTGCAGAATTTAAGGGGGCCTCCACAAACATGAAAAAATATGAAAAATGTAATGCACGCCAGGAGTCTAGTGAAATATTAACCCATAATATATACACACACACCTAAGGCAAGACACCCGGGCAAGAACATTACCAGAGACCACTGTCCAGGGGCCTAGCTGAGACCACTGTCCAGCGTCAAGACTCTGGCAGTCTGGGGCAGCAGGGCCTCCACAAGACAACTGCACAGGGGCCTCCACAACACTAAATCCGGCCCTGCATATCTTGTTTTGATTTAAACACGCTGAGCATGCGTGCCTCGACCACAACAGAAGGGAGTGAGTTCCATGTGTTAATAATTCGGTTTGGGAAAAAATGCCTACGAATTTCCTTTCTGCTGCGTTTAGTGTTGAGCTTGAATGTGTGAGCTCTAGTACGTGTGTTACTTGATCGGTCAAAGAATGTGTTTTTGTCAATGTTGTAATCATCATAGATAAATTTGTATGTTTCGATTAAGTCTCCTCTAAGCCTTCTGTATTTTAGTGACATGAGATTCAAAGACTGTCTGTGTAGCAGTAGTTTGTCAAATGGGGAACAATTAGCTTAGTGGCTCTGCGCTGGATCCTTTCGATTATACAAGATTGCCTTTTAAAATGAGGAGACCATATACAGTTACAGTATTCCAAAATTGGTTGAACAAGTGATTTGAATAACAGGGTAAGCGTCTTTTCATCTATGTAGTTGAAGCTTCTGTTAATTAGACCAACTATGCTGTTAGCCTTTGATACAGTTGCATTTATATGGGTATCGAAGGAGACGAAGGAGACCTTTTTCACTTGTGGACGGTATGATTTCAATGGTTTGTGACTGGCGTGTAGTGTCCGTCATATAATACTGGGTCCTGGGATTATTTGAACCAAAATGTATTACATGTGTTTTGTCTGTATTAAAGTATAGCTGCCAAATCTGGGACCAATTACATACATTATCTATATTATCTTGAAGGTTCACAGTGTTAGGGATACCAAACAGTTTTGTATCATCTGCAAAGATCTTACAAGGGCAGGTTACGAAATTGGGTAGATCGTTTATATACAAAAGGAAAAGTGTAGGTACCAAAACACTGCCTTGAGGCACACCACTAGTGATGGCTGTCCAGTCGGATGTTGCTTCGTTGATCTTGACACACTGTTTTCTTTCAGTTAGAAATGCTTCAGTCCAGTTAATTAGTTGCTCTCCTAGACCGTACATTCTCATTTTCTTTAGAAGTCTTTTGTGTGGTACTGTATCGAAAGCTTTGGAAAAATCTAAGTATATTGCATCTATGGGTTTGTTTACATCTAGATTGGATGTTATAGTTTCCATGTACTCCAGTAACTGTGTTTTGCATGATCTGTTATGTCTGAATCCATGTTGACAGCTGGTGAAAAGGTTGTTTGTTTCCATGTGGTTCGTTATTGCATCACGCACAACTGTTTCTAAAAGTTTGCAAAGTGAGCAAGTTAGACTGATGGGTCTGTAGTTGCTTGGATTACATTTTGGGCCTTTCTTATAAATCAGACAGACATTAACCATTTTCCAAATCTCAGGTATTACGGCTTCCTCTAAAGATTTGTTACATAGGATCCTAAGGGGTACACTGATCTCTTTTGCTAGTGTAGTCCAAATTCGTATGGGTATGCCATCTGGTCCATGCCTTTTATTTGGGTTTAGTTTTTTTAGTTTGGCTTCAATATTCTTTGGGCTTATAGAAATGTCTGATAAAACAGTGTTTGTGATATTGGGGATATTTTCTGGCATTGTATTTACATTCTCTTCTGTAAATACGCTTGCAAAATAGATGTTCAAAACTTCTGCTTTTTCTATATCATTTGTACACACTTCATCGTTTACATATTTAAGTTGGCCTACTGTTTCTTTGAGAGTTGTTTTGCTTTTGACATATTTCCAAAAGGACTTGGTTTTTTTCTTGCATTCTCTTGCTATATTTCGTTCAAATGATCGTTTGGCTTTTTTGATACATGATGTATAATTATTCCTTGCCATTTTATATTGGTTATAATCATCAGAACTCTTTGTTTTCTTGTATTTTGTGTACAGTTTGTTTTTTGCTTTAAGGGTGTGTGTGGCACTGGAAGTAAGCCATATATGTTTCCGTTTACTCGACTTATTTGTTTTGGGGATGTGTTGATTTAGCATTGTGGTTAAAATGTTGTAAATAAGGTTCCATGCTTCTGGAGTATGAAGTTCATGCATGTTTGTCCAGTCAATATTGCTGACTTCCATGCACATGTTGTTGTACCTACCTTTATTCAGCAAAAGTTTGGCCACATTCGATTCAGTAGAAACATTAAGTATATAGGCGTGCATGTTTATTTGTAAAACATCGTGATCGCTTTTTCTGTTGGCTTTTATTGTGTCAATACTGAGAGGTCCAGAACATGCAGTATCACGATTGTTATTAAACTCAGCTAAACTCGCGCAAACGAATTCAACCTGACACTATAGTGTTGACAACACTAATCAAAAGAGCCAAAAGCATATAGTGACAGAAATAATAGAACATATGAAGAGAAACAAATTCTTCAGCAAAAGACAATTTGGTTTTATGGAAGGAAGATCAACAGCACTGCAACTACTAAAGGTACTGGATGAATGGACAAATGTGGTGGACAAAGGGAGACATATAGATGCCATATATATGGACTTTATGAAGGCGTTCGATACCGTCCCACATAGGCGACTCATCAGCAAGCTGAGAAAACATGGTCTAAGCGAACGTATAATACTATGGGTACAGCACTTTCTTTCAAACGGAAAGCAATGCGTCGTGGTCAACGGACATGTTTCAGAAAACCACCCAGTAACAAGTGGAATCCCACAAGGCAGTGTGTTAGGGCCTATCCTGTTTGTGATATACATTAATGATCTTCCTGAGGCTGTAAGATCTTCATGTTATCTCTTCACAGATGGCACAAACATCTACAAGCAAATCAGATGCAAGAAAGATGAAATTGAGTTGCAAGAGGATCTGGACTCCCTTCAGGTGTCGTCAAACACATGGCTATTGAGATTCCACCCAAACAAATGCAAAGTACTAACGGTAGAGAGCACGGGAGGAAAACACCCAGATGAGAAGAACTACCACCTCTACAAGCAAGATGGGACACTAGTAAATCTTGAGAACACAACAGGAAAAGGACAGTGGGGTCACAGTAGACATGAACTTAACCTTCTCAAGCCACATTCAAGCCCAAGTTAACAAGGCAAACAGCATTATGGCGCTAATTAGAAGAACATTCACTTACTTAGATGAGGAAATGTTTAAGCAGCTGTTCCAGGCCCTAGTGAGACCTCACCTAGAGTATGCAGTATGTGTGTGGAGTCCTCATCTGAAAATGGATGTAGCCCTAATAGAAAATGTACTAAGATGAGCATCCAAACAAGTTCCAACATTAAGCAATATGAGCTTTAAAGATAGGCTGAAGAGCCTGAGAATGCCCACAATGTGGTACAAAAGGATGAGAGGAGACATGCTAGAGATTTATAAACTCACCCATGAGATATATGATCCTGAAGCTTCTAAGGGGCTGCTGATCTGGGCAGAGAATAGAGGCACAAGAGGCGATAGCTTGAGACTGTCCAAGCACCATATTAGAACGGACATTAGGAAATATATGTTTACAAATGGAGTGGTAGATATTTGGAAAAGCTTGCCTGGCGCCATAGTAAATTTGTCTTCGCCTTTGAAGTGGCCTTAGATAAATTTTGGGAGCAACAAGCCATTAAATTTGATTTCACGGACGAATATCGGATGCCGGGAAGTCAGGAACGTGGAACATTTTTAATGGAAGAAGATGCGGACATAGAGGCTGAACACAGCCCGAGTCCTCAGAAATATCCTAAGAAGACGTCCTAAGAAGAAGTGACTTTAACCAATACACCACATTCGCTTTTAGCAGACGACGTCTTTGGAAAAAATTAATTTAATTTACATAAACAATAACGTTTATATGGACCAGCCTACTGACGATATTATGAAACGGTGCGTAGGATACTGGAGGTGGTATAAGGACTATGTAGACAATCTTGTCCCGGTGATAGCGAAAATGCACCTTCATATACATGACACCAGTATTCGTATATGATTAGTAATATAAGTCAGATGACATAGCCTTGTATAATGGATAGAGAACCTGGATTAACAAAATAAACATCGTTTTATCATCATCATCATCATCATTTTACGAGGCATAAGCCACTGGCTTGTTATTGACTCAATGTTATTTGTTATTTTGTATGGCTTGCTCTGTCCAATTCAAACGATCTTTCTCTGAAGTAGATTGTATCTACATCATTATCTAGGGAATAATTAGTCGAATCTACGCATACCTAAATAATGACTATTTCACCATGATCACAGTGACCATGCTGAGCAAAGCATTCACCGATTCGGTAAAAATCGGAACACTGGCCTGACGTCTGGCCTAATGTGACTGTCAACTATTGTGTAATATGGTAAACAGCAGAGCTCTTTTTAAAGGCTAACTGGATCTGACATTACGTTAAATTGTAAAGTAATCGGCGCATTGTAGAAAATACATCATTTTAAATTAATTTGAGCTAGAATACTAACACGGTCCCGTATTCATAAATCTCAGAACATGGAAGCAGTATTCATACGACAAATGATTGGTGTCCTAAACCTTTTCTTAATTGAGGATTTGATATAAACAGTAAGTTACTACGTGCATCATGTACTCTTACGTCTATGCCCATCCGCATAGTGAATACATACACAATTAAAGATGTTGGGTTGGTGGGTGCTTGGATTATATATTTAACCCTTACCACTGTGATGTAAAAAATTTTAATTTTCAAATTAAATTAATGGATGAACTGGTGTTCATTTTTCAACAAATTTGGTGGAATATGGTGCTGTTATAGACAGCAACATCATCCACCAAAATTGTTGAAAAATGTACGCCAGTTTCTTTGCTATTTACACAGTAAAAGATAGAATATTGACATCAGTGTGTTAAGGGTTAAGTAGGATTTCAACTGATATCCGCTTCAGAAATGCAAGAGTAAATTTCACTGCATCTAAAATTTGAATGTGATTTTCTTTTGGGGGTGAGGGTTGGGGTGGGGGGGGGAGGCCCAGATGACACCATGCACCATGGGTTTAGGAACATATTTTGACCAGGGATGAGGGGGGGGGGGGTGTTGGTGGGGTGGGAGAGGGCAGGGAGAGCTAAGCTATGAGTGTCCTCTCCCCCCCCCCCCACCCCCAAAAAAGTAAATACATGGACGTAGCCATTAGCCAATGGGCCACAGAGGGTGGGGGAAAACATTTTAATGTTCAAGTCGCAAAAAAAAAAATTAAAGATGTTGGGTCGGTGGGTGCTTGGATTAAAATATAAATTTAATCTAAACTAATCTATTTGCGTATAGTCTACATTGACATATTATTGACAGTACACGGTTTGTTTACAATTTAGGCAGCGGGCGAGGTGCGTAGCGAGGCTTTCACTGCCGTCCGCACGCTTATAGTACAACTTAAATAACATATACTGTTGAATATTTTGAACATAATTGGGTTGGATTTCAACACACACCCCCCCCCCCCCACCCCCCCATTTCCGCTTCAGAAATGCAAGAGTAAATTTCACTGCATCTAAAATTTGAATGTGATTTTCTTTTGGGGGTGAGGGTGGAGGGTTGGGGTGGGGTGGGGGGAGGCCCAGATGACACTGTGCACCATGGGTCTAGGAACATATTTTGACCAGGGATGAGGGGGGGGGGTGTTGGTGGGGTGGGAGAGGGCAGGGAGAGCTAAGCTATGAGTGTCCTCTCCCCCCCACCACCCCCACCCCAAAAAAGTAAATACATGGACGTAGCCATTAGCCAATGGGCCACAGAGGTTGGGGGAAAACATTTTAATGTTCAAGTCGCAAAAAAAAAAAATTAAAGATGTTGGGTCGGTGGGTGCTTGGATTAAAATATAAATCTAATCAAAACTAATCTATTTGCGTATAGTCTACGTTGACATATTATTGACAGTACACGATTTGTTTACAATTTAGGCAGCGGTCGAGGTGCGTAGCGAGGCTTTCACTGCCGTCCGTACGCTTATAGTACAACTTAAATAACATATACTGTTGAGTATTTTGAACATAATTGGGTTGGATTTCAACCCAAATTGTGTTCAAAATATTCAACATAACGTTTCTTGTATCGTGTTCATATGGTTCTAACTAACATATTTGTGTGTTTGCTTTGGAAGCATTTAAACTTATTTATGAGCTGCACTGTAAGTAAAGATGATACGCTAGCGACCTCTGAACACCTGTCAGTTCATCTACCTATTTAAAATTTGTACATCCACTACAGTTTTGCTTTTTCATAACATTGAAATATGAGTGTATGCTACTTCCATACATGGAAGAAATTGGTTTGAAAACGATATAGTTCATATGGTTGTCACAGGCCCCCCCCCCCTCCCCCCCCCCCCCCTCAGCATTGCCCATGGTTTACCGTAGTTATAGGCCTATTATTATGCGGATATAGCTATCCATGAAACCATTAAAAATGAGTAAATATCATAATAGATTTTTTTAAATCATGATTTTTTATTTCTTGAAGCCTTAGCTTCAACCTGACATAATTTATGTTATGGTAGGTGAAGTCTATCCTGGTAAACGCACGTTTTGAAATATGTTACCTTTGTACTACAGACAGAGAAATATTGACCCAGCTCACAGCGCCGTTCCCGGTGTGACGTCACGGCGAGTGGTGATGTGATTCAGATTGAGGCGTCATTTAATCTAGTTATTTTGGCTGCCTAACATATTTTTCTCAGTCCAAAGTGTTTGCTATTGTGTTTAAATAGTGTAGTAAATCATAAAATTAAGTGAAACTCGTTATCGACCGCAAGTCATCACAAGACCTTTAAACAGCTCTCGCTATTGCCAGGTCCCAAGTCAGTGGCCAGTCTCTGCATTAATTATTCATTGTTGTCTTTTTCGTTGCACATGTGACCATGTGAGTGTTAGTGTGAATCTGTGTGTGAAAGTGGTGTCACATATGAGGAAAGATAGTGACGAGCATTTAGCAGTCTACTGACATTCTCCAAAAGACACCACGTCTCGCCTGCTCTGTAACCCGAGACTACCCACTTGTCATTGAGCAAGGCCATTCTACGAACTAGAGCAAGTCTATGGTTGTGTCCATCTACTAACTACTGACGCTGATGTTAACCCAAATAGAAATAGAACCGGAAAAAATGCAAACCACCACCGCAAGTTCTGAATGTTACAGAATCCCTCCTCCTAGTCTCCCTCCATCTCCCACTCACTCTTACAGACAGTCAGACATAGTGACATTTAAGCTAAGTCATGGCAGAGGAAGAAAGATACATCACGACAGAAGAAGGAGAAGGCGTCTCTGAGATGCGCTCGAGCCCGTATAAAAATGTACTAGTTAGAAGTACGACCAGATACCCCAATAACCACTGGGTCTGGCAACGATATGACGCGAGTGGGCGCGCCGCACCAGATGCCCCACCATTACATATGTAATGTAAAGGAGGATAATACAAAATCCATTATTTTGCTGTTCTAATAAATAAATTCTGATGAATTATGTAGACTTGCTAGGCAGATTCATTGTTTGTTTACACAATTTTTCTAAGCCCATGGTACGAGTAAGACAGGGTGTATTATGCGATGGCGCATGGCATCTGTTAGTCTGTCTGTCCATTTTTGAATCTATATTTTAAATCTTCTTTCATTGGCATATTAAGAGGAGACAAAGTGTCATGATTTTGTTTCAGCGAGATCCGCCTATATTTGTGAGTTATCTCCCCTAAAATGCTTAATTTGTCAGTTATTTCTTTTCTCCCTGAAAAACTTAAAATTTGTCAAAGATTTATTTTTCAGGCCTGCATAATCCAGAAGAGTTTTGATACTACATTTGATATAAAGATTCTTTTCAGTGGACATATTAGGTGGAAATATGTGTCATGATTTTGTTTCAGTGAGATCTGTTTATGCTTGCCAGCATTATCCCCGAGAAACTTAAAATTCATCAAAGATGGGTGTATTAACCCTTTAGCACTCATATCAGCCAAAAATGGCTTCAGCAGTGGTCTTGAGAAATCTCCATTTACAGACAACATGAAGCCTATTTTTGAAAATTTACCACTGGAATGACTGGCGCGATAAATGAGCCAGTCATTCCAGTGGTAAATTTTCAAAAATAGTCTTCTGGTTTATATGAGAAAATGAAATTTTCTTGAGCAAATTTAAGGGTTAAAGGGTTAAGCCCTGCTAGGCGGCACTCTTATGTCTATTATCTTATGTATGATTAAGGTTTAGCTATCTTACGAGTTGGCTTTGATGTTATCATTATTATTCAACAATCCACTGCATGTACTATTTAGTGATTCTAGTAGTTATTCAGATCCTTTTTGTTTTTATATCTTAGGTGATGTATTTGGGTTTATTTTCGCAGAGGTGATAGGCCAGAATCTGGTGCTGTGAGCAGCTATGATGTCCAGGACTACAGTCATGACCAGGAAATGTGTGCAATAGAGAAAATGAACTCAGAATTGGATGACATGAAAGAGAAACTCTTGAAAGCCAGTGGTAAGCAAAATGTCATCATGTACAGTTACACAGAAAATTTGAACTTCTAATAACAGTTATTTCATTACAGTTATACTCAGACCATGTTTAACACGAATTTAATAGTCAAGTTACTGAGTGTTACATGTACATAAACAAGAATTCTGCGGAATTAAATGTCTCGCCTGTCTCCTGTGTGTCACAGTTACCTTTACCGTTAACCTTCTGCCTTCAATGTTACCATGCTACATCCTATCATTATAGGTAACCAGGTATCCAAGTTTAGTTGCAATAGGCTTAACCAATCCTGAAATAAAAGATGAAAGGTTTTGCTAAACGCAAAAACTTAATGTTGAAAAAGCAGAGTTCTGTATCAAGTTCAAAGTGACCTTGACCTTTGACCGTGTGCCCCCCAACATCAAGCTGCTTCCTAACATTATAGGTAACCATGTATTCAAGTTCAGTTGCAATAGGCTTAAGCAATCCTGAAATATAAGCTAAGAAGTTTTGCTAAACGCAAAAACTTAATGTTGAAATAACAAAGTTCTATATCAAGGTCTTAACCAATCCTGAAGCCGAGAAGTTTTGCTAAACATAAAACCTTAAGATTGAAATGACAGATTTCTGTATCAAGGTCACAGTGACCTTGACCTTTGACCTTGTGACAACAACATCATCATGTTGTTTCCTATCATTATAGGTAACCATGTGTCCAAGTTTAGTTGCAATAGGCTTAACCAATTCTGAAATATAAGCTGAAAAGTTTTTCTAAACGCAAAAACATAATGTTGAAATAACAGAGTTCTGTATCAAGGTCAGTGACCTTAGACCTTGTGACCCCAACATCATCATGCTGCTTCCTTTCATTATAGGTAACCATGTATCCAAGTTTGGTTCCAATTGGATCAGGCATTGCTGAGATATAAGGCAATAACTTTTGTTTAATGCAAAAACGTAACGTAAAATATTTACACAGATTATAGTGACCTTTGACCCCATAACCTTGACCGCATGATGTCTGCATCAGCATGCTGCTTCCTTTTGATGTATATCACCATGTACCCAAGTTTGGTTCCAATTGGATCAGGCATTGCTGAGATATAAGGCAATAACCTTTGTTTAATGCGAAAACTTAATGTAAAATATTAACAAAGATTATACCGTGACCTTTGACCCCCATAACCATGACCGCATGATGTCTGCATCAGCATGCTGCTTCCGTTAAAAGTTTGGTTCCAATTGGATACGGCATTGTTGAGATATAAGGCAATAACTTTTGTTTAACGCAAAAACAACATAAAATATTAACAAAGATTATACCGTGAACTTTGACACCATAAACATAACCTCATGATGCGTGTATCAGCGTGCTGCTTCCTTTCGATGTTGATCTCCATGTATCCAAGTTTGGTTCCAATTGGATCAGGCATTGTTGAGATATAAGACAACTTGTTTAACGCAAAAACTTAACGTAAAAGATTAACAAAGATTATACCGTGACCGTTGACCCCATAACCTTGAATACATGATGCCTGCATCAGTGTGCTGCTTCCTTTCGATGTATATCTCCATGTATCCAAGTTTGGTTCCAATTGGATCAGGCATTGCTGAGATATAAACTTAACTTAAAAGTTTACGCCGGCGGCGGCGGAAAAGTGATACCTATGTCTCGATCCTGCTTCGCAGGCGAGACAAAAATGGCTTCGGTTGTGGTATTCATTTACCGAGGCAGTCATTCCAGTAATACCGGTACGTTTTCTAAAATATTCTTCTTGTGTTCTGTAAATGTACATTTATTAGCATAGCACTTGTCTCCACCTGAGAATCTTTAAGGGGAGAAATCACTTGTTCTCCTGAATTTAAATTTAAGTCAGTGAGACAAGCAGTATCAGCGCTAACATATATACTGTCATTGTTACTAAGCAAATATATGTGAACAATGAGATACTCATCTAAAATTGGGTCGAGGTGAGAGAGTAATCACTGGCCTCTCATGGAGACTCTGATGCCTGGTAGTAACGCACATTTAACACTCATCAGTCAAAAATGGCTTCTCTGCAATAGTCATGTGAAATGTCCATTTTCAGACTAAGAGACTATTTTTAAAATTTACCACTATTGACTGGCTCAGTATCCAGTTGCAAAATTAAAAAAATAGTCTTCTCTTAGTCTGCAAATAGACATTTTCTATGAGAAAATTGAAATTTTCTTGAACAAATTCGAGGGGTAAAGGGTTAATGATCAAGCTGGCCAAGCTTGGAAAGATGGAAACCAGCCTTTGCTTTCAGCCAGTGGTCTTGAGAAATGTCTATTTGCAAGGCCAGGATGAAATTATTTTTTAGGATTTGTCACTTGAACATTCCATGTCCAAGATGGTCATGTCTTGGCTTGCAAATGGATATTCAGTTCACTGAGCAAAAATATTAATTTTCTTGGAAAAACTTGACCATTAACTGTCTGACTGCTACAAGCAATCAAACACTAATTTCAAGTGAGAGCAACACTGGAAATGCTGAATATTTTGAAAACAATTTGACTGAAAGCTATTGGTGGGTTAGTAAACAACTTCCAGTCAAATTGTTTTCAAGACATTCAGCAGATGAGGAGTTGTGTCTTCTGGAAAATGTTGTTTGCAAAAATGCAGCAATCAGACAGGTAAAGATGTTTCATGATATAGCGCAGAATCAAAGATGGCCATTGATCAAATTAATCCATCAGTCCCAGTTAAACACCTTTCCACTTTATCAACCCATCCTATGACGTCATAATCAACTACACTGCTTGTAGAATGACATCATAATGAATGACGTCATTCACTATGCCTTGTTGTACGAAGTGTATGTCTCTACTATTTAATAAATATTATGTTGACTATTTTGAAACTAATTTGACTGGGCGCTGTTCCTGACATAGGCAGCAACAGCACCAAGTCAAATTATTTACAAAATATTCAACAGCTTACCTGTATAGTTTTCAGGAAATTGATAGTTAGGGCATTCGAGGATCGATCAATTCCAACAAAGCGGTGTGGGTGGAGCTTAGATAGAGATGGGCAGGGCATAGCTAAAACTGGAAAGGGCTATTAATCAGATTTTTAGCCCAGGACACTCGTTAGTCAGCTGACTTACGTATAGAGATCACGCCCTGTCCGGCCATCTGTGCGTCATCAACAATGGTGGCACATTTTGTCATTTCTGGACAGATTTAGATCAGATTTGGTTAAGACATTCATATTACTTATCTAATTTATCCATTATGAAAATGAGGCTGATTCGATTACAAACAGTAGAGTTGCAAATTTTCTGCAATTTTCCCAATGGGGAAGATATTACTTTGGTGTTTCATAACTTATAGAGATATTGTTTTTTAAGTTCGTCGGTGGATACCTATAGGCAGGGCTCAATTTTAACACTAACCCGTTAACCCGAGGAAAGTAAAATTTCATACGGGTTAGTAAAACTACACCTGCACCTGCTCTAACCCACCTGGGTTAGTAATGCGCTCAAAGAAAAAAGACTAATAAAGATATTATGCTCATTACAAGGGCATTAGATTTACCTCATTTGGGCACACCACCTATCTGGTCCGGGATCCATCAATGCTCCTAGAAACTAGAGAATTTTGAAATCTGAGAGATTGATTTTGAGCCTTTTTAGTTTTAATAGCACTATAAAACCTCTGAATGGCCATGAAATGCCACATCATCCATCTCTTATCTGAGTATTTAACTGACAGTAAATCAGTTAATTTAGTCTTCATATCAGGCATACAGCCAGTAGGATTTTAATTTGGGCTCATTAATATTGGTGGATTTCATTTGGTGATGACTACTACCTGTAGGGTAAAGGTTGTGTCTTAACTCTTTCAGGCTGTGACTTATGAATCGAAATAGATACATGTACATTTATAGAAATTGAGGAACGCATACAAGAAAGCTATTGAATATTTTGAAAATAATTTGACTGAAAGCTATTATACCACCTTATGCAGCAATGACTCCCATCCAAATTAACTTTTCTCATATCATGCCGTTTCTATTAGTATAGCCAATTCAAAATGTTTAAAGTTTGGCTATGCGGCGAATGGGTAGTGCAGGCCCTGAAACTCTTTGGGGCAGATTTTGGCAGTTTGGCTGGAAGGATCCTATGGTCCGGAGGAATGATGGTCGGCTCTAGAACTTCTATTCAGAATTTGGATTGGTTGGCCATCTTGGATTTTAAAAAAAATTTCCGGAAATATTTTCTGGAGCCCTTTAAAATGTTACTCCTTAATCATGGCCAAATTTCAATGAAATTTGGGTTGGATTAACCATCCTATGACAGTAGCCTTTGACATATGAATTTTGAGTGGTCAATTTTCTCCTCCTAGACACCAAATTTGGCTGGAAGGATGTAACGGCAGTTGGTTCCAGATCGTCTATTTAAGAATTTTGATTGGATGATTTTTTCCATTTCGGCATTGACTGCCGTTGACCAGCTCGGATTTTCAGAAAATCTCAGAAATTCTTTCAATATAACGGTACTGCTCCTTTATCTATGCCAGGATTTCAGTGAAACATGGGTGGAATGATCCTAGTCGTAGATTTCAACACTTCTATCGAGAAATTGGACCGATCAATTTATTGGGTGGCCATCTTGGATTTCCAAATATATCCAGGAAAAAGAGTAAACTATTACTCCTAAAATGTCCAGCCACAATTTGTACTTTTAAAACTTAATTTCTATTTCTGGCCAGAACTGTTGAATTTCTGACAAAACAAGGTGGATAGTTGTGGGCGACGCGTGAAAAATATGTCACACTCACCTACCTTAATACATACCTTAAGACTACAAAGCATGACAATGTGTCTTTCATGTGTATGCTTTTCAAAATAATGATTTTACTTTTGACCTCAAATTTATCACACACCTTTGGGATCCCACGGGCAACTTTCCATCTACATTGTAAATCTGGTTAAGATCTCTCCAGTAGAAGCAGACTTATTAACAAATGTGTTAGGCACATAGTTTTCAAAATAACTGCACCAAACCAGAACTAGCTAAGAGACGTGGCGCTTTATTGAGTTGCTACCTGCAGCTAGAAATCTAGAGGGGAGAGAAAATATTACTTCCGAGGGTACGGGGCATCATTTTGAAACCTATTGACTTCTAACTTAGTGGGTGGGTTCCTATTGGCATAAGCTACTACCTCTATAAAAACTATGTCAGTCTGATCTAATTTAGGGATAATACATGTATATGCCAAAGGTAAATCTTGGTAATCAATAGTAGTAGTATTAATCAGTCAGCAGTTTCTGCCATCTTTCGAGTGACTTATCCTAAATCTGGTCAAAATGTTCCTATACATGTAACTAAGCATCTAATATATGTATTATGATTTATGAGGCTGATTCGATACCAATAGTATTTAATGGTCAAGCTGGCCAGAACCGGCCTCTGCAGTGGTCTTGGGGAATGTCCATTTGCAGTTCAAGAGAAAACCTTTCGAAAATTTATCACTGGAATGACTGGCTCGATAACCGAGCCAGTCATTCCCGTGGTAAATTTCCAAAAATAGTCTTTTCTTGGTCTGCAAATGGACATTCAATAAACAAATATTTTGATTTTCTTGACCAAATTTGACCATTAATGGAAAAAGTCTAATTTTCCATGCATTGTGATGATCAGTAGCAACATTGTATGACCGCGAATGCAATTATTTATTTACTTTAGTGCGTTGTCACATGCTTGAAGTGGATTTGGCCAGCCAATTCAGTCCATACATGGTGGAAACATTGAGAAACGTTAAGCAAGACTGTGAGAAATGTACAGATACCATACTCCAGAGCACCACCCACAACAACACGTCAGACATTATTCAGAAAGAATTATCAGATAAGAACCAAACATGTACTCAAGCGTGTAATTAGAATGACAAAAGAAGTGCCAGTACACGCATAATGCTACATGTTATAAATATAAAATGGAAATTGAATGAAACAATTCCATTCAGTGATTTTGTAGATCTGGATATTTACTACCCCTCAGGAGAACAATTTCACTGATTTAACAAGACCCATCAATCTCATCTGGAAAAACATGAAATGTTTCTGAAGCTCGAATCTAGAAAGTATGCATGGATTAACGTCAAATTTGGCACGTTGATAAGTTATGAGACTAATTTAGTAAATTCAAGGTATTTGGCCTTTCAAGAGAACATAGTGATCAGAGATGCCTTGAGGAAGTAGCTAAGCCTCTAGTAACTGTTTAACGTTTAACCCTTACCTCTCTAATGTCAATATTCTATCTTTTACGGTGTCAATAGCAAAGAAACTGATGTACATTTTACAACACTTTTGGTGGAAGATGTTGCTGTCGACAGCACCATCTCCCACCAAATTTGTTGAAAAATGAACACCAGCTCATCTTTTAATATAAGTTGAAAATTGGGTTAAAACAAGTCTTTACATATATACAAACTTATGGTAATTGTAATGTACACTAGTAATCAATTGTATCACATAGGTTTGGTGACAGGATCATTGGTCCTGTTGTTATTTATTAACCCTTTAATAGTGAGGCAGACCAAAACCCATCCATGTAGTGGTCTTGAGGATAGTCCATTTGCAGGCCAAAAAAGACTATTTTTGAAAATTTATCATCGTCATTCCAGTAACAACTTAAAAAAAATAGTCTTCTCGTGCCTTGCAAATGGACATTCACTAAGTAAAAATGCCTGTTTTCTTTACCAGTAAAGGGTTAAAATATTCCATTTAAGGATCCTAAAACTGTCGCGATAGTTGAGACAATTGTTCAGAAAATCTTCCGATCCATACATTCATTAACTCTTACACCGACAAACGCCTGAAAAAGCAAATTCTTTAAATTTGAAATTAATATGACTAAAAATCTGGCTTCCAGTCATATTAATTTCAAAATTTTCAACAGCTTTTCTGTTTGTTTGCCCTGAGTTTAACATACAGGGAGTTTAAGGAGGATGAGAGTGTTAATGACCTGACAATACTGTGTCCATTTCTAGCTATGCCCTGTCTTATATCTATCTAAGTTCTGCCCACTTTGTACACATGTTTCAACCGATTTAGACACGTGAATTCTCAGAATCCCAATGTCAGTGTAACTATACAAGTACTGTTGAATATTTTGAAATTAGTCTGACTGAGACCTGTTGCTTCCTATGCCAATCAAATTAGTCTCAAACTACTCAACATACAAATTTTAAATTCATCAGACAATTCAGACTGTTACCGACAGACTGTTGCCATTTTCCTGACCGACCTATGTCATTTGATTGTGATGTCATCTAACAAATGACATGTTTTGATTATGATGTCAGATACTTCGCTGACAGATATGATCCATCCATACAAAATCAACTTAGAAATAATATAACAAAACACTCTTGAAACTGAATTTCATATTTTGAGTGGCACATGACACACCCCATTTACCGCGTCATGCAGTACATGTACATCAAAATATAAAATTTGAATATGAAAGTTAGTTTTATATGTAGCAAGCTATTGGTCACTATTCTTGTATGTATGTATGTATGTATGTATGTAAATATTTCTAGAGCGCCAATTCCGAAATTAATCGCTCAAAGGCGCTTTACAAATTTTAAAGATGAAAAAAGATACGTTTTTAGGCTAGATTTAAAAGGCTCCATTTTGTGACAGTTTCGGATATGGGCAGGTAGATTATTCCAAAGTCTTGGACCGGAATTCGAAAATGCACGCTGTCCAACAACTAAATTAGTAGACGGGACCACACATAATGTCTGATCACTTGATCTTAGGGACCGAGGTGCAATTCTCTTTGTAATTCTTAAAATGTTATTGAAATTAATTAACTGAAAGTCCTCCTTCATCAGTTAACTCTGACAATTCTATAAGTTGAAATGACATTAGTTAACCGTTTACCAATTAAGATTCCTGTCACTCAATTTCAATAGCAAAGCAGTTGGATATTTTGAAACTAATTTGACTGGAATGTTGCTGCCATAGTATAACAATATTCTTTACATAATAAAGAATTCGTCATTTCTGGTCTGCGAGCTTTAAATGACACCCATCCGGACACACACTCATGCAAGCGCATCACCTGAATACAAATTGTCCTAATGTAAATGAAATCCTGGACCAACAAAACAGCTCGTCACTCTCAATAGTACTTTATTTTGCAGAATTTGCCGTTGGAATAAATAGTATATACATTCAACTATATGATAGTTAATAATTATATTCCACCCTTCACTTATCACATCTCACTTTAACTGGCCAAAACCGGACTCTGCAATGGTGTTGGGGAATGTCTATTTGCAGGCAGAGACTATTTTTGAAAATTTACCACTTGAATGACTGGCTCATTTATCGAGCCATTCCAGTGGTAAATTTTGACCTGCAAAAGGACATTAAAAAGCATATATTTTGATTTTCTTGACCAAATTTGACCATTAGAAGGTTAAGGCCATGATCAGCATTTAAACCCTCATCGGTCAAAAATGGCTTCCACAGTCGGAAAAGGTATCTTCATTTGCAGACCAGGAAAACGATTTTTGAAAATTGACCACTGACATAACTAATAGAATAGTTCTCTCAGTTACTGAGCCAAGCATTCCAGTGACAACTTTTCAAAAATAGTCTTTTGCAAATAGACATTTCTCAAGACCAAGTTACAAAAGTTAGTTTTGACCAGCTTGAACAAGAATAGTCAAATTTCATAAAATGGCCTGCCACTCTTCTGAAGAGATGGGTCATTTCCCCCTTCCCGGGTTATATAGTGACTTGGTAGAACCCGGTATATCGTTTAACAAGAGGTTTCTCAACATTGCATTGGTCAGGTATTCTCAGTGAACATAACTGATCAATGAAATAGTGAAGAGCCATCAGAAGACTAGACCATATGATTACATAAGAATTAATTTACTCAATATATACAAACTGTACATTTTTTATATATATATATTATAGCCATATGTAAATAGAGGCAGATAATGCCAGATATAACTTATTCTTGCATAGTTTGCGGTATAAATCCATTGTACAAAGCACTAATACAAATACGAAGCATAAAGAACACATTCTCTCATCGGTAACTATTGAGTACATGATATATAACAGAAATGCGTAGGCTCTGGTGGATTTTGTCTGGCAGTAAAAAGCAACACTAGAATTATAGCAACAAATGTAGCCAGTGATTGTTAGATTTGTATACAAGTACATGTAGGTATAAGTAAAAACGCAGGACAGCTAGGCTTGCACGATATTGTCCTAGGAGGTATTGCAGTATATCGTGGTGAAAAAATTGCGATATTTCGATATATCATATAGCCTATTTTAAGGTATATGAATTCACAGGGGGGGTGAATTGGTCTTGGGTTGAATTGGACTGCACGGTTTGGCTTATGTAGACATATCGGTTTCGCTCTGAGTTTTTATATCAGTTTTATCCGGATGACTTTTAATTGGTAAATTTCAACAAAAACTTGAAATTCAGTCGCCAAGATGCTTAAACTAACACCGATCATCAATAACACGAAAATAGGACACAATTAATAATTTCTTGCCACCTTACCCCCTTGGCTTAATGTAAACCATATTCATCATTGCGGGAGTAAAATTATTATATTGGACAACCTAAATATTAATCCTAAAATCTGGCATTTCATGTCGTCTTCGTGAAAATATACAAATCACGTGATATTAGGAATGTACTTTAGATCCTTAGATATTTAATGTTTAGATCTGCTCCGCATTTACCGAGTACCCGGTTAATAATAATAGTTAGCCTTCAGAAACATCTCAGATAGTTCACCTTGCTCGCTAAAGCGTGCATACCATCTCATTTAGCTATCACATTTGTGAACGCATCACCCTCGCCTCCAAAACCAGGAGAGTGAGCAATATCACATGATTTATATATTTTACTAATATTAGTTAGCCTTCAGAAACATCTACAGTGTAGGATAGTTCACGTTGCTTGCTAAAGCATGTATACCATCCCTTTTAGCTATCACATTTGAGCTATTACCTCTCGCCTCCAAAAACAGGAGAACAAGCAATATCACATGATTTATATTTCCCGCGACGCCATTTAAATGATTTAATGTCAAATTTTGGATTAATTTTGATTTTATAAACCATGCTTATTACAAAACATGCAATATTTATACCTTCCCAGGTAATAATTTCACTCCCGCGATCATGGTTTTGAGGTATACAGTAAGGCGGCAAGAAATTATACCGGTAAATTGCGTTGAATTTTCGTATTAGTGTCCATCTTTTAAAGCAATTTTAGAGAATGAACTTCAGCTTTTTAACCTATTCCTAGTATAATCCCACCCCTTTCTCCGAGATGTTGGTTTGGAAATAAATTGACCAGCTTGCCGTAATAGACACCAATGCTACAAATAGACCGAATACGGCATGACAGTAAAATTTTGGTGATATTTCGATTTTTTCAAAATCACCGTAAAAAATCGTGGCTGAAAAAAAAAATCGTGCAAGGACAGCAATAAACTGATGCAAAACATGCAAATTAGAGGGCACTATTTAATATTAATAATATAACTGCTAACAATTTCTGGTTATAGATATTATGTAGCGGATATAAATACCTGCCGTGATTATGAATTGTTTAACCTTTCATAGTGTGCTACTTTGAAGGCGAGAACTAAAAAATAATCTTAACCAAATAATTTCAAAACAAGAGAAACATGTATCCTTCATTAGTGTTTAACTGTTTATCCCTTAGGCTTAGAGACCAGAAACAAGAAATTCTTTATGATGTAAGGAATAGTCTGTTGATTATTTTGAAAATAATTTGACTTTGAGCTCTTGTTGCTTATGGGATGTATGCCAGTAACAGGTTCCAGTCAAATTAGTTTCAACATATTCAACACTTTTCAAGGCTCGATTTTAACACTAACCCATTAACCTGAGGATAGTAGAATTTCATATGGGTTAGTAAAACTACACCTACACTAACCCGTTTGGGTTAGAGTAATGCTCTCAAAAGAGGAAATACGAAAAACTGTCATTATGTTCAGTACCCACCAAAAATTGACAAAAGAACAGGTTTTCTGCTACCTTCAATGCTTCATTTAATTTTTTGACATTAATTTGTCCGGAAAGCCATTGTGGCTTTAGGCAGCAATGGCTTTCCGGACAAATTAATTTCAAAATATTCAACAGCTTCTTTGTATGGTTGCCTTAGAAATGAGTTTTACAGAGATCCATCAGTGATTGGATTAAAGAAGTGATCAGCTTTGAGCTTACAAACATTGGGTTAGTGAAATTTGCAGCGGGATAGTAAAATCAATAATGCGCTATTCCACCTGGGTTAGTAGAAAAAATCCTTAAAATCTACCCATGCTTTTCCTGTATAGGTGTCTTGAAATTAAGACATAGGAATTTCAAGGGTTAAAGGGTTGATATTCAGAATTTAAAGTCATTCATATATATGCAGGAATGTTTTGAATGTAAGTCGAACGTAAGATTGGAGGCCATTGCTACCTAAACCAGCACATCATTCAGGAAAATCATTTTCAAAATATTCAACAAAATATTTCTTACATTATTAGGCATCTAGTGTTAAATAGCGCTAGTGGCGTGCGTGTGTGCATGCATAGATGTACATGCATAGACCACATGTTCCTTTATATTTCTTCTGAATCGCTTTCACTTTATATTCATTTATTTGTGCATTCATCTCACATTTATTTCTATGTAAATCAAGGTCAGCAGCACAATACAATCTTGTATGGTCCAATACATTATCAACAGCAAGCTATCAAAACAATTGCGTAACAAACAAGAGCTAGTTCTCTTTAGTACATCCATACATGGGCTTTATCCCTTTAATGGTTAACCCTTTCACCGATGAATTCCCCATATCTCATTTTAAAGACAACAATACAAGAAAACTGTTGAACATTTTGAAATTAATTTGACTGGAAGTCATTGCTGCATCACACAGCATTGGCTTCCAGTCAAATTAACTTCAAAATATTCAACAGAATAAGTTTTATATCGTAAAGAATCTACTTTTTCAGGGATTTGTCAGTGAAAGGGTTAAGCCGTGTAATCCATGTAATCCGCGATGATCTTTCAGAAATGTCAATTTGCATGCCAAGAAAAAACTAATTTGGAAAATTTATAAACTTTCAAGAATATTCTTTTGGCATGCAAATAGACATTTGCTAATCACAAATTTCAATTATATTGACCAATCTCGATAATTAAAGGGATAAAAACAATAAACTTGACTGTGATCATATTCAGTTTAACTCAAGTCAATAAAGTAGTAAGTACATGATTGTAAATGTTGTCAATTATAGCAGTTGCCAAACGTTTATAATATAATCAGTCTGGTGTCCTGACGGATCCATTTCTAGCTATGCTCCGCTCACATTATACGTATGCTGGAATTGATTTATATATTTCCCAGAATACCAATTTCAAGGTAACTATACAGAACGTAAGCTGTTGACAAATATTCAACAGAATATTTGTGAAACTGTAAATCCATCATAGCCATAACAATTCGTACTCTTGATAGACTTTTGATGCTTCATGACGGAGTGGAGTTATACTACGTCATTATGAGTATCAGCCTACATGTGACGTAATTGATTATGATGTCACATACTTGAATGACAGATTGGATCCCTCAATTCATTATGTGAATTCATCACAATAGTAGTGAAAAATTCTTATTTACGCTTCATCTCCAATGATGTGTGGAAATAACTCTTACATAGTGAAAAGATATAGAGGCAAATTGCATAATTTTATGAAAGGTATTATGCCAATTACAGAGCAGTATTATAAATTTGCATTATAATGCTAATGTAGCTACATGGAGCTCAAATGTGGAATGTATTTTAATGGTCATCAATGATGATCGATTATCAAGGTAAGTAAATAAGCACTGTGTCAAGTTGCTAATTAACAAACTGCCTTGGTTACCAAGGCAGTCATATCAGCACAAATTTCGATGAAAAAATTGAGTAAATGACCAATTCATCACTTGATATGAAATGTATTGTATAAATTTATTAAAATAATATATTTAACCTCTGCAGACTTTCCCAGTCATTTCATTAACTACAATGACTGTGTCCCACGTGCCGGGAACTTTATTTTACATATGCATGTTTTTCATCAAGGACTTATCTGATCTTAATAAAACTTTACAGATTTTATGTGTACCAACTTTGCATCCAATCTCCACCATAATAATGATTTTCAAATTTGCTCTATAAATATTTTAACATGGTTTTCATCAAGAATTAGATAAAGGCTAAAGCTATTCAATGAACATTTAATTCATCAAAGACTTATCCGATCTTAACATTTTTACAGATCTGATCTACGTCATCATTGCAAACTGTCTGTTTCAAACCTTTTCCACTTTATTACATGATTTGGTCCTAGTTTATTTCTGTGTGCAACAAGAATTAGACGAATGTTAAAGTTTTTCAATGGACATTTAAATCATCAAGGACTTATCTGATCTAAATAAAATGCCTGTCCCTATGAGCTATGTGATTACCATGCCATACCATTGCATGACCTATATGATACCATATCATACAATACCATAGTAATCCTTATATCGCTATCCCATCACCTGATATTTGATATGCGGGATGCGGGTCTAGTTTGGAATTTACCACTGAAATGACTGCTTCAATAACCGAGCCAGGCATTCCAGCGGTAAATTTTCAAAACCTCATGGTTTGCAAATGGCTATTTCCTGTAAAAAGTTTAATTTTTATCAACTAATTACCGTATTTATCCTAATTTAACCGCCGAGCGGTTAGCGGCCATGTAAGGGGGCAGGTTAATTAGGGGAAAAAATGCACTTACTGTAAATCCATTTATGCGGATAAGATTAAATGTATAATACTCGGTTACCATCACATACTATAGTACATTCCGAATTCCCGAGTCCATAATAGTGGATCCGTAAAACACATATGATTCTACCGAGTATTAATCACTCTTAGGTACTCGAAGCCACTCTCCTATTTATTTGGATTGCACAAGTATCTACCCCAGGTACTAATATTAGTCTTTGCGCTACTCGAGTAATGACCTAAATTCGTCCTGTAGCGGAAGCTGAGACATCACATGATTTATATTTTCTCTAGCTGCCATTTTATGTCAAAATTAGGATTAAATTTGATGAAATAAACAATGTTTAATAAAGTATATGCAATATTTCAGCAGTCCCAATTAATAATTTCACTCCCGCAATGATGGATATAAGGTATGCATTAAAGGTGCATAATCACACCAAAAATGCTTGAAAATAAAATTGTTGAAATTTTATACTTTTAGAGGCTTAAATCATGTGGTAACGTGAGATTTCATTCCGTATAAATAAATTTTGTATTTTTAGATGTAAATTTGAATTAGGGACTATCATATTATATAATATTAATTACCTGTAAAGGTAAACAATTTTATTTACGAGCATTCTGGTGTGAATATACACCTTTAAGCATAGGCGCAAGATGGTAAGAATTGACGTGAAAATGTGTTAAATTTTCGTACTATTTTTTTTAATACTGTTAAGTTTATGTTCTCAAAAACATGGGGCAGTATAATTGGGAGGGGTGGTTAAATTAGGATAAATATGTTCCCCAAAAGCAAGTGTCCATTATCGACATGTTTGCCGGTAAATTATACGCAGTGGTATCAGAGGGCCACTAGCCAGTACTGCTGTTAGATATCGTCCTTGATCTACTTCTATGTCTGTGACGTGGGTTGCCTCGAGATGACTCAAATGGTTTAAGCAAACTGCTATCAAGGATTTCTCTTGCACTGGGACGTTCATCTGGCTGATGAGAGACAAGCCAGTTGACAAACTGTTGCTGTAAAAGACAAAACATTCACAAGAGCTCTATAGCCAATGATTATTGTTCATACTGAAAGGAAACATCAATTAGTATTCAATTAATAGGTGCTACAGCATGTGTAACACGATTTTATACAAGAAATATGAGGGTTTGAACAAACATCAAATGAAAGCGACTACACACCACACATGTGGTTGCAATGCAACGATGAAGCTCGACTTTACGACTGTGCAATGAACTATGAAGCTTGATTGCAAACAAAACTAGATTGATCGGTCAATGACGCGTCATCGCAAATCCCCACGTTCACCGCTTCGAACATTTGACACACACCGTTGAATTTCGTCCAATAGCATCAGAGGAGTTGCATTACAATCAATTTCATGACCTTTTGACACCCTCCCCACCACTGTGGGCAGGGGCCAAATGTAAATGTGCTCATCCACCCCATATCGATATGGGTAACTCACATACCAAATTGGGTTGAATTCCTTCCAATGGTTTCGGAGGAGATGCGTTAGAATCAATTTCTGCTGGTTAAAATTGGACCTTTTGACCCCTCTCCGGCCCCCTGGGTGTGGAGCCTAATCTAAATGTCGTCTTGCAAAGCGCATTCCTATTGGTAAGCCACATACCGAATTTGGTTGAATTCTGCAGAACGATTTGGGGTGAGATGCGTTATAATCAATTTGACTGTTTGACCCCTGCCATGCCCCCTTGGGGGCGGAGACTAATCTAAATATCGTCTTGCAAATTCCATCCCTATGGGTAACCTACTTACCAAATTTGGTTGAATTCCACCCAACAATTGGGGAGGAGTTCACGTGACAAGAGACGGACAATCAATTTGACCTTTTGACCCCTGTCACGGCCCCCTTGAGGGCAGAGCCTAATCTATATCTCGTCTTGCAAAGAGCATTCCTATTAGTAACCCACATACCGAATTTGATTGAATTCCACATAATGCTTTGGGGCGAGATGCGGACGGACAGAAGGATAGACGGATGAGGCGATTACAATATCCCTGGGGATAATACGTAGGCTTTTCAATATACTTATTAATGACCATGACAATTGGCGTTCTTACCCCAAAGTAATTGTCTCAACCCCTTTCATTAGGAAGTGTCCAAGTTTAAGTGCAGTATTATTAACACAATATCAAATATGAACTGCTAAGTCGAGGTAAAAATGTTATTGTTGAGAAAACTGAGTTTTGTCATTATCACACTGACCTCAATGTTTTGATGCCAAGGTGATTGTGTCATGTAATTTCATTATAAGGATGTGTCCGAATGTGGGAACTGTATGCTTAATCAAACATGAGATCTCTACAATAATTCTGCTGTATTAAATGTCTCACCTGTCTCCTGTTTGTCACAGAGGCATTGACCTTTGACCTGACCTCTGTGTTATAATGCTGATTCCTAACATTATAGATAACCATGTTCCAATAGCATTAACCAATCCTGAAATATTAATGATTTGCTTAATGGGAATATAGACATGCCAGAGGTGAAATATCAAGGTTACGATGACTGTGACCTTGGACATAGTAATGTCACTATCAGCACGCAGTTTCCTTATTTTATAGGGGACCACGTGTCCAAGATTATCTCTGGTAATATTAAGTAATTCTGAAATATAAATGTATATAATTTGCTAAACTGAAAAACTTGGAAATTGAAAAAGCATCAATGGTAAAATAGCCAGGTCAGAATGATCTTGACCTTTAATCTAGTGACGTCCATGTCACCATCCTGTATCCTCTTGATTTAAGCAACCATATACTCAAGTTGTGTTCCATTAGGATTAAATAATCCCAAAATATAACATGATAAGATTTGCTAAGCCTAAGAACGTAACAGTTTTGTAGAGGGCAGAATGACCTCGATGTTGTGACTTCAGTGTTAGCATTCTGCTTCCTAACATTATAGGTAACAATGTATCCAAGTTTATTTCCAATAGGAGTAATCAATCCTGAAAGATAATACGAGAAGTTTTGCTAAACGCAAAAAATTAACATTGAAAAAACTGAGTTCTGTATCACGGTCAAACTGGCCTTGACCTTTGACCTTGTGACTTCAGTATCATCATGTTGCTTCCTAACAGGCAACCACATAGCCAAGTTTAGTTGCAATAGGATTAGCTGATCCTGACAATTTAAACTGAGAAGTTTTGCTAAACGTAAAAAACTTAACATTGTTGAGGGCCCCCCCCAATGTCGTCATCGCTGTTGGGAAAATTACACATGTCTCACTTTCTGCTTCGCAGACGAGACCATAAACTCCTAAGTTGATTTAAACGCAAAATGTTAGTTTTGATAAAAACTAGGTTTTAGCAAGGACACAGTGACCTTGACCTTTGACATTTTGACTCCAAGGTGCCATCTGTCATTCCCACCCATGATAAAGAAGCATGTGTCCAACTTTGGCTTCAGTACTATTAAGCAAACATGGGATATAAACAGTGAAGTTAAGCTAAACACAAAATGTTACTCTTGAAAAAACCCTCTTTTTCTCCCCCAAGACCACAATGACCTTTAACCTTTTGATCCCGAAGGACATTGTGTCATGCTCTCATTATGAGGAAGCATGTGTTTAAGTTTGGCTCCAGTATGATTATTGGTTAATGAGAACTACTAAGCTGAGCCAAACATAAAATGTTAATGCTGAGAAAAACAGTCATTTACCAATATCCCAATATCTTTGACCTTTTAGCCCAAAGATCAGTGTGTCATGCCCTCTCCTTATAAGGAAGTATGTGTACAAGTTTGGACCGATTAAGCAAACATGAGATATGAACTGCTAAGTTGAGCCAAACACAAAATGTTAATGTTCAGAAATCCCCAAAAGTTTTTACCAGTCACAATGACCTTGACCTTCACCCTTTTGACCCCAACACCCTTGTATGATGGCCTCCTATTACAAGGAAGTATATGTCCAAGGTTGGGTGATATATACTTAGACAAAGATGAGATATGAACTGTTAATTTGACCTAAAAGCAAAACGTTAATATTGAAAACGCAAAGTTTTTATACGGCTGCGTAAGTATTATGTGATGGCGCTCGTGTCTGTCTGTCCGTGCGTGAGTGCCTCCGTCCATCCGTCTGATTTCTTGTCCGTACCAGATTTCGAAGAGTTTTGAACCTACACTAAAAAGTTTTTTCAGCAGATGTGTTAGGGATAGACAAACTGCAGTGATTTTGTTTCAGCTGAAAAGCTAACATTCATCAAAATTTTCTTGTCCGAGCCATATCTCGAAGAGTTTTGAACCTACATTCACAATTTTTTTGTTTTTAAAGTGTCATTTAAATAAGACCAACTGTTCACATTTAGCATTCCTCAAACAAGTATGCCTGCGGGCATATGTTGAGTTTCACTAAAACTCTTACTATACAAATGCAGTGCTCTTGAACTTTTGATGCCAAGGTCATTATGTGATGCCCTTTCATTGTACCGAAGCATGTGTCCAAATTTGGGTCTAGTATGATTAACCCGTATCACTCTGATGTCACTATTCTATCTTTTATTGTGTCAATAGCAAAGAAACTGGTCTACATTTTTCAACACTTTCGGTGGAAGATGTTGCTGTCTATGACAGCATCATCTCCAACCAAATTTGTTGTAAAATGAACACCAGTTCATCTTTTAATTTAATTTGAAAATTTAATTTTGACACCAGAGATGTAAGCGTTAACCAAAGATAACATATAAACTGATAAGTTGAGCTAAACGTAAAATGTTAATGTTGAAAAAAAGAGGTTTTTACCAAGGTCACAGTGACCTTGACTTTTGACCCTATGGTTATTGTTTGATGCTGTGTCATAATGAGGCATGTGTTCAAGTTTGGATCCAGTATGATTAAGCAAACATGAGATATAAAGAGAAAAGTTGAGCTAAATGGAAAATATTAATGTTGAAAAAGATACGGTTTTACCAAGGTCACAGTGACCGTAACCTTTTACACCAAGGTCATTGGATGCTGCTGTGTCATTATACGAAAATACCAAGTTTGGGTCCAGTATGAATAACCAAACATGAGATACAGGTATAAACAGAAAAGCTGAGCTAAATGCAAATTGGCCACCGCCGCCGCCAGATGACATGCAGGGCATCACAATAGCTTGTTCTACTTTGTAAAGTCAAGCTAAAAAGCTTGTTCAAAACTACACAAAGGTCTTCCTCTGACTGGCCTATGGCAGCAACAGCGCCCAGTCAAATTAGTTTCAAAATATTCAACAGAATGTTTATTAAATGGTAACGGCATACAATTTGTACAACTGACGGACTATTCAAAGTTCCTGATGTCATTCATTAAGCTCTCAATAACATGCCAATAGTCCTATAGGACAATACTGAGTATGCTTCAATATTCAATCACCTCGGAGAAATCTGTGATAATCACTATTTATCACAAACAATCGACATTTCCATTTTTAGCTATGGCCCGCCCATCTCCACCCACACCATGCTTGTCTTGGGATCAATCGATCTCTGAACTCTCACACTCAATTTCCATAAAACTATACATGTAAGCTATTGAATATTTTGGAACTAATTTGACTGGGCGCTGTTGCTGCCATGCGTCCAGTCAAATTTGTTTCAAAATATTCAACAGCATGTTTATTAAATAGCAGAGACGTACAATTTGTACGTGTCACACTATTAAGAGTTATGGACGGGCCAAATGGAATCATTTATGGTGTAATGATTATGACATCAGCCTACACGCTGCTTAGCTGATTATGACATCATATGACATCAGATGATAGGGGGATACTCAGGAAAGGTGAATTAGAATCATTAGTTAGGTGTCAAATGAGATTACACAGATATAATGCTCGCCTTAAAATGAGTGAAGATGTTGAAATAGTCTGGTAAAATAAATTCCTGATATGCAAGGAGGCCATTTTTTGTAAATAAACAAACTATTGATTAAAATTTTCGGTGTCTCATTTCTCGAATTTATTCACGAAAATTTAAATTTTCTCATAGAAAATATCCATTTGCAGACCAAGAGAAGACTAGTTTTGAAAATTTACCACTGGAATGACTGGCTCATTTATCGAGCCAGTCATTCCAGTGGTACATTTTCACAAATAGTCTTTTGGTCCGCAAATGGACATTTCTCAAGATCACTGCAGATGTTGTTTTTGGCTGATACTGGTGTTAAAAGGTTAAATAGAGACACATTTGCATGAGATATGAGTTGCCTGTTGATTTCTGTTCAATTTACCCAGCATGCAATGCTACCCAGTGTGCAATGCTACCCAGCATGCAATGCCCTGACTCATATTCATTGTAACTATTGGATGCTATATTCGTTGAGTTATTTGTCTGTACAGGCCAGAATTTCTGAAACAAAAAGACCACATCTGCGCATGAATCATACAATGCTACTCAGCGTGCAATGCTACCCAGCATGCAATGCCCTGACTCATATTCGTTGTAACCCCCAACAGACCCCACTTTAGTGGTTGGTCTGTAGTTTTATTAAACACTATAAAAACATAATTACCGTTCAATCACTACTTGCTAAATCAAATTATCTGCATTTAGCTACCAGAATAAGATTTTTATGCTCGCTTACATACTCCCTTATGCCTTTATCATCACCATGCATACCCTTAACCAGGCTACTAGTAAGGTAACCCCAGCATAAGCCTCAGTATAGACTGGCACATATGCGCATATAAGGGTATGCATGGTGATGATAAAGGCATAAGGGAGTATGTAAGCGAGCAAAATAATCTTATTCTGGTAGCTAAATGCAGATAATTTGATTTAGCAAGTAATGATTAAATGGTCAAGATGTTTTTGTGTTGTAATAACAGCTATTGGATGCTATATTCGTTGAGTTTATTGTCTGTACAGACCAGAATTTCTCAAACAAAAAGACCACATCTGCGCATAAAAATGGTCATAAATTGTCAGACAGCTCTGGAAGCGTAAGCGTGTATTCACGGCAGTACATTTAACAGCCTGTATTTCAATACTGTTCAGCGCAAGTGTGCTAATTTCCAGAGGAAAATACGAGAAAGATGTTATATATACTTTTAACAATAAATTGCATGAAATTGTTACTATCAATGATAGCAACAGCATTCAGAAATTATTGTCAAACTAATGATTTGGTAATTCGATTACTACTTGCTACAGATTTGATACAAATTTGAATAAAAATTGTTGCTGCCACAGGTTTCAGTCTAAATATCAAAAAATAATCAGCATAGCCGTCAGTTAAAATTTGCTGCGGATTTGAAGATCAATTTGTTGTTGCCGACTAAGGTACCTAAAAAATTGTCAAATTATTGTCTATGCTATCAGCTCGCTGTCAATATTGTTATCTAAGTAGAGTGAGTATATATGCCTAGATATGCTTTTCCTGCACAAACAAAATATTTAGCAAAGCTAGAGTGTGTAGATTTCTGTTAGATCAATGCATTTAAAACAAATGCAAATATGCCAACAAAATGTAGTGTCTTTGCAAATCATTAATTCCAGGCGAGAAAGTGTGCATAGGCCTATGCCCAATCTACCTACATATTAAGATATTGACAGTTTGTGTGGCTAACAATTTTACAATGTTGTTTGTGCCTTACTAATCAACAACATACTCAAATTGCTCTTCAAATCCGTACCAAGCGTTGACTGAAAATTATGATGGCTTTTAGAATATATAGATTAAAAGAGTAGCTGGTGCAGCAACAATTTTCATTCAAATTTGTATCAAATCTCTAACAAGTAGAACTCACATTGCTTACTAAATATATTGATAATAAATAATTTGGCTGAATGTTGTTGCTGTCATTGATACCTTTCACACACATTATTGTCAAAGTATACAACTCTCTCATATAATCTGGCTGAATGCTGATGCTGTCATTGATACCTTTCACACACATTAGTGTCAAAGTATACAACTTTCTCGTATAATTTGAATGAACATTGTTGCTGTCATTGATACCTTTCACACACATTATTGTCAAAGTATACAACTTTCTCATATAATCTGGCTGAGTGTTGTTGCTGTTATACCTGTAAAACTCAAATGACAATGCCACTCGGCTACAGACATAATGGCTTCAATGGACAGGACAATTGAAGCCGCTAATTGCCATGGACACACATTGTGGGCTTTAGTACTATCTCATGGTGGTCAGTTTCTAGTGATTCATTAAGCAAAGGTTTTCTTGACCCATTTGGTCATTAAACAATTAAATCTCTCATAAACAACCAAGTTATAAGTCTGAAATTACATACTTCTGAAGGCATTTCCCTGATGAATCTCTCTGGGAATATTTGCTTCTTAACTCCAATAAGTGTGTTAACTCTCTCCATTTGTGTGGCAAACGGGTAGAATAGTTCAAACAAGATCATACCCAGTGAGTAGATATCTACTTTATGGCTGTAATTCTTGCCAGCAATCTGGAAAATATAACAGCGATGATTATTAGTTTCAGAACACATTCAATAATTACCAAAACAAGTGCTGATAACACATCACAAGCTTTGATCAACTCCAGATTTTTATGCATGCCATTCATCTAACGTAAATCACACATTTTAAGCTGAATTTTCTACATAGGACAAGGGCTGTATATTTTCTAAATCCAAAGTTCGTAGAAGGGTTGATTACTTCTATTAGGTGTATAAGAAAAAAGGATAATTTATTCTCTCACAAATATTTGAGACAAATTTGTGTAGTTTTACAAGTTACAACAGTTTACTATGCTTAATCTATGTACCAAAGCCCATTATCGTGGGAGTTAAATAATTAACTGGACCCCCCTAAATATTTGGTATGCTGTATTAACCACTGCTTCCTACATTTCATTTTATGTCATCGCGAAAATATACAAATAACGGGATGTCAGGAATTCCCAAAGAGTGAGTACTTGGTAGTCAACTGTGACTCATGCTAGGCTTGCACGATTGTCTGATATTATCGAAAATTGCGATTTTTTTTCATCCACGATTTTTTACGATATGATTTTGAAAAAAATCGAAATATTGCGAAAATTTTACTGTCACACCCTATTCTGCCTATTTGTCATGTACATTGTATTTGTAGCGTAGCCTTCTATTACCGCAAGCTGTTCAATTTATTTCCAAACCAACATCTTTGCGAGAGGGGTGGGCTTATATTAGGAATAGGCCAAGAAAAAGTTGAAGTTCATTCTTTAAAATTGTTTAAAAAGATGGACTAATAATATGAAAATTGAACGCAATTTACCAGTACAATTTCTTGCCGCCGCACTGTATACCTCAAAAGCATGATCGCGTGAGTGAAATTATTACCTTGGATGGTATAAATATTGTATATTTCTTAATAAGCAGGGCTTATAAAATCTAAATTAATCATAAATTTGACAATAAATGGCGTCACGAATAAATCACATGATATTGCTTGCTCTCCTGTTTTTGGAGGCGAGAGGTGGTGTGTTCACAAATGTGATAGCTAAATGAGACGGTATACACGCTTTAGCCAGCAAGGTGAACTATCCGAGATGTTTCTGAAGGCTAACTATTATTAGTAAAATATATAAATCACGTGATTTTGCTCGCTCTCTTGCTTTCGGAGGCGAGAGGTGATGCATTCACAAATGTGATAGCTAAATGAGACGGTATAGATGCTTTAGCCAGCAAGGTGAACTATCCGAGATGTTTCTGAAGGCTAACTACTATTAGTAAACGGGTACTTGGTAAAGGCGGATCAGATCTAAACATTAGATATCTATGGATCTAATATCACGTGATTTGTAAATTTTCACAAAGACGATATGAAATGTCAAATTTTTTGATTAATTTTGATCTAATAAACGGTGGTTAGAACAGAGTACGCAATATTTGGGTTGTCCAATGTAATAATTTCACTCCCGCAATAATGGACAAGGTATACATTTAGCCAAGGTGTAAGATGTCAAAGATTTACACCGGGAAATTTCCTATTTTCGTGTTATTAACGCTCGTTGTTTAAACATCTTGGTGACTGCATTTAATGTTTTTGTTGAAATTTACCAATTAGAAGTCATATTTGGTTAAAACTGATATGAAAACTCATAGCGAAGTCGACATGTCTACATAAGGCAAACCATGCAGTCCAACTCAACCCAAGACCAATTCACCCCATGAATTCATGCCATAAAATAAGCTATATGATATATCGAAATATCGTGATTTTCTCACCACGATATATCGCGATACCTCCTAGGACAATTTCGTGCAAGCCTAACTCATGCATCGGTGGTTTGGACTGGTAACTCGGAAATTACTATTTATTATTATAGCGTGATGGCAACAAAGTACTGCACTGCAGATCCTGATCTGCATAATGTATACCTGTTTGAAAACTTATTGCACATTGATGAGACATGGTTGGGATTGCTTAATTTTTGACAGCCTTTCAAGCAAACTCTTCTGTGAATAGTCAACATCTTATGAATTGATTTCAATGACTAATCAAACAATATATGTCAAAATTCTCTTCTACGTAGATTGATCGTGTGACCTGGTTGCTATTATTAGCCTGCTACCCGCACTCGCTAATCGAAACTACGTTTTAGATATAATGGGGTATAAAAGTTACTCCCGCTTTTAACAGTTGAGCAACTTTACCATCATTGTATTTTCTGTAGTATGTTTATCTACTGCAATAATTGTTTCCTATTAATTCAGATTTTATGCGGCAAATATTTTTTTTCTACATGAGTATAACCATTTCATGTGAACACATTTTCCTAATACTTACCGCTTGTCCATATTATCATAGTTCCCTTATCTTTATTTAACATAGGTTTGATGAAGCAACCCTAGAGTAATTTGAATGCTGTCTCCGTGAAGTTATTTAAAAAAAATTTTCTTTACACAAACTGTTGAAACTTGTATGCGACTTCTATTAGATACATTTGCTCTTTTGAAGCTGCTAAGAAATTAGAACGGCTCCAAATTGTCTTGCAACTAGAAATCAGCGACATACAAGATATATACAGTACTTATTTTTGAAGATGAATACACCCTCGGCCCGTAGGCCCCATAATCGGCAAGAGGTTATTGCGTGCGCGTATGTGTTCATTATAATGGTCTGATGGAAAAATTTACCTTTGAGCTACACGTATATTGTCCAGATGGTATCTGGTGGTAGACTATGCCCATTAACCAAGCTTGTAGTATATCCACAACGAAATAACATTATTGAAATTATTCATTTCTGAGACCCCAAAACGTGGTCATAATTCTGAAATACCATAATATGATTCTCACTAACTTGGATACATACAGTCACCAAGACTAGAATTCAGAAACTAATAACAAAACCGGCTACAAAAGTATTTTTTTTATAGGATTCAGGACTTTGTAAAACTTGACGAATGGAACAGACATAGAAAATTTATTTTGAATACACCAATAAATGACGAAACAAAACGCTGCTGTTTATTGACCATGAGCACAGACAAATTCTACATTCCTGCATGTTACCCTACAGCTCAGAAATAACAGCATATTTCCAGAAACCTAAAACCTACTGCTGAATATTTTAAACATAATTGGATTGGCCTCCCATCCAATTCATCTTTCCAGAGTATCCACCCATCATATGACATCATAATCAACTACGAGATCATAATGAATGACGTCATGAATGACATCGATAAGTACATCACGAACGCATATTTGCAGATGGACTAAGCGTTGTTGTGCAAATTGTATGTCTTAACTATTTAATAAACATTCTGTTGAATATTTTGAAACTAAGTTGACTGGGCGCTGTTGCTGCCATAGGCAGCAACAGCACCCAGTCAAATTAGTTACAAGATATTCAAAAGCTTCCCTGTACAGTTTTCAGGAAATTGATAGTTACGGCATTCGGGGATCGATCAATCTTAACACGGCGAGGTGTGGGTGGAGCTTAGCTAGTGATGGGCGGCGTATAGCTAAAAATGGAACGGTCCATTATGTTATAAAATATTCACGACAACATTTACTAACTAAGAAGGTTCTGTCTAGAAACATGTTTATTTATGTTTGATCAGTAGTTCTGTATATCACCTGTTCTGGACTCATATAAAGCTGAGTGCCAACTTGAGCTGTGTGATGCTTGTCACCCGCCTCTATACTGCTTAAACACACTTGTTCCTCAGCCATTTGTTCGTTCATTGCAGTCACCAGACCAAAGTCACCAATCTTTACGGCATTGTCCACAGCGAAGAAAATGTTTGAGGGCTGTAAGAAAAATTAAAATATTGTTTAACCGCTATACCACTGAAAATTTAGATTAGAAAAGTTCTCTCCACTTCAAATTCTAACTGGCGTTCATTTTATTTTCACGATTTATGTCAACATTTCTTCTATTGATTTGGTAACAATTAACCTATTGATGTTTGTATGATAAGGGTTAATTCATCTACATAATACATTCAACTAACTAAAAGGCAGCCTAATTTAAACCTACTGGATCATATAGTATTTAAGACTATGACACCAATCCACTCTATGACTAGTTTCACAGTTTTGGATCTTTCAGGTAGAGGTAGGATTGGAACCAATGATCTTTACTAGATAGGAGTCTACCCAATGGAGGAATCCAGTGTTAGCTATGCCCCACCCATCTCTAGCTAAGCTCCACCCACATGTTGTGATCAATCCATCTCTGCACTCTCTGAATCTCAATTTCCAGAAATTATACAAGTAAGCTGTTGAATATTTTAAAACTAATTTGGTTGGGTGTTGTTGCTGCCATAGGAGTCAAATTATTTTCAAAATATTCAAGAGAATGTTTATTAAACAGTAAAGACATACAAGTTGTACAACTTGATGGATTATTAACCATTTAAGACATATTAAATCGAGTCATTCATGACGTCATTGATTATGACATCAGCCTACATGTGATGTTGTTGATTATGACATCATATGATGATTGATTGAAAAACTGGATTCTATCATTAACAGACGACCAAGGGTTTGACATCATGTGACAACCATGGTCCTCTGGTAATGAGGCTGACTTGTAAAGTAAAGGTTATGGGTTCAAATAATGTCTACTTGATGAGCACCAAAAGTGCAAAAGTGGTGGTGGAGTGGGTGCGTCTCAAGTTGTGTGAATAGTTCATTAATCACAGTTCCGTAATACCACAAAATTACCTATCTACAATTAATATATATTATGCATGTCTTAATAACAGAGCTAAGTGGGTGGGAACTGTGTGTATCTCCAGGACGATTGTCCGATATTATCGAAAATTGCGATTTTTTTTCCAGCCACGATTTTTTATGATATGATTTTGAAAACATCGAAATATCGTGAAAATTTTACTGTCACGCACTATTCTGCCTATTTGCCATGTATTTGTAGCCTAGCCTTCTATTACCGCAAGTCGTTCAATTTATTTCCAAACCAACATCTTTGCGAGAGGGGTGGGCTTATATTAGGAATAGGTCAAGAAAAAGTTGAAGTTCATTCTTTAAAATTGTTTTAAAAGATGGACTAATAATACGAAAATTGAACGCAATTTACCAGTACAATTTCTTGCCGTGTGAGTGAAATTATTACCTGGGACGGTATAAATATTATATATTTCTTAATAAGCATGGTTTATAAAACCTAAATTAATCCTAAATTTGACAATAAATGGCGTAGCAAAAATATATAAATCACATAATATTGGTTGCTCTCCTGTTTTTGGAGGCGAGAGGTGGTGCGTTCACAAATGTGATAGCTAAATGAGACGGTATACACACTTTAGCCAGCAAGGTGAACTATCCGAGATGTTTCTGAAGGCTAACTATTATTAGTAAACGGGTACTCAGTAAATGCGGATCAGATCTAAACATTAGAGATCTATGGATCTAATATCATGTGATTTGTAAATTTTCACAAACGATATGAAATGTCAAATTTTTAGAGTAATTTTGATCTAATAAACGATGGCTATAACAGAGTACGCAAGAGTTGGGTTGTCCAATGTAATAATTTCACTCTCGCAATGATGGACAAGGTATACATTAAGCCAAGGTGTAAGGCGTCAAAGATTTACACCGGGAAATTTCCTATTTTCGTGTAATTAACGATCGTTCTTTAAGCATCTTGGCGACTGCATTTAATGTTTTTGTTGAAATTTACCAATTAGAAGTCATATTTGGTTAAAACTGATATGAAAACTCATAGCGAGGTCGACATGCCTACATAAGCCAAACCGTGCAGTCCAACTCAACCCAAGACCAATTCAGCCCGTGAATTCATGCCATAAAATAAGCTATACGAAATATCAAAATATCGCGATTTTCTCACCACGATATATTGCGATACCTCCTAGGACAATATCGATTTGCATTTAAATAGATATGAATAATTTTTGGAAAATCCTAAGCCCACCAGAAACAGTTGACCAATCAAAATTCTCACATGATATGTTAAAGGCTACCACTTTGGGCCAGTGATTAAGGAGTATCATCTTGTACAGTTTTGGAAATTTTTCTGAAAGTCCAATAGCTGTCAAAAAATCGACCAAATCAAAATTAGAAGTTCTAGAGCCTACCTCTGTACGGTTTTTCGGTTAAATATACACCAAGGAGTTATGCTGATACGTTTTAACAATATCCTGTAAATTGTCCAAAAAATTGACGAATCAAAATTCTTAAGAGAAATACTAGAGCATGGCACATTATGGTTCATTCTATCAATATTTGGTTGAAATCTGTTAAGTACCTAATGAAGAGATGCGTTTTGACAATTTCTGATAAATTTTTCAGAAAATCCAAGCTTTTCATCAAACAAGAATGCTGAAGCGGATAATGTCTCGCCTGTAAAGGCATGGATAGTGTGGATTGCTAAAGCAAACTTGGCTTGGTTCATAATACACATATTCAGTAAGGCACCAACAAACCAGTGTAACGAATCAAACATGGACAATTTTACCAAACTGGATAGTCTGATATTGAAACTAGTAATGCTGCAGATATTACCACTGCATAGTATATAACAACAAGAGGCCCAATGGGCCTGTATCGCTCACCTGAAACATTGGCATTTCAACTAATCTTACTGAAGTTTTACATCCATCGGTGTCAATTCCACTGACTTTCAGTCAAATGGTTTAGTTTTTGAGATATTGACAACAATCTCTGGACTGTTTTTTTGCATTAGTGATTTTGAACAATGTTTAAGTAAAAATAGATGATATCAGTGCAAACTACAGCTGGTTTCCTAACTGTCTCACTGCTGCAAGCCAGTGCAGCCAATAATTTCAATTTTCAAAAGCTCTTCACTTGTTGAATATTTTGAAAACAATTCGACTGAAAGTTGTTGGCGGCTTAGCCACCAACAATTTCAGTCCAATTGTTTTCAATATATTTATCAGGTTCAGAGATATAACCTTTGGAATATTTCGTCTGCAAAAACTCAGTCAGACGGTTATTAGAGGTTTAAATACAATTGAAGAAAATGGTCTCTAAAGGCAGGTAGGTGGTCTTTATAGCAGGTTATTCCCCACCACCACACAACACATGCGCATCTGGCTGAATCACCAAGTTAGCAGCAGAGGTAGGGTGAGCTGGAGTCGATTTAAAAAATAATTTGACTGAAATCATTGCTGCCTTAGGCAGCAACAACTTTCACTGCTGCCTAACGCAGCAACAACTTTCAATCAAATACATTTCAAAATATTTCTAAGAGCATAGATGTCAGAGCACATAATACATATCTTAAATATTTCGGCAGTACTGGAAAGGTTAATCCGTTAATTGGAATTTAATATCTAGTTTGGCAATAAAATCTGACAGTGATAAATCAATGGATGGTGGAAACAAACCTATATTTGCCCTATGAAAGTGAGACTGCAAATATTTAAGGAGTGGTAACTCTGGCATTTGACGTCCTATCAGTTTCATTTTCACAACACAGCTATTAGATGCCAACATTAACATTGTGACCAAGTTTGGTGTCAATCCGTCAAGAAATAACAAAATGAGCTGCCATTGTTGGCGAGACAAGAGACAGATGGATTGACGGACATACAGAAGGCGGATGGGGTCATCGCTATACGACAGCTGACTGACAAGTAAGCGGAGTTAAGAAAACCAATTTCGGCTTCAAAATCCATTAAATAAAAAATTTAATATGGCAGCCAAACACGCTAAAATTTGATTGGTCCACGGCGGCCATGTTTTTTACCTATCAACTTCCCATGAACAAACTTTAATGGCCCTTAGTCCATAATCATATCCCCAAAATTTCAGCCCGATCCGTTCAGCAGTTCTGCAGAATAAGTTGTTTTCACGAAAACTATGTCATCCCAGATGGCTGCCGAACCATTTGGTCAATCAAGTTCCTTCGAACAACCTTGGTTCAGCTCTTGCCCTATATGATATTTCGTGGGTTTTGAATCGATCCACCAAGGGGTTTCGGAGAAGATTTTTAGTCATTTAGTCAAATTGGCCGATCGGCTTTGTTTGAACAAACTTGGATCCCTATGCTCTAAGGATACTTCCTGCCAAATATAATTGAACTCGGCCCAGTGGTTCTTGAGAAGTCGTTTAAAGAAAAAAGTTGACGGCCGGACGGACGGATGCCGGACGGTCACCATGGCATAAGCTCACTTGGCTATAGTGGCCAGGTGAGCTAATAAATTGATAAGAAGCGAATCTTATTACCGCATTTAACTGGAAATAAGGGTTGTGTAAGCTGTTGCTGTCAATTATATAACAGCAACAGCACTGTCTATGACAGCAATGGTCTTCAGCAATGGTGTTTACAAACTGTACAGCAGCCTTTCTAACAAGTTTCAGTCAAATGGTTGATTTTGCAAAGGTTCTTTTGAACAATATTTAAGCAAAAATAGAAGACATCAGTACTAACAACAGAAATTGATGACATGCAGTCAAACTTGTATTAAGACACCCCTCAAGTGAGAATCAGAAGACAGCCTCTTATGGTAGCTGGTTTCTTAACCCTTTAATGGTCATGATTTTTAAGTAAAACAAAACTTTCAGGTTATGTCTATTTGCAGGCCAAGATATGGAGCATTTTGAAAATGTATCACTGGAATGACTGGCTCGATTATCGAGCCAGTCATTCCAGTGGTAAATTTTCAAAAATACTCATGCTGGCCTGCAAATCGAAATTCCTCAAGGCCACTGCAGAGGCAGGTTTTCGCTGGTTTGACCATTAAAGGGCTAATAAAGTTTCAAATACATTGCTTAATTGCATTTAGCAAATGAAGAAAATAGTCTTTAAGGCAGGTGGTCTCTTAACCCTTTCACCCATAAATCCCAGAAAAAGTATATTCTTTATGATATAAAACTTATTTTGTTGAATATTTTGAAATTAATTTGACGCAAAGCCGTTGTGCCTTAGGCAACATTGGCTTTCCGTTAAACTAATTTAAGAAGGGTTAATACAGATGGTCTTTATAGCAGGTTCAACTGAGTATATTCCAAACCATCCTTTTAACACGTGTACATCTTGCTGAATGGCCAGGTTCGCGATGCTGCAGTTTATTTTTAAAATAATTTGACGGAGTCATAGCTGACTTAGGCAGCAACAACTTTCAATGAATCAAATACATTTCAAAATATTTTAACAGTATAGGTATCAGAGTACACAATACATATCTTAAATATTTAGGCAGCAGTTGCAGGGAAAAGGTTAACCTGTTAATTTAGTTTTTATCTATTAATAGTAATAAAAGCTGTCATATGTCAATGGATGGTGGAAATAAAACTCCAATTGCACATTAATTAACCATTTAACCATTGAATTTAAGAAAAGTTCTATTTGCAGACCAAGACTATTTTTGAAAATGTACCACTGGAATGACTGGCTCGTTAAAAAGAGTCCGTCATTCCAATGGTAAAATTTTCAAAAATAGTCTTCATTTGGTCTGCAAATGGACATTTCTCAAGACCACTGCCGAAGCTGTTTTTGGCTGATATGATGGCTAAATGGTTAACCGTTTTCCTAACCTACCAAAATAGGTAAGATATTGTGTCCTCTGATATTGATGGCCAGGCGAGCTAATAATAATAAATTGATAAGAAGCGAATCTTATTAACGCATTTAACCGGAAATAATGCGCTAAGCTGTTGCTTACCAGCTGTTGTGTAAGCTGTTGCTGTCAATTGTATAACAGCAACAGCTAGAGCTGCGCGATATACCGATACCATATTTAAAACCGATATCCTGCCCTGACGGTTTCATAACCGATTATAAAAAATAAATATCGAAAAACCGAATATGAACATATTTTCGGTTTTTCGTATCAGGATTGTTAAAAATAAAAGATTCTAACGAGCATGAAAATCGTAATGAATAATAATGGCCAGACTTTCCATTAAGCTATGTTCGGGGCAACTAATAATTGAACGTGGCCCCAATTGCGCATATTGTGTAACTCCATGTAACTCGCTGCACGCCGAGAGAAATCAAGCAGCGAATTAATTAAATAAATATCCACTCGTCTTTTCTCTGGTAGTCTCAGATAAATTTGCAATATAAAACACAATACTGTGGGAATTTGTCATTAAAATTTGTATCGGGGAAAACCTTTCTAAACAACGGCATCCATTTTATTTATGTCACCGGCTAATTAACATAATGCAGTCGTCCCAACACTAAATCGCCCGATTGCATCAAAATCTCGCCAATAACTATAATGCTGATTAGGATATAATTTTAAATAAAATTATTACTCAAACCGTTTTTAAAACGTTATCTTCTATACACAATATCATATTAACTTATGAAATTCGCGATCGCAATATTACAGTTACCATTTTCTTCAAGGCATGATTTCGTCCTCGGGTCGAATTGGAAATGAAAGAAGAAAGGGAGATAATTACATCATAATTAATTACAATCGCATGATTTAAGTCTTTTCGCAACCTGTTTTGTATTTATGATTAATGTTGACAAAATAAACGATGTTTATTTAACTGTGCGTAATATTTAGGCGGTCTAATTAATAATTTCACTCTCGCGATGATGGATATTATAAGGTATATTAAGCTTTAAAGGCGTAAAACGTTACGAATGTATCAGGGCGTGAAAATACGTTCTGTTTTCGTGCTAATTTTTATCATTTAAATTTTTTGTTTCATGTCCATAAAACCGATATTCGGTTAAAACCGATATGAAAAGTCATATCGAAACCGATATGGCTGTAAGCCAAACCGCGCAGCCCTAGCAACAGCACTGTCTATGACAGCAATTGTCTTCAGCAATGGTGTTTATAAACTGTACACCAGCCTTTCTAATACTGGCTTTGTAACAATTAATCTCTAGACATCGGTGTGACAAGGGTTCAATAGTCATGCTGAAAACTGTTGCTGCACTTGACAGTAACAGACATCATCAGCAAAACCATTTTCAAAATGTCCGTCACCATGCTACATGCTATCCAACAAAACTTGTGAATAACGCAATACTCAACTAAATTTATTGCTAGAATTAATTGGCTTTAACCCTTTAACCCTCAAATTTATTCAAGACAATTTAAATTTTCTCAAAGAAAATGTCCACTTGCAGACCAAAGAGAACCCTCTTTTTGAAAATTTATCACTGGAATGACTGGCTCAGTTATCGAGCCAGTCATTCCAGTGGTAAATTTTCAAAAAACGTCTTCTTTTAGTCGGCAAATGGGCATTTCTCACGACCACTGCAAAAGCCATTTTTGGCTGATATGAGTGTTAAAGGGTTAATGATGAATTAATTAAATAAATCTTTTAGAATCAGTATATGAATATGGTACACTTCATCAGCTCACTACCTCACAGGGTATTAATTTCATTTCAATCCTGAGAATTAGAGTTGTGGTTTTAAATTACAAGATTAAATGTTTTCCTATGCTGGCTAAATATCTAAGATATGTATTGTGTATGGTGACATATATGACTTTGAATATTTTGATATTTATCTGACAGAAAGTTGTTGCATTCTAAGGCAGCAATGACTTTCAGTCAAATTATTATTTTGAACTAGTGAACAACTGCTGCTAAGTGAGTTTTGTCACTCTGTCAAATGATTACAAGGGTTTATGAATGCAGTTAAACATGCTATAAAGACCACCTGTACTAAATGCCAATTTTACTACATGCCACCAAGCCGTTTATCTGATAGATTCAGAAATGGCATGGTTGAAATCAGTATACTCATAACCCTGTTCTGAACAAATTTTTGCTTCAAAATCCAGCAAATAAAAAAATCCAATATGGCCGCCAAACATGCTGTATTTTGATTGGCCCACTGCGGCCATGTTTTTTTAATGGATCAACTTCCCTTGAATAAACTTTAATGGCCCTTAATCCCTAATTAGATCTGCCAAATTTCGATCACTTCAGCGGTTCTGGAGAAGCTGTTTTGGCTAAAACTAGGTCAACCAAAATGGCCGCCGAACCATTTGACCAATCAAGTTCCCTTGAACAAACTTGGTTCAGCTCTTGCCCTAGATCATATTTCATGGGGTTTGTTTCAATCCACCAAGCGGTTTCGGAGATTTTTAAAGACGTTTAAAAAAATCGGCCAAAAATCAAGATGGCCACCGGCCAAATTGGCCGATCGGCTTCCTTTGAACAAATTTGAATCTCTACAACCTAAGGATGCTTCCTGCCAAATATAATTGAAATCGTCCCTTAAGTTCTTGAAAAGTAGACATTTTAAATTTCCCATTACTTTAGTATGGGAGCTTTTGGCGGGAAAATGATCCAAGATGGCCACCAAACCGTTTATCCGACAGCTTTGAAAATTGCAAATTTGTGATCAGAATACCCAAAAAACCTATATAAAACCAATTTCAGCCTCAAAATCCATCAAATAAAAAAATCCAATATGGCCACCAAACATGCTGTATTTTGATTGGCCGACTGCACCATGTTTTTTGACGGATTAACTTCCCTTGAACAAACTTTAATGGGCTTTAGTCCCTAATCATATCTGCCAAATTTCGGCCTGATCCCTTCAACGGTTCTGGAGAAGAAGTCATTTTCGCTAAAACTAGGTCAACCAAAATGGCCGCTGAACCATTTGGCCAATCAAGTTCCCTTTAACAAACTTGGTTCAGCTCTTGCCCTAGATCATATTTCATGGGATTTGCTTCAATCCACTAAGCGGTTTCGGAGAAGAAGATTTTTAAAGACATTTCCTAAAATCGGCCGAAATCCAAATTGGCCACCGGTCAAATTAGCCGATCGGCTTCGTTTGAACAAACTTGGATCCCTATGCCCTAAGGATACTTCCTGCCAAAGATGGTTCTTGAGAAGAAGTCGTTTAAAGGAAAAAGCTGATGGACGGACAGACGGACGGACGGACGCCGGACGGTCGCCATGGCATAAGCTCACTTGGTCATTCTGGCCAGGTGAGCTAATAATGGCTTTGTAACAATTAATCTTTAGACATTGGTGTGACAAGGGTTGAATAGTCAGGCAGAAAACTGTTGCTGCACTTGACAGTAACAGATATCGTCAGCAAAACTATTTTCAAAATGGTCGTCACCATGCTACATGCTATCCAACAAAACTTGTGAATAACGCAATACTGAACTAAATTTATTGCTAGAATTAATTGGCTTTAACCCTCAAATTTATTCAAGACAATGTAAATTTTCTCAAAGAAAATGTCCACTTGCAGCCCAAGAGAAGACTATTTTTGAAAATTTATCACTGGAATGACTGGCTCGATTATCTAGCCAGTCATTCCAGTGGTAAATTTTAAAAACCCGTCTTCTTTTAGTCAGCAAATGAACATTTCTCAAGATCACTACAGAAGCCCTTTTTTGCTGATATGAGTACTGGAGAAGAAGTCATTTTCGCTAAAACTAGGTCAACCAAAATGGCCACTGAACCATTTGGCCAATCAAGTTCCCTTGAACAAACTTGGTTCAGCTCTTGCCCTAGATCATATTTCATGGGATTTGCTTCAATCCAACAAGCGATTTCGGAGAAGATTTTTAAAGACATTTCCTAAAATCGGCCGAAATCCAAATTGGCCACCAGCCAAATTGGCCGATCGGCTTCGTTTGAACAAACTTGGATCCCTATGCCCTAAGGATACTTCCTGCCAAAGGTAACTTATATCGGCTTACTGGTTCTTGAGAAGTCGCTTAAAGGAAAAAGTTGATGGACGCACTGGCCAGGTGAGCTAAAAATAAAAAACGTTCAAAGTCCAAAACTGTGAAGAAAGTAGTACAAATGGCCCAAATTCATATCGGTAATGATGCAGACCATATCCCTGTATTGCATAGAATACTTCTGTAAATTTTTATTGAAACCGGAATGAGAAGAGTTGAGCTACATGATTCATAATCAACCGTAACCCAAAAACCATGAAAAAAATTCAAAGTCCAAAGTTATCAAAAAAAAAGGAGAAACTTTCCAAAATGAAATTGGTAATGATGCGAATAGTACCATTGCATAGCATATAATGCTTCTGTAAATTTTTGTTGATATCCGGTGAGCCATTGTTGAAAAAAAAATTAACCAAAAAAATATGAAAGAATTTTAAAGTCCAAAACTGTGACAAAAAAGTTAAAATGACCCACTTCCCTGTATAGTATAGATCACTTTTGTGAAGTTTCATTGAGATCGGATGAGTTATTGTTGAAAAATAAGTTGATTTAAAAACCTTAACCAAAAGTGCACTGGCAAAATACATGAAAAATGTCCAAGTCCAAAACTATGAAAAAATAAGTAAAATGCGCCAAAATTAAATCTATTGTTATGCAGATCACATCCCTGTATAGTATAAATCATTTCTATAAAGTTTCATCGAGATCGGATGACTCATTGTTGAAAAATAAGTTAATTTAAAAACCAACAACGCCGCCGTCAGAATTAGTGATCCCTATGTCTCGCTTTCTGCTTCGCAGGCGAGACAAAAATTGACAAAGCAAAATTCTGAATAGAAGTTCTAGAGCCTACCACAATATGATCTTTCTACAAAAATTGGGTTGAAATCTGTCAAGCCTAGGTTTCTAATAGGAGGAATACGGTCAACAAAAATAGTCGTTCTTTTGTTTGGCAAAAGGACATTTCCCAAGACCACTGCAGAAGCCATTTTTGGTCACCTTGAGCATTTAAAGTAAATTTGAAGGCGTAAAACAGTTTGTTACATGAGAAGGCTTATGAAGTCTACTCTATGCCTCAACATATATACAATTTGTACCATGTCTAAGCAAGCATTGCAGAGAATTCGAAGTATCGCTTGACCACCCAATTTATATTACCTTGACATGTGATCCAGGACATCTAGACACACACACATGCATGCACGCACGCACATAGATATTAAAACTTTAGTGACAATTCGTTTTGAGACTAAAAAACAAGAGGCTCAAGGGCCCGTGACGCTTACCTGGACGATTTGTATTTGACCCATTTGCATTTAAATAGACATGGATAATTTTCGGAAAATCTAAGATGGCCAGAAAAAAATTTAACAATCACGGTTCTCGTTTGATATGTTGAAGCCTACCTTCACAGGATTATTCCACCCATGTTTTTTTGGAATCGGACCATTGATTACGGAGTACGGTACCATTTTAAAATGGTTCGGAAAATTTTTCAGAAAATCAGAGATGGCTGCCAAAACATTGACCTATTAAAATTCTAAATATAAATTCTAGACGCCACCATTATAGCTTCTTCCAGGCAAATTTGGTTCAAATTGCCCAAGTGGTTAATGAGGAGTAACATTTTAAATGAATTCCCATTTTTCGGAAAATCTAAGATGGCCACCCCAAAAAATCAAACAGTCAAAACTCTATACACGTACAAATTTTGAAGTGTACCAGCCTAGGGGCCTTCTAGCTGACTTTGGTTGAAATTAGCCAAGCGGTTAATGAGCCTTTTAACTGATGTCCCAAAATTTTCGGAAAATCCAAGCTGGCCACTGGAAAAATTGACCAATTAAAATTCTGTATACAAGTTTTGAAGCCTACAGCCCCAGGGTCCTTCCAGCTAAGTCTGATAGAAATCGTCCAAGCAGTTAATGAGTAGCATTTTAAACGAATTCCAGCCATTCTTTTGAAAATTCAAGATGGCCGTCGAACAAATTGACCAATCAAAATTCTGTATATAAGTTCAGAAGCATACTACTTTAGGGTCCTTCCCACTGTGGTTAATGAGGAGTACGCTTTTAACTGATTTCCAAAATTTTTCAGAAAATCCAATTTGTTCGAAAAATTGACCAATCAGAATTCTCGTTAGAAGTTTTGATTATTCCACCCAACTTCCAGTTTCATTGAAATTGGGTCATTGATATTGGAGGAGTAGCGTTTTAAAGGATTTCCAGACAATTTTTGGAAAATCCAAGATTGGCTGCAAGAAAAATTTACCAATCAAAATTTTGGAGACAGATTCTGGAGGTTATCACCATAGGATCCTTCCAGCCAAATTTGATTGAAATTGGTCAAACAGTTACGGAGGAGATGCGATTTGAAGGACGGTTGGCTGCCGTGGCCTAAGCCCATTTGCCCCTTCGGTCAGGTGAGCTAATGACACCAGTTTACTATCATCTATGACAATATGTTGTTTGCATAAAGGTGCATATTCACACCAAAATGCTTGAAAATAAAATTGTAGAAATTATTTACTTTTAGAGGCTTAAATTGTGTACCTCAATGTAATGAAACGAAATAAATCTTATCATATGATGATTTCGTTTCATATAAATAAATTTCATAGGTTTAGTTGTGAATTTGAATTAGGGACTCGTGCCTCTAATTCAATTTGACAACTTAAAAGATTATATTAATTTATACGTAATGAAATCATCATATGCCAAGATGTATTTCCTTTCATTACATCTAGGCACACAATTTAAGCCTCTAAAAGTAAATAATTTTAACAATTTTATTTTGAACCATTCTGCTGTGAATATGCAGCTTTAATGTCTAAGGATTAAGATACTTGTACCACATTAGCTTTAGGATATTACAATGTTACTAACACACTGGTTTGCACATTCACAAATAGTTAGCAATGGGTAAATTTGTACCTAGGTTAGCATGGCATTGGTAAATTCAGGTCATTCATATATCCACTTGAAAAGCTAATCTGATCACAGAACAGGAGGGACCCATTTCTAGCTACACTCGCATGTCTAGCTAAGCTCCACCCACTTATTTGTGAGCATTGGAATCGATTTGAAACCTCAATTCCCAGAATCTAAATTTGAAGGTAACTATACAGGTAAGCTGTTGAATATTTTTTAACTAGGGGGAGGGGGGGGGGGCTGTTGCTGTATGGCAGCAACAGATCCCAGTCCAAAAAGTTTCAAAATATTCAACAGAATGTTTATTAAATTGTAAATTCATCAAAGACATACAAATTGTACACCTTTGTGACAGACTTTTCAATTTTCGTGACAGACATAGGGCGACATAATTCACTATGATATCAGATACTTGATTGACAGACTGGATCCCTCAATTCCATGTTGTTGCTCCAGAAGTTGGATAACACTCAGTCTCAAACCAATACAAGTCAGTGGCAAACACACACACACACACACACACACACACACACACACACACACACACACACACACACACACACACACACACACACACACACACACAACACACACACACACACACACACACACAGCAATCTTTCATACAGAATAGTGCCTGAACAGTGACTGTTGTTAAACACACCTTCAGATCTCGATGCATTAAGTTGCAATCGTGTACATATTCCACAGCAGTGACTATCTGATCAAAGATATCAAGCACCATTCCACGATCACGATTAAGAGTATTAGAATTGAGCCAATCTTTGAGTGTTTCTTTTTGACACAATTGCATTTGGATATACAGGAAGAGCTTTGGCACAGCTTGTTTGGAATTACAATGCAAGATAGATTTATTAAGTTTTAGATCATTGGCTGTAGATGCTGAGCTGGATTTCTCGCGTTCAATTCGGAAGTTTGTCTGTGTGTTTATACTGGCATCATCTTGATTATCATTATCATGATGAGATATAGATTGTGGTGAAGCGTCATTATTGTTATTATTCCAGCCTAAGTCATCATCAGCTTGTTTTGCTGAGCATCCGGAGTCCTCAAATACAATACTATTTGATTCCTCAAGTTCAGGAGCATCTCTTATCTTAACATTTTCCACACCTTTGTAACTTTGAAATGGACGTCTTATGGACTTAGGTTTGCAGGCCCTCGTATTAAAACGATCTGTATTAGAATTCACGAATTCAACGTCAACATCATTATTACATATTTCTCTCTCCGGTGTTCCTTGACACAAGCTGAATGACCCGCTTTCAGTATCATCATCATCATTGGATTCATCTAATGTTTGGTCATCATGAAGCGAGAACTCCTCTGTAGACCCCTGTTTGCTTGGAATGTGTGTGGAAGCATCAATAAAGCTATTCAAGCCTCCACCAAATGGTTTGAGCGGATTCAATATTAGTGCTTGTGGCATGAGAGGGATGTTGTCATTAATCAGTGGACTCGCAGTTGGTGATGACCATTCACTAAAAATAAACAGAAATGTGTAACTATTAAAACTTACAACTTGATTTAAACATCATCAGCTTTTTAATGGTCAAGAAAAGAAAATCTAAATGTTAGATTAGTGACTGCCAATTTCTAAGCCAACAGAAGACTATGTTTGGAACTTTAACACTGCTATGACTGGCATGCATATTGTGCCAAGTCATTCCAGTGGTAAACTTGCAAAAAACCATCTTTTCGTATCCTGCAAATGTACATTCCACAAGAGCATTGTAGAAGTCGGGTGTGGCCAGCTTGATCAGTAAATGGTTATAGCATAATGCATTGGAAATACACAAATACTTTACATTAATGATGGGAGGAGAAAAAGGTGAAAAACTAAATTCAACATTCGGGCTGGGCGGTATACCGGTTCCACACCGTCTCAGTTTTTTATGGCGACAGTTTAAAAACCATTACGAAAATAAAAAAACCCCGAAAAGCCGTCCGTAAGATCACCATTGGGCTAAATCTGGTGACTGTCCTAAACTAGTTTGTTTTTTACTTGAGTTTAATATTATCATCTAGTGGGTAACCATTTGCTAATAGTGGCCATAAAATACAGCCATCTATAGTTATTAGCCGTGGGAAAGCAAGGGTGTTGGTGAAATCCCAACAAATCAGCCGAGGACAACTCTGATTTGATTTGCCAGCAGTGAATTTTACATGACGTAAGCTCTGCGGTTTCAGGGTAAGATTGAATAATTTGAAAATCTAAATTTCTTCTTTGTACATTTGTAACTAATAATCCTTTTGTCAATTCGAGTTTGTACTATGTTTAATTAGGATTCCAAATGTGACACGATACAAAAAAATTCAAGAAACGCACTATGAAAACAACAACGCTAGATACAATGAACTCCCAATCCAAACATGTCATTATTTCCCTTAGATTTCGACAAGCATAAAATGCTCCAGCACGGAATAACACATACGAGACATTTTACTTGAACGCCCGAGTAATGAAAACGGTTAAGTCCCTTCTTACATTGGCAGACCAGTTACAAGTATAATAAACCTCTTAGCCTCTCAAATACGAGTAGGTTGTTAACAAATTTTTCCGCTGGGATATTCACTACTATTGATTTTATGAATGAAATTCCTGTAAATTGTAGTATTTTTTATCACGTTACTTTTTTGGTCGGTAGAGTTAGAATCACATCGTTTTGTTTTACGGACCGGGCTGATCTTTTTCGTCTTCGTATCTCTTCCAGCCTACAGTGTTGATTTAAGTTAGATTCGCACGAATCATTGCGTTTATGTTGTCAAATTATCATTATCTCTTTACTATATGACATATTCCCTTGAGAAATAGTCAAACAGACAGCTTTTTGTGAGAATTCTTGAGGTGCGACTTCCTGGAAATGACTACCCTTTAGCTATGTGCTGAATGACATTCGCTTGCGTGAATGACAGTTTATTGAGGAGTATTACTAAATACTGAGTACTCGAATACAAACACAAGACATACTAGACTAGATCATATTGTAGGTGGTTCTCCGAACTCTAACCGTATCAGCGCTACTCTATCAGAAGCCTAAACTCGCTCTCATATCCAGGTTCCTATTTTCATGAGTTAGATTTTACTACGCTTTCGAAAATAGTGAACTAATAAGTGTTGAAAATCAACATTTTAGTGGTTAGAGTGTTATTTTCATGGCATCACATGAAACAGACTTTATTTATTTTAACTACTATTTTGAGATACATAGCGTCGATGTGAACAGTTGTCCGTAGATACCATTCTAATTTCGTGGCAATTTACGTCTGTTGTCAAATCGCAACATACATCTACTGTAGCTAATGAAAACGGCATACTTTCAAATTTCAAATTATTTTTGATCATTCTAGCCCCTTATACCGGTATTTCGGTTAAACCGGTTTAATTAGTGATACCGTCACCAGTTTTCTTTTCGGCCAAACTGCACAGCCCTATTGAACATCTTAGATTGCTAAATAGATGAGGACTTGACATCCTGACTAGACGTCTGATCTCCATGTTAAAAAAACATTAATTATTTAACCTGTTAACCATCATATCAACCAAAAATGCCTTCTGCAGTGGTCTTGAGAAATGTCCATTTGCAGACCAAAAGCCTATTCAAGTGGTAAAATTCCAAAAATAGTCTTTTCTTGGTCTGCAAATGAACATTTTCTATGAGAAAATTAAAATTTTCTTGAACAAACTCCAGGGTTAAAGGGTTAATAAAAATATAATGTCCAAACTTAGTCAGGAACCTGGCTCCTGTCTGCTACATTATATATGTCTATCTATACATGTCCAAACTTGATCAGGAACCTGGCTCCTGTCTGCTACATTATATATGTCTATCTATACATGTCCAAACTTGGTCAGGAACCTGGCTCCTGTCTGCTACATTATATATGTCTATCTATACATGTACAAACTTGGTCAGGAAACTGGCATCCTTTCTCCTGTCTGCTACATTATATATGTCTATCTATACATGTACAAACTTGGTCAGGAAACTGGCATCCTTTCTCCTGTCTGCTACATTATATATGTCTATCTATACATGTACAAACTTGGTCAGGAAACTGGCATCCTTTCTCCTGTCTGCTACATTATATATGTCTATCTATACATGTACAAACTTGGTCAGGAAACTGGCATCCTTTCTCCTGTCTGCTACATTATATATGTCTATCTATACATGTACAAACTTGGTCAGGAAACTGGCATCCTTTCTCCTGTCTGCTACATTATATATGTCTATCTATACATGTACAAACTTGGTCAGGAAACTGGCATCCTTTCTCCTGTCTGCTACATTATATATGTCTATCTATACATGTACAAACTTGGTCAGGAAACTGGCATCCTTTCTCCTGTCTGCTACATTATATATGTCTATCTATACATGTACAAACTTGGTCAGGAAACTGGCATCCTTTCTCCTGTCTGCTACATTATATATGTCTATCTATACATGTACAAACTTGGTCAGGAAACTGGCATCCTTTCTCCTGTCTGCTACATTATATATGTCTATCTATACATGTACAAACTTGGTCAGGAAACTGGCATCCTTTCTCCTGTCTGCTACATTATATATGTCTATCTATACATGTACAAACTTGGTCAGGAAACTGGCATCCTTTCTCCTGTCTGCTACATTATATATGTCTATCTATACATGTACAAACTTGGTCAGGAAACTGGCATCCTTTCTCCTGTCTGCTACATTATATATGTCTATCTATACATGTACAAACTTGGTCAGGAAACTGGCATCCTTTCTCCTGTCTGCTACATTATATATGTCTATCTATACATGTACAAACTTGGTCAGGAAACTGGCATCCTTTCTCCTGTCTGCTACATTATATATGTCTATCTATACATGTACAAACTTGGTCAGGAAACTGGCATCCTTTCTCCTGTCTGCTACATTATATATGTCTATCTATACATGTACAAACTTGGTCAGGAAACTGGCATCCTTTCTCCTGTCTGCTACATTATATATGTCTATCTATACATGTACAAACTTGGTCAGGAAACTGGCATCCTTTCTCCTGTCTGCTACATTATATATGTCTATCTATACATGTACAAACTTGGTCAGGAAACTGGCATCCTTTCTCCTGTCTGCTACATTATATATGTCTATCTATACATGTACAAACTTGGTCAGGAAACTGGCATCCTTTCTCCTGTCTGCTACATTATATATGTCTATCTATACATGTACAAACTTGGTCAGGAAACTGGCATTCCTTTCTCCTGTCTGCTACATTATATATGTCTATCTATACATGTACAAACTTGGTCAGGAAACTGGCATCCTTTCTCCTGTCTGCTACATTATATATGTCTATCTATACATGTACAAACTTGGTCAGGAAACTGGCATCCTTTCTCCTGTCTGCTACATTATATATGTCTATCTATACATGTACAAACTTGGTCAGGAAACTGGCATCCTTTCTCCTGTCTGCTACATTATATATGTCTATCTATACATGTACAAACTTGGTCAGGAAACTGGCATCCTTTCTCCTGTCTGCTACATTATATATGTCTATCTATACATGTACAAACTTGGTCAGGAAACTGGCATCCTTTCTCCTGTCTGCTACATTATATATGTCTATCTATACATGTACAAACTTGGTCAGGAAACTGGCATCCTTTCTCCTGTCTGCTACATTATATATGTCTATCTATACATGTACAAACTTGGTCAGGAAACTGGCATCCTTTCTCCTGTCTGCTACATTATATATGTCTATCTATACATGTACAAACTTGGTCAGGAAACTGGCATCCTTTCTCCTGTCTGCTACATTATATATGTCTATCTATACATGTACAAACTTGGTCAGGAAACTGGCATCCTTTCTCCTGTCTGCTACATTATATATGTCTATCTATACATGTACAAACTTGGTCAGGAAACTGGCATCCTTTCTCCTGTCTGCTACATTATATATGTCTATCTATACATGTACAAACTTGGTCAGGAAACTGGCATCCTTTCTCCTGTCTGCTACATTATATATGTCTATCTATACATGTACAAACTTGGTCAGGAAACTGGCATCCTTTCTCCTGTCTGCTACATTATATATGTCTATCTATACATGTACAAACTTGGTCAGGAAACTGGCATCCTTTCTCCTGTCTGCTACATTATATATGTCTATCTATACATGTACAAACTTGGTCAGGAAACTGGCATTCCTTTCTCCTGTCTGCTACATTATATATGTCTATCTATACATGTACAAACTTGGTCAGGAAACTGGCATCCTTTCTCCTGTCTGCTACATTATATATGTCTATCTATACATGTACAAACTTGGTCAGGAAACTGGCATCCTTTCTCCTGTCTGCTACATTATATATGTCTATCTATACATGTACAAACTTGGTCAGGAAACTGGCATCCTTTCTCCTGTCTGCTACATTATATATGTCTATCTATACATGTACAAACTTGGTCAGGAAACTGGCATCCTTTCTCCTGTCTGCTACATTATATATGTCTATCTATACATGTACAAACTTGGTCAGGAAACTGGCATCCTTTCTCCTGTCTGCTACATTATATATGTCTATCTATACATGTACAAACTTGGTCAGGAAACTGGCATCCTTTCTCCTGTCTGCTACATTATATATGTCTATCTATACATGTACAAACTTGGTCAGGAAACTGGCATCCTTTCTCCTGTCTGCTACATTATATATGTCTATCTATACATGTACAAACTTGGTCAGGAAACTGGCATTCCTTTCTCCTGTCTGCTACATTATATATGTCTATCTATACATGTACAAACTTGGTCAGGAAACTGGCATCCTTTCTCCTGTCTGCTACATTATATATGTCTATCTATACATGTACAAACTTGGTCAGGAAACTGGCATCCTTTCTCCTGTCTGCTACATTATATATGTCTATCTATACATGTACAAACTTGGTCAGGAAACTGGCATTCCTTTCTCCTGTCTGCTACATTATATATGTCTATCTATACATGTACAAACTTGGTCAGGAAACTGGCATTCCTTTCTCCTGTCTGCTACATTATATATGTCTATCTATACATGTACAAACTTGGTCAGGAAACTGGCATTCCTTTCTCCTGTCTGCTACATTATATATGTCTATCTATACATGTACAAACTTGGTCAGGAAACTGGCATTCCTTTCTCCTGTCTGCTACATTATATATGTCTATCTATACATGTACAAACTTGGTCAGGAACCTGGCATCCTTTCTCCTGTCTGCTACATTATATATGTCTATCTATACATGTACAAACTTGGTCAGGAAACTGGCATCCTTTCTCCTGTCTGCTACATTATATATGTCTATCTATACATGTACAAACTTGGTCAGGAAACTGGCATTCCTTTCTCCTGTCTGCTACATTATATATGTCTATCTATACATGTACAAACTTGGTCAGGAAACTGGCTCCTGTCTGCTACATTATATATGTCTATCTATACATGTACAAACTTGGTCAGGAAACTGGCTCCTGTCTGCTACATTATATATGTCTATCTATACATGTACAAACTTGGTCAGGAAACTGGCATCCTTTCTCCTGTCTGCTACATTATATATGTCTATCTATACATGTACAAACTTGGTCAGGAACCTGGCATCCTTTCTCCTGTCTGCTACATTACATATGTCTATCTATACATGTACAAACTTGGTCAGGAACCTGGCATCCTTTCTCCTGTCTGCTACATTATATATGTCTATCTATACATGTACAAACTTGGTCAGGAACCTGGCATCCTTTCTCCTGTCTGCTACATTATATATGTCTATCTATACATGTACAAACTTGGTCAGGAAACTGGCATCCTTTCTCCTGTCTGCTACATTATATATGTCTATCTATACATGTACAAACTTGGTCAGGAAACTGGCATTCCTTTCTCCTGTCTGCTACATTATATATGTCTATCTATACATGTACAAACTTGGTCAGGAAACTGGCTCCTGTCTGCTACATTATATATGTCTATCTATACATGTACAAACTTGGTCAGGAAACTGGCTCCTGTCTGCTACATTATATATGTCTATCTATACATGTACAAACTTGGTCAGGAAACTGGCTCCTGTCTGCTACATTATATATGTCTATCTATACATGTACAAACTTGGTCAGGAACCTGGCATCCTTTCTCCTGTCTGCTACATTATATATGTCTATCTATACATGTACAAACTTGGTCAGGAAACTGGCATCCTTTCTCCTGTCTGCTACATTATATATGTCTATCTATACATGTACAAACTTGGTCAGGAACCTGGCATCCTTTCTCCTGTCTGCTACATTATATATGTCTATCTATACATGTACAAACTTGGTCAGGAAACTGGCATCCTTTCTCCTGTCTGCTACATTATATATGTCTATCTATACATGTACAAACTTGGTCAGGAACCTGGCATTCCTTTCTCCTGTCTGCTACATTATATATGTCTATCTATACATGTACAAACTTGGTCAGGAAACTGGCATTCCTTTCTCCTGTCTGCTACATTATATATGTCTATCTATACATGTACAAACTTGGTCAGGAACCTGGCATCCTTTCTCCTGTCTGCTACATTATATATGTCTATCTATACATGTAGAAACTTGGTCAGGAACCTGGCATTCCTTTCTCCTGTCTGCTACATTACATATGTCTATCTATACATGTACAAACTTGGTCAGGAAACTGGCATTCCTTTCTCCTGTCTGCTACATTATATATGTCTATCTATACATGTACAAACTTGGTCAGGAAACTGGCATTCCTTTCTCCTGTCTGCTACATTATATATGTCTATCTATACATGTACAAACTTGGTCAGGAACCTGGCATTCCTTTCTCCTGTCTGCTACATTATATATGTCTATCTATACATGTACAAACTTGGTCAGGAAACTGGCATTCCTTTCTCCTGTCTGCTACATTATATATGTCTATCTATACATGTACAAACTTGGTCAGGAAACTGGCATCCTTTCTCCTGTCTGCTACATTATATATGTCTATCTATACATGTACAAACTTGGTCAGGAAACTGGCATCCTTTCTCCTGTCTGCTACATTATATATGTCTATCTATACATGTAGAAACTTGGTCAGGAACCTGGCATTCCTTTCTCCTGTCTGCTACATTACATATGTCTATCTATACATGTACAAACTTGGTCAGGAAACTGGCATTCCTTTCTCCTGTCTGCTACATTATATATGTCTATCTATACATGTACAAACTTGGTCAGGAAACTGGCATTCCTTTCTCCTGTCTGCTACATTATATATGTCTATCTATACATGTACAAACTTGGTCAGGAACCTGGCATTCCTTTCTCCTGTCTGCTACATTACATATGTCTATCTATACATGTAAAAACTTGGTCAGGAAACTGGCATTCCTTTCTCCTGTCTGCTACATTATATATGTCTATCTATACATGTACAAACTTGGTCAGGAAACTGGCATCCTTTCTCCTGTCTGCTACATTATATATGTCTATCTATACATGTACAAACTTGGTCAGGAAACTGGCATTCCTTTCTCCTGTCTGCTACATTATATATGTCTACCTATACATGTACAAACTTGGTCAGGAACCTGGCATCCTTTCTCCTGTCTGCTACATTATATATGTCTATCTATACATGTACAAACTTGGTCAGGAAACTGGCATCCTTTCTCCTGTCTGCTACATTACATATGTCTACCTATACATGTACAAACTTGGTCAGGAAACTGGCATCCTTTCTCCTGTCTGCTACATTATATATGTCTATCTATACATGTACAAACTTGGTCAGGAAACTGGCATCCCTTTCTCCTGTCTGCTACATTATATATGTCTACCTGTACATGTACAAACTTGGTCAGGAAACTGGCATTCCTTTCTCCTGTCTGCTACATTATATATGTCTACCTATACATGTACAAACTTGGTCAGGAAACTGGCATTCCTTTCTCCTGTCTGCTACATTACATATGTCTACCTATACATGTACAAACTTGGTCAGGAACCTGGCATCCTTTCTCCTGTCTGCTACATTATATATGTCTATCTATACATGTACAAACTTGGTCAGGAAACTGGCATTCCTTTCTACTGTCTGCTACATTATATATGTCTATCTATACATGTCCAAACTTGGTCAGGAAACTGGCATCCTTTCTCCTGTCTGCTACATTATATATGTCTACCTATACATGTACAAACTTGGTCAGGAAACTGGCATCCTTTCTCCTGTCTGCTACATTATATATGTCTATCTATACATGTACAAACTTGGTCAGGAAACTGGCATCCTTTCTCCTGTCTGCTACATTATATATGTCTACCTATACATGTACAAACTTGGTCAGGAAACTGGCATTCCTTTCTCCTGTCTGCTACATTATATATGTCTATCTATACATGTACAAACTTGGTCAGGAAACTGGCATTCCTTTCTCCTGTCTGCTACATTATATACACCTGTGCAAAAGTTAAGCACCACCCTATTTTTACGCACATGCGAGGGTATATTCATGTGCTATGAAGAAAGCAATAGCATAAACATTTATGTACCCATCCATCTTAGTGCAAGAGGTAATAATGCAACTAGAGGAATGCTGATTATGATGGTGGGGAAACACTGTATGTTTTTTTTTTAACTTGAAAACGAGGCCTGAATATGGTTACGTTGACACAACTGACAACTATTGCCCTACAGTTGACACACGTGGCTAGATTGTCATTAATGGTGTCTGAAAACGAAGTTTAACATCTGTGCACGAGTTTGAGACTGTCATTATTAATACCGGGTATATCCACCTTGTGCCTGGATGACGGCCTGGACACGACGTCTCATGCTGGTCACCAACCGACGGATACGCCATTGTGGTATTCGTTGCCATTCAAGATGGAGTGCGTCTGTTAATTCCTGTAGGTTCTGCACAGGAGGATCCCTCCTTCTCACCATGTTTCCCAGAATGTCCCAGATATGTCAATAGGGTTCATGTCAGGGCTCCTTGCTGGCCATGGTAGGGTTTCGATGGCATTCTGGCAGAGGTATTCATGCACAGCTCTAGCACGATGTGGTCGGGTGTTGTCATCCATGAATATAGGGTGGGTTCCAGGTGCATGATTTACAGAATGAGGGACCACAACTCTATCCAGTATGGAATCTTGATATCTTTGTCCATTTAGTGTTCCAGGTACAGTCAACAGATCCAGCTTACAATCAAATGAGATGCACCCCCATATCATAACGGAACCTCCACCAAATGGACCTTCTTCCATGATGTTACGTTGGTCGTACGCCGTGCGTCTGGACCTCCATACACGAGTTCGACCATCTGTGGCATGAAGCAGGAACCGACTTTCATCGGACCAGTGTACCCGTCTCCAGGATCTCATGTTCCAGTGTCTTCTTTCGTTGCACCACCTCAGACGCTCCTCTTTGTGGTGTGCAGTGAGGAGAGGACGTCTGACAGGTCTCCTAGCTTTCATGCCAGCAGCATACAGTCTCCTTTTGACGGTAGACATTGACACTCTATTGCGCGTTTCCCATTGCTGGCTGAGCACTCTGCTGTTGGTGAATGGAGATCTCCTAACAAGGCGTACTAGGGCTCGATCATCACGGGCAGTAGTCTTCTTCGGTCTTCCCGATCTAGGCCTGTCCTTCACCTCGTTAGTTTGCCCATGTTTTGCAATCAAACGACTGATTACAGTATGGTTAATGTTCAGCTGTCTGCCAATCTCTCTGCATGACATACCAGTGGTATGCATGCCTATGATTTGCCATTTCACACGATCACTTAACCTTCGTCTTGCCATAGCGGTTCACAATCAAGAGCTAATTCTCTCTGTACAAATAAACCACGGTCATGAACACAAAATTCCTAATCTTGTCGCCTAAATCTGTATGTAATGTTCTACACCTCAAACGGGACTTTTACATAACTGAACACGTGTGCTGTTTCCCGCCACGCACGGACATCAAGCGGCGTGAAGTCATGCATGCATGTGCATTTCGTACTTGTAATTATGTCAGCTAACGCGGGGACAAAAAGTATGGCAGCCTAGTTGTACCATCATGTTTCTACGTTCTATTGTTTTTGCTGGTGCTTAACTTTTGCACAGGTGTATATATGTCTATCTATACATGTACAAACTTGGTCAGGAACCTGGCATTCCTTTCTCCTGTCTGTTACATTACATATGTCTATCTATACATGTAAAAACTTGGTCAGGAAACTGGCATTCCTTTCTCCTGTCTGCTACATTATATATGTCTATCTATACATGTCCAAACTTGGTCAGGAAACTGGCATCCTTTCTCCTGTCTGCTACATTATATATGTCTACCTATACATGTACAAACTTGGTCAGGAAACTGGCATACTTTCTCCTGTCTGCTACATTATATATGTCTATCTATACATGTACAAACTTGGTCAGGAAACTGGCATCCTTTCTCCTGTCTGCTACATTATATATGTCTACCTATACATGTACAAACTTGGTCAGGAAACTGGCATTCCTTTCTCCTGTCTGCTACATTATATATGTCTATCTATACATGTACAAACTTGGTCAGGAAACTGGCATTCCTTTCTCCTGTCTGCTACATTATATACACCTGTGCAAAAGTTAAGCACCACCCTATTTTTACGCACATGCGAGGGTATATTCATGTGCTATGAAGAAAGCAATAGCATAAACATTTATGTACCCATCCATCTTAGTGCAAGAGGTAATAATGCAACTAGAGGAATGCTGATTATGATGGTGGGGAAACACTGTATGTTTTTTTTTAAACTTGAAAACGAGGCCTGAATATGGTTACGTTGACACAACTGACAACTATTGCCCTACAGTTGACACACGTGGCTAGATTGTCATTAATGGTGTCTGAAAACGAAGTTTAACATCTGTGCACGAGTTTGAGACTGTCATTATTAATACCGGGTATATCCACCTTGTGCCTGGATGACGGCCTGGACACGACGTCTCATGCTGGTCACCAACCGACGGATACGCCATTGTGGTATTCGTTGCCATTCAAGATGGAGTGCGTCTGTTAATTCCTGTAGGTTCTGCACAGGAGGATCCCTCCTTCTCACCATGTTTCCCAGAATGTCCCAGATATGTCAATAGGGTTCATGTCAGGGCTCCTTGCTGGCCATGGTAGGGTTTCGATGGCATTCTGGCGGAGGTATTCATGCACAGCTCTAGCACGATGTGGTCGGGTGTTGTCATCCATGAATATAGGGTGGGTTCCAGGTGCATGATTTACAGAATGAGGGACCACAACTCTATCCAGTATGGAATCTTGATATCTTTGTCCATTTAGTGTTCCAGGTACAGTCAACAGATCCAGCTTACAATCAAATGAGATGCACCCCCATATCATAACGGAACCTCCACCAAATGGACCTTCTTCCATGATGTTACGTTGGTCGTACGCCGTGCGTCTGGACCTCCATACACGAGTTCGACCATCTGTGGCATGAAGCAGGAACCGACTTTCATCGGACCAGTGTACCCGTCTCCAGGATCTCATGTTCCAGTGTCTTCTTTCGTTGCACCACCTCAGACGCTCCTCTTTGTGGTGTGCAGTGAGGAGAGGACGTCTGACAGGTCTCCTAGCTTTCATGCCAGCAGCATACAGTCTCCTTTTGACGGTAGACATTGACACTCTATTGCGCGTTTCCCATTGCTGGCTGAGCACTCTGCTGTTGGTGAATGGAGATCTCCTAACAAGGCGTACTAGGGCTCGATCATCACGGGCAGTAGTCTTCTTCGGTCTTCCCGATCTAGGCCTGTCCTTCACCTCGTTAGTTTGCCCATGTTTTGCAATCAAACGACTGATTACAGTATGGTTAATGTTCAGCTGTCTGCCAATCTCTCTGCATGACATACCAGTGGTATGCATGCCTATGATTTGCCATTTCACACGATCACTTAACCTTCGTCTTGCCATAGCGGTTCACAATCAAGAGCTAATTCTCTCTGTACAAATAAACCACGGTCATGAACACAAAATTCCTAATCTTGTCGCCTAAATCTGTATGTAATGTTCTACACCTCAAACGGGACTTTTACATAACTGAACACGTGTGCTGTTTCCCGCCACGCACGGACATCAAGCGGCGTGAAGTCATGCATGCATGTGCATTTCGTACTTGTAATTATGTCAGCTAACGCGGGGACAAAAAGTATGGCAGCCTAGTTGTACCATCATGTTTCTACGTTCTATTGTTTTTGCTGGTGCTTAACTTTTGCACAGGTGTATATATGTCTATCTATACATGTACAAACTTGGTCAGGAACCTGGCATTCCTTTCTCCTGTCTGCTACATTACATATGTCTATCTATACATGTACAAACTTGGTCAGGAAACTGGCATTCCTTTCTCCTGTCTGCTACATTATATATGTCTATCTATACATGTACAAACTTGGTCAGGAAACTGGCATCCTTTCTCCTGTCTGCTACATTATATATGTCTATCTATACATGTACAAACTTGGTCAGGAAACTGGCATTCCTTTCTCCTGTCTGCTACATTATATATGTCTACCTATACATGTACAAACTTGGTCAGGAACCTGGCATCCTTTCTCCTGTCTGCTACATTATATATGTCTATCTATACATGTACAAACTTGGTCAGGAAACTGGCATCCTTTCTCCTGTCTGCTACATTACATATGTCTACCTATACATGTACAAACTTGGTCAGGAAACTGGCATCCTTTCTCCTGTCTGCTACATTATATATGTCTATCTATACATGTACAAACTTGGTCAGGAAACTGGCATCCCTTTCTCCTGTCTGCTACATTATATATGTCTACCTGTACATGTACAAACTTGGTCAGGAAACTGGCATTCCTTTCTCCTGTCTGCTACATTATATATGTCTACCTATACATGTACAAACTTGGTCAGGAAACTGGCATTCCTTTCTCCTGTCTGCTACATTACATATGTCTACCTATACATGTACAAACTTGGTCAGGAACCTGGCATCCTTTCTCCTGTCTGCTACATTATATATGTCTATCTATACATGTACAAACTTGGTCAGGAAACTGGCATTCCTTTCTACTGTCTGCTACATTATATATGTCTATCTATACATGTCCAAACTTGGTCAGGAAACTGGCATCCTTTCTCCTGTCTGCTACATTATATATGTCTACCTATACATGTACAAACTTGGTCAGGAAACTGGCATCCTTTCTCCTGTCTGCTACATTATATATGTCTATCTATACATGTACAAACTTGGTCAGGAAACTGGCATCCTTTCTCCTGTCTGCTACATTATATATGTCTACCTATACATGTACAAACTTGGTCAGGAAACTGGCATTCCTTTCTCCTGTCTGCTACATTATATATGTCTATCTATACATGTACAAACTTGGTCAGGAAACTGGCATTCCTTTCTCCTGTCTGCTACATTATATACACCTGTGCAAAAGTTAAGCACCACCCTATTTTTACGCACATGCGAGGGTATATTCATGTGCTATGAAGAAAGCAATAGCATAAACATTTATGTACCCATCCATCTTAGTGCAAGAGGTAATAATGCAACTAGAGGAATGCTGATTATGATGGTGGGGAAACACTGTATGTTTTTTTTTTAACTTGAAAACGAGGCCTGAATATGGTTACGTTGACACAACTGACAACTATTGCCCTACAGTTGACACACGTGGCTAGATTGTCATTAATGGTGTCTGAAAACGAAGTTTAACATCTGTGCACGAGTTTGAGACTGTCATTATTAATACCGGGTATATCCACCTTGTGCCTGGATGACGGCCTGGACACGACGTCTCATGCTGGTCACCAACCGACGGATACGCCATTGTGGTATTCGTTGCCATTCAAGATGGAGTGCGTCTGTTAATTCCTGTAGGTTCTGCACAGGAGGATCCCTCCTTCTCACCATGTTTCCCAGAATGTCCCAGATATGTCAATAGGGTTCATGTCAGGGCTCCTTGCTGGCCATGGTAGGGTTTCGATGGCATTCTGGCAGAGGTATTCATGCACAGCTCTAGCACGATGTGGTCGGGTGTTGTCATCCATGAATATAGGGTGGGTTCCAGGTGCATGATTTACAGAATGAGGGACCACAACTCTATCCAGTATGGAATCTTGATATCTTTGTCCATTTAGTGTTCCAGGTACAGTCAACAGATCCAGCTTACAATCAAATGAGATGCACCCCCATATCATAACGGAACCTCCACCAAATGGACCTTCTTCCATGATGTTACGTTGGTCGTACGCCGTGCGTCTGGACCTCCATACACGAGTTCGACCATCTGTGGCATGAAGCAGGAACCGACTTTCATCGGACCAGTGTACCCGTCTCCAGGATCTCATGTTCCAGTGTCTTCTTTCGTTGCACCACCTCAGACGCTCCTCTTTGTGGTGTGCAGTGAGGAGAGGACGTCTGACAGGTCTCCTAGCTTTCATGCCAGCAACATACAGTCTCCTTTTGACGGTAGACATTGACACTCTATTGCGCGTTTCCCATTGCTGGCTGAGCACTCTGCTGTTGGTGAATGGAGATCTCCTAACAAGGCGTACTAGGGCTCGATCATCACGGGCAGTAGTCTTCTTCGGTCTTCCCGATCTAGGCCTGTCCTTCACCTCGTTAGTTTGCCCATGTTTTGCAATCAAACGACTGATTACAGTATGGTTAATGTTCAGCTGTCTGCCAATCTCTCTGCATGACATACCAGTGGTATGCATGCCTATGATTTGCCATTTCACACGATCACTTAACCTTCGTCTTGCCATAGCGGTTCACAATCAAGAGCTAATTCTCTCTGTACAAATAAACCACGGTCATGAACACAAAATTCCTAATCTTGTCGCCTAAATCTGTATGTAATGTTCTACACCTCAAACGGGACTTTTACATAACTGAACACGTGTGCTGTTTCCCGCCACGCACGGACATCAAGCGGCGTGAAGTCATGCATGCATGTGCATTTCGTACTTGTAATTATGTCAGCTAACGCGGGGACAAAAAGTATGGCAGCCTAGTTGTACCATCATGTTTCTACGTTCTATTGTTTTTGCTGGTGCTTAACTTTTGCACAGGTGTATATATGTCTATCTATACATGTACAAACTTGGTCAGGAACCTGGCATTCCTTTCTCCTGTCTGCTACATTACATATGTCTATCTATACATGTAAAAACTTGGTCAGGAAACTGGCATTCCTTTCTCCTGTCTGCTACATTATATATGTCTATCTATACATGTCCAAACTTGGTCAGGAAACTGGCATCCTTTCTCCTGTCTGCTACATTATATATGTCTACCTATACATGTACAAACTTGGTCAGGAAACTGGCATACTTTCTCCTGTCTGCTACATTATATATGTCTATCTATACATGTACAAACTTGGTCAGGAAACTGGCATCCTTTCTCCTGTCTGCTACATTATATATGTCTACCTATACATGTACAAACTTGGTCAGGAAACTGGCATTCCTTTCTCCTGTCTGCTACATTATATATGTCTATCTATACATGTACAAACTTGGTCAGGAAACTGGCATTCCTTTCTCCTGTCTGCTACATTATATACACCTGTGCAAAAGTTAAGCACCACCCTATTTTTACGCACATGCGAGGGTATATTCATGTGCTATGAAGAAAGCAATAGCATAAACATTTATGTACCCATCCATCTTAGTGCAAGAGGTAATAATGCAACTAGAGGAATGCTGATTATGATGGTGGGGAAACACTGTATGGTTTTTTTTTAACTTGAAAACGAGGCCTGAATATGGTTACGTTGACACAACTGACAACTATTGCCCTACAGTTGACACACGTGGCTAGATTGTCATTAATGGTGTCTGAAAACGAAGTTTAACATCTGTGCACGAGTTTGAGACTGTCATTATTAATACCGGGTATATCCACCTTGTGCCTGGATGACGGCCTGGACACGACGTCTCATGCTGGTCACCAACCGACGGATACGCCATTGTGGTATTCGTTGCCATTCAAGATGGAGTGCGTCTGTTAATTCCTGTAGGTTCTGCACAGGAGGATCCCTCCTTCTCACCATGTTTCCCAGAATGTCCCAGATATGTCAATAGGGTTCATGTCAGGGCTCCTTGCTGGCCATGGTAGGGTTTCGATGGCATTCTGGCGGAGGTATTCATGCACAGCTCTAGCACGATGTGGTCGGGTGTTGTCATCCATGAATATAGGGTGGGTTCCAGGTGCATGATTTACAGAATGAGGGACCACAACTCTATCCAGTATGGAATCTTGATATCTTTGTCCATTTAGTGTTCCAGGTACAGTCAACAGATCCAGCTTACAATCAAATGAGATGCACCCCCATATCATAACGGAACCTCCACCAAATGGACCTTCTTCCATGATGTTACGTTGGTCGTACGCCGTGCGTCTGGACCTCCATACACGAGTTCGACCATCTGTGGCATGAAGCAGGAACCGACTTTCATCGGACCAGTGTACCCGTCTCCAGGATCTCATGTTCCAGTGTCTTCTTTCGTTGCACCACCTCAGACGCTCCTCTTTGTGGTGTGCAGTGAGGAGAGGACGTCTGACAGGTCTCCTAGCTTTCATGCCAGCAGCATACAGTCTCCTTTTGACGGTAGACATTGACACTCTATTGCGCGTTTCCCATTGCTGGCTGAGCACTCTGCTGTTGGTGAATGGAGATCTCCTAACAAGGCGTACTAGGGCTCGATCATCACGGGCAGTAGTCTTCTTCGGTCTTCCCGATCTAGGCCTGTCCTTCACCTCGTTAGTTTGCCCATGTTTTGCAATCAAACGACTGATTACAGTATGGTTAATGTTCAGCTGTCTGCCAATCTCTCTGCATGACATACCAGTGGTATGCATGCCTATGATTTGCCATTTCACACGATCACTTAACCTTCGTCTTGCCATAGCGGTTCACAATCAAGAGCTAATTCTCTCTGTACAAATAAACCACGGTCATGAACACAAAATTCCTAATCTTGTCGCCTAAATCTGTATGTAATGTTCTACACCTCAAACGGGACTTTTACATAACTGAACACGTGTGCTGTTTCCCGCCACGCACGGACATCAAGCGGCGTGAAGTCATGCATGCATGTGCATTTCGTACTTGTAATTATGTCAGCTAACGCGGGGACAAAAAGTATGGCAGCCTAGTTGTACCATCATGTTTCTACGTTCTATTGTTTTTGCTGGTGCTTAACTTTTGCACAGGTGTATATATGTCTATCTATACATGTACAAACTTGGTCAGGAACCTGGCATTCCTTTCTCCTGTCTGCTACATTACATATGTCTATCTATACATGTACAAACTTGGTCAGGAAACTGGCATTCCTTTCTCCTGTCTGCTACATTATATATGTCTATCTATACATGTACAAACTTGGTCAGGAAACTGGCATCCTTTCTCCTGTCTGCTACATTATATATGTCTATCTATACATGTACAAACTTGGTCAGGAAACTGGCATTCCTTTCTCCTGTCTGCTACATTATATATGTCTACCTATACATGTACAAACTTGGTCAGGAACCTGGCATCCTTTCTCCTGTCTGCTACATTATATATGTCTATCTATACATGTACAAACTTGGTCAGGAAACTGGCATCCTTTCTCCTGTCTGCTACATTACATATGTCTACCTATACATGTACAAACTTGGTCAGGAAACTGGCATCCTTTCTCCTGTCTGCTACATTATATATGTCTATCTATACATGTACAAACTTGGTCAGGAAACTGGCATCCCTTTCTCCTGTCTGCTACATTATATATGTCTACCTGTACATGTACAAACTTGGTCAGGAAACTGGCATTCCTTTCTCCTGTCTGCTACATTATATATGTCTACCTATACATGTACAAACTTGGTCAGGAAACTGGCATTCCTTTCTCCTGTCTGCTACATTACATATGTCTACCTATACATGTACAAACTTGGTCAGGAACCTGGCATCCTTTCTCCTGTCTGCTACATTATATATGTCTATCTATACATGTACAAACTTGGTCAGGAAACTGGCATTCCTTTCTCCTGTCTGCTACATTATATATGTCTATCTATACATGTCCAAACTTGGTCAGGAAACTGGCATCCTTTCTCCTGTCTGCTACATTATATACACCTGTGCAAAAGTTAAGCACCACCCTATTTTTACGCACATGCGAGGGTATATTCATGTGCTATGAAGAAAGCAATAGCATAAACATTTATGTACCCATCCATCTTAGTGCAAGAGGTAATAATGCAACTAGAGGAATGCTGATTATGATGGTGGGGAAACACTGTATGGTTTTTTTTTAACTTGAAAACGAGGCCTGAATATGGTTACGTTGACACAACTGACAACTATTGCCCTACAGTTGACACACGTGGCTAGATTGTCATTAATGGTGTCTGAAAACGAAGTTTAACATCTGTGCACGAGTTTGAGACTGTCATTATTAATACCGGGTATATCCACCTTGTGCCTGGATGACGGCCTGGACACGACGTCTCATGCTGGTCACCAACCGACGGATACGCCATTGTGGTATTCGTTGCCATTCAAGATGGAGTGCGTCTGTTAATTCCTGTAGGTTCTGCACAGGAGGATCCCTCCTTCTCACCATGTTTCCCAGAATGTCCCAGATATGTCAATAGGGTTCATGTCAGGGCTCCTTGCTGGCCATGGTAGGGTTTCGATGGCATTCTGGCGGAGGTATTCATGCACAGCTCTAGCACGATGTGGTCGGGTGTTGTCATCCATGAATATAGGGTGGGTTCCAGGTGCATGATTTACAGAATGAGGGACCACAACTCTATCCAGTATGGAATCTTGATATCTTTGTCCATTTAGTGTTCCAGGTACAGTCAACAGATCCAGCTTACAATCAAATGAGATGCACCCCCATATCATAACGGAACCTCCACCAAATGGACCTTCTTCCATGATGTTACGTTGGTCGTACGCCGTGCGTCTGGACCTCCATACACGAGTTCGACCATCTGTGGCATGAAGCAGGAACCGACTTTCATCGGACCAGTGTACCCGTCTCCAGGATCTCATGTTCCAGTGTCTTCTTTCGTTGCACCACCTCAGACGCTCCTCTTTGTGGTGTGCAGTGAGGAGAGGACGTCTGACAGGTCTCCTAGCTTTCATGCCAGCAGCATACAGTCTCCTTTTGACGGTAGACATTGACACTCTATTGCGCGTTTCCCATTGCTGGCTGAGCACTCTGCTGTTGGTGAATGGAGATCTCCTAACAAGGCGTACTAGGGCTCGATCATCACGGGCAGTAGTCTTCTTCGGTCTTCCCGATCTAGGCCTGTCCTTCACCTCGTTAGTTTGCCCATGTTTTGCAATCAAACGACTGATTACAGTATGGTTAATGTTCAGCTGTCTGCCAATCTCTCTGCATGACATACCAGTGGTATGCATGCCTATGATTTGCCATTTCACACGATCACTTAACCTTCGTCTTGCCATAGCGGTTCACAATCAAGAGCTAATTCTCTCTGTACAAATAAACCACGGTCATGAACACAAAATTCCTAATCTTGTCGCCTAAATCTGTATGTAATGTTCTACACCTCAAACGGGACTTTTACATAACTGAACACGTGTGCTGTTTCCCGCCACGCACGGACATCAAGCGGCGTGAAGTCATGCATGCATGTGCATTTCGTACTTGTAATTATGTCAGCTAACGCGGGGACAAAAAGTATGGCAGCCTAGTTGTACCATCATGTTTCTACGTTCTATTGTTTTTGCTGGTGCTTAACTTTTGCACAGGTGTATATATGTCTATCTATACATGTACAAACTTGGTCAGGAACCTGGCATTCCTTTCTCCTGTCTGCTACATTACATATGTCTATCTATACATGTACAAACTTGGTCAGGAAACTGGCATTCCTTTCTCCTGTCTGCTACATTATATATGTCTATCTATACATGTACAAACTTGGTCAGGAAACTGGCATCCTTTCTCCTGTCTGCTACATTATATATGTCTATCTATACATGTACAAACTTGGTCAGGAAACTGGCATTCCTTTCTCCTGTCTGCTACATTATATATGTCTACCTATACATGTACAAACTTGGTCAGGAACCTGGCATCCTTTCTCCTGTCTGCTACATTATATATGTCTATCTATACATGTACAAACTTGGTCAGGAAACTGGCATCCTTTCTCCTGTCTGCTACATTACATATGTCTACCTATACATGTACAAACTTGGTCAGGAAACTGGCATCCTTTCTCCTGTCTGCTACATTATATATGTCTATCTATACATGTACAAACTTGGTCAGGAAACTGGCATCCCTTTCTCCTGTCTGCTACATTATATATGTCTACCTGTACATGTACAAACTTGGTCAGGAAACTGGCATTCCTTTCTCCTGTCTGCTACATTATATATGTCTACCTATACATGTACAAACTTGGTCAGGAAACTGGCATTCCTTTCTCCTGTCTGCTACATTACATATGTCTACCTATACATGTACAAACTTGGTCAGGAACCTGGCATCCTTTCTCCTGTCTGCTACATTATATATGTCTATCTATACATGTACAAACTTGGTCAGGAAACTGGCATTCCTTTCTCCTGTCTGCTACATTATATATGTCTATCTATACATGTCCAAACTTGGTCAGGAAACTGGCATCCTTTCTCCTGTCTGCTACATTATATATGTCTACCTATACATGTACAAACTTGGTCAGGAAACTGGCATCCTTTCTCCTGTCTGCTACATTATATATGTCTATCTATACATGTACAAACTTGGTCAGGAAACTGGCATCCTTTCTCCTGTCTGCTACATTATATATGTCTACCTATACATGTACAAACTTGGTCAGGAAACTGGCATTCCTTTCTCCTGTCTGCTACATTATATATGTCTATCTATACATGTACAAACTTGGTCAGGAAACTGGCATTCCTTTCTCCTGTCTGCTACATTATATACACCTGTGCAAAAGTTAAGCACCACCCTATTTTTACGCACATGCGAGGGTATATTCATGTGCTATGAAGAAAGCAATAGCATAAACATTTATGTACCCATCCATCTTAGTGCAAGAGGTAATAATGCAACTAGAGGAATGCTGATTATGATGGTGGGGAAACACTGTATGTTTTTTTTTTAACTTGAAAACGAGGCCTGAATATGGTTACGTTGACACAACTGACAACTATTGCCCTACAGTTGACACACGTGGCTAGATTGTCATTAATGGTGTCTGAAAACGAAGTTTAACATCTGTGCACGAGTTTGAGACTGTCATTATTAATACCGGGTATATCCACCTTGTGCCTGGATGACGGCCTGGACACGACGTCTCATGCTGGTCACCAACCGACGGATACGCCATTGTGGTATTCGTTGCCATTCAAGATGGAGTGCGTCTGTTAATTCCTGTAGGTTCTGCACAGGAGGATCCCTCCTTCTCACCATGTTTCCCAGAATGTCCCAGATATGTCAATAGGGTTCATGTCAGGGCTCCTTGCTGGCCATGGTAGGGTTTCGATGGCATTCTGGCGGAGGTATTCATGCACAGCTCTAGCACGATGTGGTCGGGTGTTGTCATCCATGAATATAGGGTGGGTTCCAGGTGCATGATTTACAGAATGAGGGACCACAACTCTATCCAGTATGGAATCTTGATATCTTTGTCCATTTAGTGTTCCAGGTACAGTCAACAGATCCAGCTTACAATCAAATGAGATGCACCCCCATATCATAACGGAACCTCCACCAAATGGAACTTCTTCCATGATGTTACGTTGGTCGTACGCCGTGCGTCTGGACCTCCATACACGAGTTCGACCATCTGTGGCATGAAGCAGGAACCGACTTTCATCGGACCAGTGTACCCGTCTCCAGGATCTCATGTTCCAGTGTCTTCTTTCGTTGCACCACCTCAGACGCTCCTCTTTGTGGTGTGCAGTGAGGAGAGGACGTCTGACAGGTCTCCTAGCTTTCATGCCAGCAGCATACAGTCTCCTTTTGACGGTAGACATTGACACTCTATTGCGCGTTTCCCATTGCTGGCTGAGCACTCTGCTGTTGGTGAATGGAGATCTCCTAACAAGGCGTACTAGGGCTCGATCATCACGGGCAGTAGTCTTCTTCGGTCTTCCCGATCTAGGCCTGTCCTTCACCTCGTTAGTTTGCCCATGTTTTGCAATCAAACGACTGATTACAGTATGGTTAATGTTCAGCTGTCTGCCAATCTCTCTGCATGACATACCAGTGGTATGCATGCCTATGATTTGCCATTTCACACGATCACTTAACCTTCGTCTTGCCATAGCGGTTCACAATCAAGAGCTAATTCTCTCTGTACAAATAAACCACGGTCATGAACACAAAATTCCTAATCTTGTCGCCTAAATCTGTATGTAATGTTCTACACCTCAAACGGGACTTTTACATAACTGAACACGTGTGCTGTTTCCCGCCACGCACGGACATCAAGCGGCGTGAAGTCATGCATGCATGTGCATTTCGTACTTGTAATTATGTCAGCTAACGCGGGGACAAAAAGTATGGCAGCCTAGTTGTACCATCATGTTTCTACGTTCTATTGTTTTTGCTGGTGCTTAACTTTTGCACAGGTGTATATATGTCTATCTATACATGTACAAACTTGGTCAGGAACCTGGCATTCCTTTCTCCTGTCTGCTACATTATATATGTCTATCTATACATGTACAAACTTGGTCAGGAAACTGGCATCCTTTCTCCTGTCTGCTACATTACATATGTCTATCTATACATGTCCAAACTTGGTCAGGAAACTGGCATCCTTTCTCCTGTCTGCTACATTACATATGTCTATCTATACATGTCCAAACTTGGTCAGGAAACTGGCATCCTTTCTCCTGTCTGCTACATTATATATGTCTATCTATACATGTACAAACTTGGTCAGGAAACTGGCATCCTTTCTCCTGTCTGCTACATTACATATGTCTACCTATACATGTACAAACTTGGTCAGGAAACTGGCATCCTTTCTCCTGTCTGCTACATTATATATGTCTATCTATACATGTACAAACTTGGTCAGGAAACTGGCATCCTTTCTCCTGTCTGCTACATTATATATGTCTATCTATACATGTACAAACTTGGTCAGGAAACTGGCATTCCTTTCTCCTGTCTGCTACATTATATATGTCTATCTATACATGTACAAACCTGGTCAGGAAACTGGCATTCCTTTCTCCTGTCTGCTACATTATATATGTCTATCTATACATGTACAAACTTGGTCAGGAAACTGGCATCCTTTCTCCTGTCTGCTACATTATATATGTCTATCTATACATGTACAAACTTGGTCAGGAAACTGGCATTCCTTTCTCCTGTCTGCTACATTATATATGTCTATCTATACATGTCCAAACTTGGTCAGGAAACTGGCATTCCTTTCTCCTGTCTGCTACATTATATATGTCTATCTATACATGTCCAAACTTGGTCAGGAAACTGGCATCCCTTTCTCCTGTCTGCTACATTATATATGTCTATCTATACATGTAATTAAATTATGCTATGACTGCAGGTACGTCTTGATTCAAAGATATCCTAATGCCCAGGATTTAAGTGCCTGGAATGAATGAGTTGTTTCCCTTGACGATGACATTTCTTGGCTGGAAGAAAATAGCTTAAAATGAATTGTCTCCCCTTGTCTCTGGGAAAAAGAAAAGCATTAAAAAAAATAATGAATATGATATTGAGTTATCTCCCTTTAACTATGACCTAGGCTTAGGTGGGTCATTTCGGTATTAGCTCACTTGTGCAGATTGAAAATGTTCAGGCTTTGTAAAGAATTTCACACAAGAAGGATTGCATTTTAAATCAATTTATTTGACTAATTTGCAGTTGGATAATTAAGGAGGGCAGGGTGCATTATGTATCACCTGTGGAAGCCTCTAAATGGTGTGTTGTTTACAGTTTATTAAGTGGGCTAGGGTGCTTGTCCGTGTCAGCTTTGCATTATCCGTATGACATTTCAACCACTTAACACTCAAGTTGTGCCAAAATGCCTTCTGCAGTTGAGAAATGTCTGTTTGCAGACCAAGAGAAGGCGCTTTTTTAAAATGTACCATTGGAATGACTGCATCAATAATAGACCCAGTGATTCCAGTGATAAATTTTCAATAACAATGTCTTTGTCCGCAAATAGACATTTTCTATGAGAAAATTTTAATTTTCTCGAACAAATTTGAGGGACCAAAGGTTAATGGTAGTGCGGTAAATGGTAAATTGTAAAGCCCCTGGATCAAGTGGGCTAGGGCACTTGTTGATGTTAGTCGTGCTGTACCTAGATAACCCTCTTCAGTCTAGTGAACATGTTAAATGAGCTTGTGGCTAAAGTTATGCTGTAAGACAAGATATCAATCAATGCATGATGGAGTCAGCTTTTTTAGTGAGACAAAGATCTGTGATAAAAGAGGAACCGCTTCTAGTTTTGCCCGCCAATTTGTAGCTAAGCTTCATCCAATATTTACACATGATGGAATTTGGATTTGAAATGTTGAAACCCGAATTCCAAGAATCTAAATCTTATGGTCACTATATAGGTAAGGTATTGGATACTTTGAAACTAAGCTGACTGGGAGATGTTGCCGCACATGGCATGGGAATGGTTGTTACATATGGAAGCAACATGCCTAGACAATGTCGTTCCAAAATATTCAGCAGAATATTTATTAAATTGTAAATTCACCAAAAGCATACACTTCACACAATTATGTGACAGACATTTCCAGTTTCGTGATGGACCTACAAAATTTTGATTATGACGTCAGTTAACTAGTGGCGTAATTGATTTTGACACCCGCTATTTGAGTGACACATGCGAGTCCTCCATAATCATCATGCTAAAGTACTAATATTAATGGGAGGTATATCTCCGAGTCATACCTGTCTTCTATTTCTTTATCTCTGGCTTCCTGCCATCCAACAGGGGGACATTCAAGCCATGCTTGGTAATACCGCACAATGCCAACATTATCAAGCTTTGCCAGAGCCTTGACCTCTCTCATTACCTTCTCACGTGCATCATCACTACAACAAAGAATAGAAAGACGTATTTCTAACTATGCCACACCCATTTCTCATGTTTCAAGCTTACCTCCGCCCAAATTTGGGATGTGTTGCGATCGATTTATAAACTTTGAACCCTTAATCCGCATAATCCCAATTTCAAGGTAACTTTACAGGTAAATGTTGAATATTTAAAACCAATTTGACTGGGTGCTCTTGCTGCCATACCCAGTCGAATTAGTTTCAAAATATTCAATAGAATGTTTCTTTAAAAGTAAATCCATCAAAGACATCGTAAACTTGACAGACTATTCAATGTTCATGATGGAGCAACATATAGATATGTCATTCATTATGCATTTTCATTGTGATGTCTGCATACATTTGACATAATTGATTATGACATCATATAATTGAGTCACAGATCAGATCTCTCAATTCAGTAGAAGTAAGGATATTACATGTCTCAATGCTGGAGAGAGCTCATGAATGAGTATTAATAGTATCAAAAAATAGTATGCTAACTTTGACTACGCTACATTAAAACGACGACCATATTTAAGATACTGGTATGAAAGTTAAACTTCTGTACCTATGGTCAAGTTCGACTGGCGAACAAGTCAGTTTATTGGCATTTGCCACGCCCAGATGAATGCTGGATAGCTAACTATAGTTAGTTAATACCTGATTCCCCAATTGAATTACTATTGCAGAAAACTTGGAGCCGGGTACCAGTCACGATTAACCCTTTCTGCCGTCTGTTTTGATGGCCTATGAAAATGGGTTAGTTTTGTCTGTTTTTTATCTGTCAAAAAGTGTTAATATGAGATAACATAGGAAGCAAGTATAATTTCCTCAAATCTAAGTTATTTAGTCAAATATTTACACTGTTATATCCATTTATTCATGGCAAGCATTGGGTGTCTGCCATTTTGTTTTTACGGCAACATATTGGATTTTGGATCGAAGTTTCTTCCTTAGCCTAGTCCAGTCATCCTATGAAGGTTCATAGCAATCTGCTAAACAGAAATGTAGTTATCGAATGGAAAACAATATTCAAGTTACTGGCAGCCATCTTGGATAAATTTAGGATCATCGTCGATTTTGATAGCTTTCTTCTCCAGACATAGTCCAAGCACCATATGAAGTTTCAAAGCAATCCGATAAACGGGAATTGAGTTATTGTCCGGAAACCAATTTTCAAGATGGCTGCTCCTGGCTGAAGGCCATCTGGGATTTCGGATTATTGTCAATTTTGATAGGTTTTTTCTCCAGATGTAGTCCAACCACCCTACAAAGTTTCAGTTTCAAAGCGATCCGATAAATGGTAATGGAGCTATCATTCGGAAAGCAATTTTTAAGATGGCCGCCGGTGGCTGATTGGATCATTCACAACTTCAATAGGTTTCTTCCCCAGCCCTAGTCCAACACCCTAGGAAGTTTCATAGCAGCCCGATAAATGGTAACAGAGCTATCATTCGGAAACCAATATCCAAATGGCTACCAGTAGCTGGAGACCATCTTGGATTTTGGATCATCGTCACTTTCGATAGGTTTCTTCCCCAGACCTAGGCAAATGACCCTATGAAGTTTCAAAGTGATCCAATAAACGGTAACAGAGTTATCATCCGGAAACCAATTTTCAAGATGGCCACTGGTCGCTGATGGCCATCTTGAATTTCAGTTATCGTCATTTTCGATAGGCTTCTCCAGACCTAGTCCAGAAACTCCATGAATTTCAAAGCGATCTGATAAACAATAAGAGATATCATCCCGAAATCACTCCGTCACCTGCCCACTCGGACGGCACCATCACACAATCATATAATAACTTCTGATCCGATTTGGCTAAAATTGTAACACAACAAAGGAACTTGCCGTGCATGAGGATTTGCAGACATTGGCCATGATCTGAATAAAAGAAATTGATTCCAGATTAGATCAACTTTTGGATCTGTGAATGTCTCGGAAACCGATTTGCCTCAAATTTTAAATCAGGAAAAGATGTGACCATACAGTAAGATTGCACAACTTTGGGCTTTATCTCAGGAGCGAAAGGGTCCGCAAGCCGTAATTTTCCTGTTTTAGCTGTACACAAACTTCCCTTGAGTGTTATGCTGTTTGACATACCTGTTCGGGAGAGGAATTCTTTTCACAGCATAATTCATTCCATCCATTCTGTGGCGAGCCTCAAATACTACACCAAATCCACCCTTACCGAACTGGTGTACATGTTCAAAATCATCCAGGTATCTATAACAAAAATGTTCATAAATATTCATAGCATACTAATGTATATTATTGTAGTATCAGAATATATGCTCAAGCAGGCAAATGTTGGACTGATTATAACAAGATTACCTGTTTGATGGCTCTGAACCCATGAGACCACACATATTTCCTGTAGGGTTGCTTTGAATAGACTTTTCGAGTTTTAGTTCTGTCATGCCCACCTCTAGCTAAGCTCCACCCACACATCGCCGTGTTGGGATTGATCAATCCCCGAATGCCATGACTATCAATTTCCTGAAAACTATACAGTTAAGCTGTTGGATATTTTGTAACTAACTTGACTGGGTGCTGTTGCTGCCTATGACAGCAACAGCGCCCAGTCAAATTAGTTTCAAAATATTCAACAGGATATTTATTAACCAGTAAAGACACACAATTGGTACAACAACGCATAGGCCGTCTTCAATTATGTGTTCATGGCATACTTATCTATGTCATTCATGACGTTATAATGACATCATTGATTGTGATGTCATTCTACACTTCACATAGTTGATTATGACGTCCTATGATGGATGCACGCTACATTTCGATTGGCCCACGGCGCCCATGTGTTTTTGACGCATCAACTTCCCTTGAACAAACTTTAATGGCCCTTAGTCCTTAATCAAACGCCCAAATTTTGGCCTGATCCCTTCAGCGATTCTGGAGGAGTCGTTTTCAGGAAAACTAGGTCATCCAAAATGGTCACTGAACCATTTGGTCAATCAAGCCCTCTTGAACAAACTTGGCTTACCTCTTGGCCTAGATCAAGATTCCCCAAGCAGTTTCGGAGAAGATATTTAAAGACGTTTCCTAAAATCGGCCGAAATCCAAAATGGCCACCGGGCAAATTGGCCGATCGGGTTCATTTGAACAAACTTGGATCCCTATGGTGCAAGGATGCTTCCTGCGAAACATAATTGAAATCGGCCTAGTAGTTCTCGAGAAGACATTTTAAATTTCCCATTGCTTTAGCAAAAAATCCAATATGGCCGCCAAACACGCAACATTTTGATTGGCCCACAGCGGCCATGTTTTTTGACAGAGAAACTTCCCTTGAACAAACTTTAATGGCCGTTAGTCGTTAATCATATCTCCCAAATTTCGGCCTGATCCCTTCCATGGTTCAGAAGTCGTTTTCAGGAAAACTAGGTCATCCAAGATGGCCGCCAAACCATTTGGTCAATCAAGTCGCCTTGAACAAACTTGGCTTACGTCTTTCCCTAAATGAGGTTTCATAAGTTTTGAATCGATTCCCAAGCGTTTCCGGAGATTTTTAAATACATTTCCTAAAATCGGCCAAAATCCAAGACGGCTGCTGGCCAAATTAGCCGATCGGTTTTATTTGAACAAACTTGGATCTGCATGCCCTAATGATGCTTCCTGCCAAATATAATTGAAATCAACCTAGAAGTTCTCCAGAAAAAGACATTTTAAATTTCCCCATTGCTTTAGGTATGGGCGCCTTTAGCAGGAAAATAATCCAAGATGACCACCAAACCATTTATCCGACAGTTTCGAAAATGGCAAATTTGAGCTCAGAATACCCAAAAACATATACAGAAACAATATCGGCCTCAAAACCCATCAAATAAAAAAATCCAAATATGACCGCCAAACATTTTGATTGGACCACGGCGGCCATGTTTTTTGTTGGATCAACTTCCCTCGCACAAACTTTAATGGTCGTTAGTCCCTAATCATATCTCCCAAATTTAGGCCCGATCCCTTCAGTGGGTCTGGAGAAGTCATTTTCGGGAAAACTAGATCATCCAGGATGGCCACCGAACCATTTGGTTAATCAAGTCTTCTTGAACAAACTTGGCTTACCACTTTCCCTAGATGATGTTTCATGAGTTTTGAATCGATTCCCCAAGCGGTTTCAGAGAAATTTTTTTAAAGACGTTTAATAAAATCGGCCGAAATCCAAGATGGCCACCGGCCAAGTGGTTCTTGAGAAGACGTCGTTTAAAGGAAAAGTTGATCGATGGTCACCACGGTATAAGCTCACTCGGCCAGGTGAGCTAACAAGAGGCCCAAGGGCCTGTGTCGCTCACCTGGAATTATTGGCAACTGGCACAAACAAACAAAATGAGATGACCACTGTAAATATTTACCAATCAAATTTCTGTGAAGGTTTAGCCAAGTTTTATTAAAATTGGCCCAGCGGTTAATAATTAAGTCTTTTTATGTTTTTCTCAGAAATTTGCAGAAAATACAAGATGTCCGCCAAAAACGTTATATTTTGATTGATTCATGGCAGACATGTTTTTTTGACATATCAATTTTCCATGGACAAATTTTAATGGCGTTACAGCCATAATCATATCAGCTAAATTTCGGCCCGATCCGTTCAGCGATTCTGGAGGCCATTTTCTAGGTCATCCAAGATGGCCACCGAACCATTTGGCATATTAAGTTCCTTGAACAAACTTGGTTCAGCTCTTGCCCTAGATCATATTTCATGAGGTCTGCATCGATCACCCAAGTAGATTCAGATGATTTTTCAAGACGTTTCTAAAACTCGGCCAAGGGCCAAGATGGTCAAGGGCCAAATTGGCTGATCATCTTCCTCCTGTCAAATATGCTTGAAATCAGCCCATAGGTTCTCAAGAGGACATTTTAAATTTCCCATTGCTTTAGTATGGGAATTTTTGGTAGGAAAAAAATCCAAGATGGCTGACAAACCGCTTATCTGACAGTTTCGAAAGCAGCAAATTTGAAATCAGCACACCCAAAACATATATAAAACTAATTTCAGCTTCAAAATCCATCAAATAAAAAAATCCAAAATGGCAGCCAAACACGCTACATTTTGATTGGTCCTGGGCGGATGTCTTTTACATATCAACTTCTCTTGAACAAGCCTTAATGGCCCTTACCCCCATACAATATCTGCCAAATATTGACCCGATCCCTTCAGCGGTTCTGGAAGTCGTTTTTGGGAAAACTAGGTCATCCAAGATGGCCACCAAACTATTTGGCCAATAAGTTTTCTTGAAACAAGCTTGTTTCAAATCTTGTCCTAAATGATATTTCATGAGTTTTGAATTGATTCCCCAAGCAGTTTCGGAGAAGATTTTTAAAGGTTTCCTAAAATTGGCTAAAATCCAAGATGGCCACTGCCAAATTGGCCGATCGGCTTCGTTTGAACAAACTTGGATCCCTATGCCGTAAGGATGTTTCCTGCCAAATATAATTGAAATTCGTCCAGTAGTTCTCGAGAAGACAGTTTAATTTCCCATTGCTTTAGTATGGGAGCTTTTGGCAGGCAAAAACATATATAAAACCAATTTCGGCTTCAAAATCCATCAAATAAAAAAATCCAACATGGCTGCCAAACATGCTATATTTTGATTGGCCCATGGCAGCCATGTTTTTCGACAGATCAACTTCCCTTGAATAATCTTTAATGGCCCTTAGTCCCTAATCATATCTACCAAATTTCAGCCTGATTCCATCAGCGGTTCTGGAGAAGTCGTTTTCGCTAAAACTAGGTCAACCAAGATGGCTGCTGAACCATTTGACCAATCAAGTTCCCTTGAACAAGCTTGGTTCAGCTCTTGCCCTCGATCATATTTCATGAGGTTGATGGACGATGGACGACAGATGGAGACACGACGGACAGTTGCCACAACATAAGCTTACTTGGTCTTTCATGCCAGGTGAGTTAATAATTTATCGTGATCACTCAAAGCAATAATCGCATAAGCCTACCGTAGTCAATATAAGACTATCCATGACTTTTTATTCACCCACGGTTCTTCATACTGAGAGTTATATATAGTACAGCTCACCCAAGGTTCTTCATACTGAGAGTTGTATATAGTACAGCTCACCCAAGGTTCTTCATACTGAGAGTTATATATAGTAAAGCTCACCCAAGGTTCTTCATACTGAGAGTTGTATATAGTACAGCTCACCCAAGGTTCTTCATACTGAGAGTTATATATAGTACAGCTCATCCAAGGTTCTTCATACTGAGTTATATATAGAACAGCTCACCCAAGGTTCTTCATACTGAGTTATATATAGTACAGCTCACCCAAGGTTCTTCATACTGAGTTATAATTAGTACAGCTCACCCAAGGTTCTTCATACTGAGAGTTATATATAGTACAGCTCACCCAAGGTTCTTCATACTGAGAGTTATATATAGTACAGCTCACTCAAGGTTCTTCATACTGAGTTATATATATAGTACAGCTCACCCAAGGTTCTTCATACTGAGAGTTCTATATAGTACAGCTCACCCAAGGTTCTTCATACTGAGAGTTATATATAGTACAGCTCACTCAAGGTTCTTCATACTGAGTTATATATATAGTACAGCTCACCCAAGGTTCTTCATACTGAGAGTTCTATATAGTACAGCTCACCCAAGGTTCTTCATACTGAGAGTTATATATATAGTACAGCTCATAAATAATTTAACATGTTTCCAAGACAAAAACAGAAACATGTTAGTTAGTACAATTTTGAACACGATGTAGGGCTAGGGTTTTGAACATAATTGGATTGGAAGATATTGCTGCTTTATTCAGCAATGTCTTCCAATCCAATCATATCCAAATATTCAACAGTATATTTTATTTTGATTTGGAAAGGTGTTAAGTTATTTCTGAGCCGTACACTAGCTTATTGTAGCCAATCATCGATGTTACCTGGAAACAAAGCCAGCACACTGAGAGGCACCATTCTGTGCTTGGTTATCTATCTGTACTGTCACTGTATCCTTGACATCATCTGTTTCAGAATCATACTCCTAAACGGAAACAATATTAACACACTAATAAACTCCTTCTGCCGCTACCTTCCAGATTGGCTATTTGTAGGCAGGGCTTCACGATACACCGATATTATATCGAATACTGGTATCATAGCCATACCGTTAGTCATACCGATATGATTTTGCTGATACTGAAATATCGAGATATAAGATAAATCCTGTATAACATTTTTAGGCAGATAATCTGCTTCCCATTAGTAATATTTCAATAGTATATAACTGTCTAGCGATATAAGTTACTGCTCTTCATATGGGAAAATGATATTTTACCTGTATTTAATGATCACGCTTTTCTTATTTATCCAGAGCTGTCAAATTGTTGTTTTGAGGCTAGTGTTTGAGTAATTGATAAACTAATGATTACGGCTACGAACGTTGCCTACTTAAATAAGAATGCACTTCTCACAAAAAATTGAATAAAACTTATTTTAATTACCATCATAGGACATCGGTTGGTTAAAAATGTCTAAAACCTATCTTTTCCTGCGCTAATATTTTATAACTTCGGCCCGTTGTTAGCTAGAAAAATCATAACACGAAATGAATATTTTGAGTGATATTTTATACCAATTACTACAGCCTGGTTAGTCAGCTATTTCTCGGAATTGTGCGCCTTTGTAGTGACTGCCCAACAGCCCATATGTATTCGCAGCATATGGTACTCTATTTAGTATGTGTTATAATGGCTAAATTGTACCCTTGCGCGGAGATTTCCATGTTTCCTGGCGGTTTTGTCCCATTGCAAATTCATCCTATAAAGCACAGGCCATCGTGGAAAGTTCATTTATTATTCTAACATATACATCAATGAGGTAGCCATGAAAATTTGTAAAACGTATGTTTACATTCATATCCAATGTGTTTGACTCATAACATTGATATTTGTCAGTCAAATATCAACAGCTTTAGCTGCTCACAGTTTTACTGGGTGAGTTTATACGGGCCGAGATGGTCACTGGTTACCGGTATCTCGTGATCTCCACGTAGAAATAGTTGTAATTTCGTGGTAAATTCAAATCATTTGTAGGGATGATTTGGGGGGACGTTCAGCCGTTTTGGGATATGATTTAACTGAAGACAGTTAAAATATTGTGCTTAATATCAGGATTCATTCTTTGTTTTATTGTGGAAATTTGTGGTGACTATTTAAGCAGCGCTGATATACATTGAATATGGAATCATACTACTCAAGCCTCACTCCATTTTTCCCATCGGAATAATACCAGTATTAAAGGTATACCAGTATGAAAATTGATATTGATACCGATATTCATTTTTCTAATACAGTGAAGGCCTATTTGTAGGCTAAGATAAAACTATTAAAACATTACCACTGGAATGCTGGACTCGATAACAGAGAATGTCATTCTACTTGTAAATTTTCAAACATAGTTTGCTAACTATTACCCTGCAAATGGACATTCAATACGCACATATTTTTACTTTTTCGACAAATTTTAACCAATGAATGATTAAACATTTCATTCTGAATTCATAGACAACTAATTCAAGTAGAAAAAAAATAATATGAAGCTAACTGAATATTTGAAACAATAAACTCCAGCAAATAATATTGTATAGAGCTCAGAATAGACGATGAAGCATAGGCGATCTAAAATATACGAGAATTAATAAGATTCAATACTAACCCTTTAATGGTCAAGTGTGGTCAAGAAAACAAAAATGTGTGCTTATTGAATGTCAATATGCAGGCCAAGAGAAATCTACTTTTGAAAATATACCACTGGAATGACTGGTTCAGTTACTGAGGTGGGCATTCCAGTGATGAATTTTCAACAACATTCTCTTGGCCTACAAATGGACATTCTTCTAGTAGAGGCCACCTTTTTCCTCACATGACAATTAAAGAGTTGACACATGTCATTCCATCAATTGACAAGTAATTAACATTTAACTAAGAATGCGCAAGGTATGCTGTTTGTCGTAGACAGCAACATCATCCACCAAAATTGTTGAAAAATGCACACCAGTTTCTTTGCTATTGACACAGTAAAATATAGAATATTGATATAAGAGTGGTAAGGGTTAAAGCATTTCTGTCTGCTAGCTAGTGCCACAGGATTCTGTAAAGCAATAAGGAGAAATTACACTTTTCGATTATGAGATAAATATTTGTAAACATTGAAATATACATGACTTTTTGCTCAGGTCACGTGACCTTCGTCAGCCACTATAATCTGTGATAGTTCTCATTGGCCACCAGACTCAGCAAGTCCTAGCTAGACAACGTGCTCAAGGTTTTAACATTTCCAATCTGCAATAACATAATTAAGAAGTGGCGCTAAGCATGAATGTGGACGATGCTAAAGTGTCATTGGACATTTTAATGAGTGTTATATCTACATTACTAATTCACCTTTCCAGAGTATCCATCCATTATCAGACCTTGTATGACATCATAATCCGCTCAGCGCATCTATGATGACTTCATAATCATTACATCGCAAAGGGTACCATATAGACCATCAGCAAATCTCAAATGGTCCGACACGTTGTATGACTTTGTAATTCTTTGCTATTTAATAAACATGCTGTTGAATATTTTTAGGCAGCAACAGCACCCAGTCAAATTAGTTTCAAAATATTCAACAGATTACATGTGTAGTTTTTTGGAAATTAATATTCAGGGCATTCAGAGATCGATCGATCCAAACACGAGCGAGGGTGTGTGGGTGGAGCTTATCTAGTGATGGGCGGGGTATAGCTAAAAATGGAAAGGTCCATTGATGAGTCAAGGGTTAATTAATGTCATATTGACCAATCGTGATGATCCATATCAGCCAAAAATGGCCTTTGCAGTGGTCTTGAGAAATGTCCATTTGCAGACCAAGAGAAGACTATTTTCGAAAATTTATCACTGGAAGGACTGGCTCGATAACCAAGCCAGTCATTCCAGTGATAAATTTTCAAAATAATCTCCTGGTTTGCAAATTGACATTTTCTATCAGAAAGTTAAAATTTTCTTGAAACAATTTAAGTGTTAAAGGGTTAATGTCATGCAATGAAATATAAGATAAAACTAAAAACTTTTTCAGTACAGCACAGCTTAGAAATAAGCAACATGTTTCCAAAATAAAACAAAATGTACTGTTGAATATTTTAAACAGAATTTGATGAAACTTTCTTGTCTGACTCTCAGCTTTCGACACAATATTCACAAGGTTTCACATCAGTTGAAGCCAGGAATGGAGCTCATGAAAAAGTGGGTGAATAAGTAAATGGTCTATAATTAATCAGACTTAGTTGAATTACATTGAACCTATTTTCTACCTGAAAGTTTGTGACAATCTTGATAGTTTTGTTGAAGTATCTGACAATCAGAAGATGAACAGCAATGGATGTGATAAAACTGATGATGGCCACTTCCTTCCTGCAGGGAGAGACAGAGAGAGTAAAACAGATCACTAGCTACAGTACAACCCAGAACAAACATAGAATGCTTCCAAAACATATGATCTTGAATATGTTGAACGTAATTTGTTAAGTTTAAAAAATCATCTCTTGGCCCGCAAATAGCCATTTAACCCTTTAATCTTTGAATTTGTTCCAGAAAACTTCAAATTTCCCATATAAAATGTTCATTTTCAGACCAGGAGAAGACTATTTTTGATAATTTACCACTGAAATGACTGGCTCGGTTATCGAGCCAGTTATTTCAATGGTAAATTTTCAAAAATAGTCTTCTCTTTGTCCGCAAATGGACATTTCTCAAGACCACTGCACAAGCCAATTTTGGCTGATATAAGTGTTAAAGGGTTAATAAACAAATACTTTGAACTTTGTGACAAAATTTATAGATGGGGAGCCACGGTTGAAAAAATCACTTTTCACCTGTCGGAAAGTAATAGTTTATATCTGTGTTTTTTCCTCTACCTGTTAGCATAAGTATTTGGAAAATGCCTGTTAGCAAGAACATCCGTCTCGCAAATTCGAGATTTTGCCAATTAACTACTCTATTGAAAACCACATGTCTGCATTGTGACAGAATATGTATTTTAGTGGAATAAAGTAAGAATCTCAAAAGCAAATTTTGGTCAGGAACATATTGAGAGACATACATTATATAAGTACAAGCACTTTCAAGTCGTTTTGAGATATAATATACCTATATATGACTCACGGATGAAAAGTTGTTAGACATTGGGTACCCCTATCCCCATTGTGTGCCTCAGTATAGGTAAATTACTGTTAAAATCAGTTTTCACAAAGAAATTGTATTATTCTAGATCAGATCTGCAAATAGACTTAAAACAGACCATTTCACAAGTTTCAAACTAGTATTTTGGAGATGGCAAACACATCTCAAATTTTAGATTATCACGCTTTACCATTAAAGCGCAAAATTACCATTGTCCATATATGCACACACACCAGTTAAGAATTAAATAAAGTACTCATCCAGAAAAATAGGCATAGATGCAGAGAGGCCTGACAGAGAAACACGGTAGTCTTAGATCATGTCGAGGACAAGGAATTGCAGTATTATGAAAACAGATCATCTTGTATGTACAGTGAAAACCCTCTTTAGCGACCACTTCATGGGCCATTATAAGTGGTTGTTGAAGACATGTTTACTTAATATGGCTATTAATGCAGTTAATAACTTTTGTAACCACAAGCTCATTGCTCTTAAAGATGCCTTGTCTTACGACCACCCGTCTTTAAGAACCACCATATTGTGGTCTCAAAAGTAGGTGGTCGTTATAGACAGGTTTGACTGTATGTATATTTGTGAGTATGTATTGTGTGCACGTGTGTGCATGCATTCCTGCATGCCAGTCACACAGGCATATTTGAAAGACGTAATCCCGTCCACATAGATTCTCCTTCGCCCCGCAGCAACAGGCCGCAAAACAGATTTCACCAGCTCTGGCACAAGGACAGGCCTTTGTACAAAGTGGTTTGCCATTATATTTCTTGCAGCTACAATATGATTTTGGTAGCTGTTTTATGTCTGGTTTTGTAGGCTTTGTCATTTTAATTGTTGTAAGAACCCCATCTGATACATGCCTTCCAAATCCATCTGTTGGATTAGGTATCCCGAGAATAAAATTATGAGCATTTTTGTACATAGCAATTTGAAACAGAGCCCGATATCAGTTGCAAAAAAGCATCTTCTGTTGGAGGAAGTGTCTGTAAATCACTTCTGAATGACGCAAACACGTGTTCTCTCAAAAGGTCCAATGATGAGTAGGTGGGTTTGTTATATAAGGATGCTACAATCAGTCTAACATCTCCAATCATGTCCCCAGATTTATCCGTACTATTTTCGCCATAGCTTGCTAATGCTTGTAGTTTATTTTCCTTCATCAAGGAAATGGTAACCTTGAATGCCTTGTTGTTTCCTTTGGAAAATATGTAGTTGACGGTGTCGCAACCTGTCATGACATAGGTGGCGAGTAAGATGAAGGAGGCGTATTTGGCTGTGTGATTCAGCATAGTTGTCAGATAAACTACCAAGTCGAGAATAGGAAGAAATTTTCCCATTCGTAGCATCCACATTTCCTTCGAAATGCTCACAGTACTATGGTATAGGGCCATCATTATCACGTCAGTTTCATCTTATTATATTACTACATGATGAAAGCTCAGTTTGTTCACTGAATAGTTGGCATGCACCATGAGGCACGTATTAGCCTCTTTGTGATCCAAGCAGGATAATTCATCAATGTCAACAACACTGTTTATGGTCAATGACACAGCTTTACATGAGTTCTTAAATGTTCCACCTAAAACTAGTATAACAGCATTCAGCTTTTGTCTCAACACTGGCTTCATCCATTCTTCTGAGAGGTAGAGCTGGGCGGTCTGACGGTAGTACCGTGAGGACCGCGGTATACCGTGAACCGATACCGTGACCGTTGACATTTCCAAATACCGTGAATACCATCCATAATGTTTGAGCAATATTTGAGATATATTCATAAAATCTGACTTGACCAAGGGTAAATAAGTGCTAATAGCGCCAAAAATACAGGCATCCCTAACTATTAGCCGAGTTCAGGTGAAAGGGTTGTTGTAAAAACAAACGTCAAGACGTCAATTACAAAATAATGACAGGCAGAATTGTATGTCAAACGTACGTCTTGAAAGTCTCACGGTAAAATTGCTTTATTTAAAACATCTAAACTCATTCTCTGGCCGTCCGCCGGTAGTAATTACACTATAATATATTCCCTATTCCCGTTTCTATTATTTGTAATTTATTACTCCAAGCATTTTGTCACTGAACAAACACGCTAGAATAACAAAATAACATACAAACTGCGTGCTATTCAAACACAACAGCAATCTCGCAGACGTATCTGATTGGTTGTTCATGAACTAGACCGTGGGAAAATACATTATGCTGAATTTATCAATGAAAATTTACTAAAACGTAGTATTTGCTCGCCCCGTTTTGATCACGTGCTAATTGATTAACAACGAGCAGCGTTGAAGTCGTTATTTTTTATTTTTCTGGCTTGTTTTAAGAAATTTCTTTACGGATTAAATCCAGTTTAAGTAAGGACACCTAAAAATTATAGTGTTTTAGTTTTTGTAATTCATTTTTCAACTGGCTACACGTCAGAAGTTCGCGGAAATAGCTTTTTACACGCATATTTCACGTGAAGCATGGCGAGTAACGAGTCTGCACATCAGGTACTCGGTAATTATCAGAAGCTTTGGAATCGGCTATATTCAATGTCGTGTTATATGTGTGTGTATATAGGCCTGTTTTCGCGAGTAACAGAATATACGACTCCAACAGAAATAAAAGCGTACAACACTCGTCCCGTTTAAATACTCGCGGATTTTGTCTGGACTCTGTTTATCAAAGCGCTCGACTGCCCAAATAAAATTTAGCGTTTGCTGGTCGCACGCATTAACAGCAAGAACAATCCAGATTGAAAATAGTGCACCCCAATGTCTCAAACAGCGGGTTATAGTAAGCGAGTCGACCACACCCTTTGACCGATATTCCCGTGAATGATATTACGTCAATAAAAATAGTGACCTAATAAAATCGTGAAACTAAACAGTTGCAATAGCCATGTTTTTCTTCTCTAAATCAGGAAGCCGATTTATTTATTTTACTTATATTTACCGTTGATTGGAGATGGAAGTGAAAAGGAAATGGAAAAAATTGTTCTAATTTGGTGGCATGCCTCAAGCTCAGATGATGGTATACCGTGGTACCGCGGTATTGTTTCATGGTACCGGTACCGTCATGTAAATATCAATACCGCCCAGCTCTACTGAGAGGTATGCCAATATAATTGCCTTCGTTTTCTCATTCCCCATCAGCTTAGCCCATGCAGGAAGTAATGCCGCTGATGCAGGAATGTATTCTGCAGTTTCAACTTTAGTCCTGTTCTGTCGTTCTTCTAGTTTCAAACTCTTTGTTGGCCCGAAGTCATAGCTATCTCCAACAAAATGTATTAAGTCACAACCATCTGGCTTCATAACAACTATCTTGTTGAGATACGCATCTTTGAAATCTTCAAATGTTCTAGTGCCAAGGTTTTGGAACTTCTGTAGGAAACACATCGCATCTGCAAGAAATGTGGTTGGCATATCACAAATCGGCAGGTAAGAATGCTCATTCATTGTTGCATATGTTTTCATTTCATTATAATAATCTGATTTACAACCTTTTCTCATTTTATGTGTGTCATGTTGCACATCAGGTTCAAACAGAGATGGGTATTCTGTCTATTCATGGCTGAATGCTCCATTTTTACTTCTTTGCTGTTTTCATTGGATATAAAATACATGGAAGGAGTCTTTGTTGTTTCTTCTTGATATATTTTCTTTACCTATGTGACTTTCCTTTTTGTCTTTGTTTCTGCAAATGGTGTTATAATGGGTGGTAGAATCTTATCTGAGTTGCTTTCTTTTACTGCTTTAACCACCTCTTTCCCATTTGCAATCGCAAGAGCCAACCTTTCTGTCTTTTTGTCCTGTAGCAATATTTATCAATCTACAATTCCGCTACCAGAGTCACAATTTTGTCGATGGCTCCCTTGTAGTTCATTAATCCACCTAACCGCTTTACAATAGAACCATATTTATCTGGGAATTTTGCTGCCAGACATTTTACAATATCCTATATCGCTTTTACCTGCTGTAACAACATCTTCTCGGTTCAGTGTTTCTGCTGCCTTGAGGAAATAATCCAGTGATGCTTGAACAACCTCTGGTTTGGTTAGAGATTCTGGGAATAGTGGTCGATATCCTATCGTTGTTGACTCTTCTACATTGTACTTCTTTTTCTGAAAGGTCCATATTGGACTTATGTTTAACTCATCGGTTGGCATAAGGTTTGTTGGTATCAATCGAGACAGCATCCAACCTAAGTTTGTGTCATTCAGCTTATATTCATTATCTTCTGTGTCAGGTAAATTTGTACTAGCAAAAGCCGTGTTTGTCTTCTGTCTTTCAGCCTTAAATGAGCCACATCTACAGTGAATGAATTTGGAGCCTTTACTGTTGTATATTGGTATAGAATGCATGCAGGGTTGTTCTGTCTTTAGTATTTACATGAAAATCTAAATTGTCAAAAGCAAATTGTGTAAACAAACCTGGCAGCATATTTTCTGGCATTAATTACCCCATCTACTTCAGTGATATCATTTACCTAATCTGCTGCATGAGTTATATACTGTTGCGCATCTGTCAAACCATCTTAAATAGCATTAACGGTGACCAATAAAGCGTGTGGCCATTTAATGTTATCCACTATAGTTGTCTTGATTAACTGACGCCGTAACGTTTTTTTGGTAATTTTGAAATGAGCCGCCTTATATAACCACATGTCTTAGAGAACCACTAGAATGTGGTCCCACAACCAGGTAACCACTATACACCATCCGCACAAGATCACTGAATACAAACGTACTTCTGTTTATTGTACAAATAGTATAATGACGTAAATTTGCTAAAAATATAATTCGATAAGTCACGAGATGACAGCTCCGTTGACTTCCCAATTTTAATTGGTGCAAAAAGATGGGGGTAGGGGTAATTGGGGCTCTATATCTTCGCAATGCTTCGGACAATTACATTAAGCAATATCTTAAAGTTTAGGGCATATATATGGTATTATTTTGAGAAATTATTATACAGACCAATTGCAGAGTATTTTGGGCATATTTTATAATTAACCATGCTTACAACAAGAGTGAAAATATATTTTTCCAAGAAATAATGAACGTATCACTTCAAAACTTTCTCAAACATGATGTGTCATGTAATCTTCGATATTAAATGCTGATATGTTGTATTCATTAGCGCTGACATTCAAATTTTAAGCCGTGGGTTCCCAAATGGCAATCTCAAACAGAAATGTGGGCGTGGCCCTTAATATAGCAATATCTCATTTTTGCAACCGAGATATTCTTGCTAACAAGTATTTTCATAAAAGGAACATACATGAGATTTACAAAATGAATAGCTATCAACTATTACTTTCCGATAGGCAAACTCCTTAAATAATGGCTTTTTAGCATGTTGGCTCCCCTACTATTAACCATTTAAGAGTTAAGTGCAAATCCACCTAGGTTACTTACCACCAGTTCCATAGAGTGACTGATATGTATTCAACAATTACAGTGTCGTCCATGTCAGGGTTAATCTTGCTCTCATCTAACAAAACAGACATCTGCTCAGGGAACAGATAGTAACCGGTATCTGAGAAGATATAGTCACATCTTTAGAACTTTAATAAAAAACCTCATATACATATATACCGAGCCAATCATTCGAGTGATAAATTCTCAAAAATAATCTTTTGGTTCAATGAGAAAATTTAAATTTTCATGACAAATTTGAGGAGTTAAAGGTTAATTAGACAATATTATATATATATATTGGATGCTACTGTATTAGTTTGATCATTTCTCTATATGTTACAGTAACTTGCGATTCATTTCTTTGCAGCTTGTCCTAGAAGAAGGTAGGGTTGCACGGTTTGGTTTAAAGCCATATCTGTTTCTATAGGACTTTTCATATCGGTTTTAACCGAATATCGTTTTTTTTTGGTGACTTCTATTAGGTATATCGAGAAAAAGTTGAAATACATTCTCTAAAGCACAATTTTCCGGTACAAATTCTTGCCGCCTTACAGTGTATATGCTTAAGCTTAGAGTTTGTTTTAGAGACGATGGGGCGAAAAAACGATATTCCTGCTTTCAACAGTCTATCAAGTGTGTGATATTTAATGTTAGGTGTGTATTTAACGATTCACTTTGGCAAAGATCATAACACTTCAGCCACTATGTGATTAGATAAACAATGTTTGCTCGTTGGAGGAAAATTTCTTCTTCATATAGTGATTGAATAATTTTTGTCATGCTAGCCAATGAGAAAATGGGAATGGAATAATCAACAGAGGCTTAAACGATATAGACATTTCCTGGAAAAAGATGTCTTAGGCATCAATCATTACTCATTGCGTTTTTCATGATTGTCGGTGGTTAGTATGTTTTATTGTTAACAATGATGATATGATAAACCGAAAATATGTTCATATTCGGTTTTTCGATATTTATATTTTATAAGCGGTTCTGAATCAAAAAAGCATCCGCTTTTGTTTCTACGAGAATTCTTAGTACTTACCAGATGCACTATTATGATAATGTCTATTATCTAGTCTAGCTCAAAGTAAACAATTAAAAACTTTGCACTCTCCTGGTCCTGCCCATACTGTGTCCGGGAATTACCATAGCCACAGGTACCGAGTCAATTCCCAATCACAGGCAGATTCGTCTTATATTTGCCTTGACAAACAGCGAAAGCAGCTCAGCCTCACCTCAGCGGGGCGGCTGAGGCAGGGACATAGTACATCTGGTAAGTATTAAGAATTCTCGTAGAAACAAAAGCGGATGCTTTTTTGATTCTACTTGGAATAATACTTACCAGATGTACTATTATGATAAACTCCGGATTTCAACAGCCAGGAAATACTGGTGGGAGGAGGTGAGGCTCGAACCAGCACTCATCTACCATCCAACAGAGAAGGTTGTGAAGGGACTAGAACCCTGGCATACGCTTGGGTTTTGCCATCTAACTCATAGAGTGCTAAACTTCCATGGTCTAGACCGCGCTCCCCCCTCTCTTTTGTCCGCACAAAATTCAGAGGGTTGTCAATGGGGATGCAACACTCACCAGACCCGTGTCAACCCCAAGTCTCAGCTAGGGCAGTCCAGTAGAGTGCAAAAAAGCTACTACAACTTCTAATTTTGAAAAAATATCAGTATATCGATTAGTTTTTCAAATTGGGATGAGTCTAATGTCTGTTTGAGAGGATAAGTATACTCTTGTACCAGACTATTTACCTAAGCAGTCTGGTAATTCGACTAAGTAAATTATTTATAGTCACTTAATTAACGTAAACACTCACCATTTTGAGTGCTTGATCTTTTCTTCTTCATCACAGGAGCTCAGCCCAATCCACGGTCATACTCAGGTCATGTGCATAGCCATTGTTGAGTGTAAGACGAAGAACTTGTGATGTGTGCGAAATAGTGGTCGGATGTGGCTTAGTTTAGATTCGATAAATTGGCGACGGCTACCGGATTAAGTGCGCTGGAGATGTCGCGAAGGTAGAAATCAGTGAATGACGACTCGGCATGCCATTGTGCTACAGACATCACCTCCTCTAATGAGACACACTTATAAAGGGCCGATGATGCTGCTAGTGCTCGGACCTGATGGGCATTCGCACGATCAATCTGCTTTCCTGTAGCGATTTTGTGCGACATCTGAATAGCGTCAACTATCCAACGAGAAATGGTATCTTTCGAGGCGTGCAAATGAGGAGCTTTGAGACATAACCACAGAGACTTCGGGTCATCTCTCCACTCCTCAGTACGTTTCTTATACATTTTCAGACATCTGACAGGACACCAAGCAGAAGAGTTTGGGTCATGTCTAGTTAAACTTGGCAAATTGATCGGCTGTCCTGGATATTTAAGTGACTGATTCTTTGCCAGGAAACAAAGACGTGGAAGTAGTCTTTAACCTTCACCCATAGCGACAAAACGGTCTTGTTCAGCAGAAAGCGCATGTATTTCGCTTCTCCTTCTCGCCGACGCTGCTGCAACCAAGAAAACAGATTTAATAGTTAACAGTTTAATGTCTATAGATCTAATTGGTTCAAAGGGAGCATGCCCTAAAACCTGTAGAACAAGAGATAGATTCCATGCTGGGATAGGAATTGGCTGTCTAGGTCGCAGATTGCTCATTCCTTTAATAACTTCATTTAAAGTGTCATTTTCCACTCCTTCAATGGCCAGACTGGGAATGACTGAAGCTAATGCAGACTTATATGCTGCTAGGGTTGAAGGTACAAGTTTGTCAACTTCGTATAAATGACAGATAAAATCTGCTACGTGTTGAACAGATGCAGAAAAGGGATTGATATCTCTTCCCTTACACCACTCTGCAAATTTGTTGATTCTATAATTATATGTTTTCGTGGTTGAACCTCTTCTGGCTGAAGCAACAAACTTCGCTGCTTGCTCAGAAAAGCCACCCTCAATTGCACGCACCTTGATAACATCCATGCAGTCAATTCGAACATTTCTGGTCTGTCGTGAGGTACAGACCCCTGTTCTGAGAGATTAGATCTCTTCTGTCTGAAAGAGGGATTGGATTGCAGACCAGAAGGTCCAGCAGATCCGTAAACCATGATCGGCCTGGCCAATAAGGGGCGATCAGTAGCACTTGGCACATTCCCTCTCTTATCTTTGCCAGACCTTTTGGGATGAGAATCGTTGGAGGATACGCATACGCGTACATTCCCTTCCAACTTATCGCCAGTGTGTCTAACGCTAGAGCTAGCGGGTCTGGGATCGGTGACACGTAAGTGACCATCTTTGCATTTTGTTTCATCGCAAACAGGTCCACATCTGGCTTGCCCCAATGTTTGAATAGAACCTCCGCTACTGACTGGTTGAGCTGCCATTCCGTCGGACGACAAACCGTCCTTCGACTGAGAGCATCCGCTAGGATGTTCAATCTTCCTGGAATGTGTTCTGCCTGAAGAATAACATTCCTCTCTTGGCACCAAAGCAGAAGGTTCCAAATCATCATACACAACTCCGGTGATCTCGTCCCGCCTTGGCGGTTCAAATAAGACACCACTGTTGAGTTGTCTGTCCTTATTAGGACAATCTTGTCTTGAATTAAATTCTCGAGCTTTCGAAGTGCCAATACCACTGCTAATAGTTCGAGAACATTGATATGTTTCTGCGCATTGGTCCGATCCCATTCCCCTGACACTGACTGATTGTCCAATACCGCTCCCCAACCCGTCGTCGATGCATCTGTGAAGATGGACATCTGTGATTGAGGAGGTTGTAGAGGAACACCTCGCAGGAGATTCTGTTCTGACAACCACCATTGAAGGTGGAATATCAATAGTTCTTTTACTGGTATCCTCAGAGATTACGGATCCGTTCTCTGAGACCAGAATGACATTAGATACATCTGAATTGGCCTGCGCCTGAGTGCCGCATATGGAACCACCTTCTCCAGAGATACTAGTAAACCCAGTATTCTGAGAAATTGGCGCGCCGTCAGATAGGCTCCTAGAGAAACTGACTCCAAAACTGCAATCAGGCGCTTGACTCTGCTCTCCGCCGGAAAAGCTACGCCGTCCCTGAGATTGAAAATATTCCCAGATAAACAAACTCCTGGGATGGAGTAAATTCTGATTTCTCTAGATTCACAATCCATCCTAGATCCTTTAATAAGGCTAGGACTACCTGAAGATTGTTGCGCAGAGTGACTGGGTTCCCCGCCTTCAGCAGCCAGTCGTCTATGTAAGTATAAACAGCTATGTTTCTCCTGCGAAGGTAAGAAGTCATGGCGAGAACCACTTTGGTGAAGACCTTTGGTGCTGTGGTCAGTCCGAATGGAAGCGCATTGAATTCCCAAACATTGTCTTGGAATGCAAAGTGAAGGTATTTCTGAAAAGGAATTGACATTGGAATATGAAAATAAGCATCCTTCAGATCTATTGACACTGCCCACATGCCTTTTCTCAGCCCTGTCATTACCGCTGCTACAGTCTCCATCTGAAATTTGGGAGAAAGAATAAATTTGTTCAGCGGTTTGAGATTGAGAATTGGTCTCCAACCTCCGGTACGTTTCGGAACGAGGAACATCATCGAATAGAAGCTTAGAGATGACTGATTGCGGACTAGATGAATCGCATTCTTGTGATGAAGAGATTCTATTTCTGAGCAAATAGCATCTAGACGATCGAATTCCCTTGGAACGGGAGTCCATACTGGAGTCGATGTTAACGGAACTAACAATTGATGGATGAGCCAGTCCGGTTTGTAGCCGTTTCTTATCCACTGACAGACTAAACAATCTCGCATGACCTGTTCCCATTGGCTTGAGAACAGTTGAAATCTGCCTCCGACGGTAGGAATCTGCACACAGCTGGCGGTGAAGATTGCACGAGAAGACGATAAATCGCTTAGGTGAAGATTCTCGACTCCATTCGTTCCTGACATCACCGGAACTTCTTCTTTCTTCTTTTCGATCGCTGGTATCACACTTGGAGAGCCGTTCTCAAGATGAAATCTGTGGTTTTCTGCAGTTCTTCCACAGGCCCATACAGCTTTTCAAGAAAAGAGGTTGACAAAGGCCAGATCTCTTCTCTCAGCAGCTGATACGTACTGCAACATTGAAGTATGTGCTCTGTGGTTTGTTCTGCTTCTCCACAAGGACAAGCGGGCGATGTCGTAAGGTGGAACGGCCTGTACATGTGTTGGTTTAGTCTGTTATGTCCAGTTCTGAGATGAAAAATGGTCACTTGCTCTGGCCTCGAGAGATGATGGTAGGCATCTTCTGATTGAGGTGTTCTATAGAGTGACTTGATGATAGTCTTCATCTCTGTATGGGTAACCATGTTTTCTGTCTGATTCTCTTCTTCACCCACCTTTGCCATCTTGTCTGCTTCCTCATTTCCTTGGACTCCACAGTGTGAGGGGATCACTGTAATGCTATCCGAAAGCATTTGATGGTTTGTAGTGCTTCTTCAAGTTGTGGCAGCTTACCTTTGGTGATAGCCTCAAGGACGGAGCGGGCATCAGATAAAAAGACAATCTGTGCAATAGGGTCTGCTGTTCTGCTGATGGTATTAGCTGCATGGACCAGTGCTTCGACTTCCGCTCTGTAGGTTGTGCAGTGTTTGCCTGTCGGTATTGCAGCTGACTCATGTTGTCCGTTTGGATACTGTATGTGCAGTCCGGCACTTCCGCTCCTACATGTAATTCCATCTTTGGCTGATCCATCTGTGTAGATCCTTATCCATGTCTCCTGAGGGTACATTTCTTCCAGCATGGCTAGGGTCAGGGCCTTGTTGCTCACATCACTGTGTTCATCTTTGGTTGTGAGATGAGGTACTGTGGTGCGAATAGCTATGCTCTCTAGTTTGTTTTCCCAGGGTGGAGGATCAAGGGTGTGGTTTGTGGATTCTATTTGTGCTGGCAACATTTCTTGGTGTTTCCTTTGAAGTGCTTTTGTCTCTTTCACGTAACTTGATCTTTTAAGTCTTCCTGATGACAGCTGTGCTTGCCTGATCTTCATCGGGTGGTTGTTGAACGATTTGAACTTTGCAGCTTGGATCAGTGCTTTGCATTCCCTTCCTTTACTAAGTGGGGGGATGCCAGCTGTCTGCTCCATTTTTTTCTATTGGTGTTGATCTCATTCCACCAGTGATGATGCGCAGTGCCTGGTTTTGTACTCTGTCGAGGTTCTGTTGATGAGATTTAGCTGCTGTCATCCATGAGCTGGATCCATACTCAAGGTGTGGTCGTACGGCACCTAGGTAGATGGTCTTGAGGATCCTTTCATTGGCACCCCACTTTGTTCCTGCCAGCTTCCTCATGATGTTTAGCTTTCTTCTGGCCTTTGCCTCTACGTTCTGGAAACCCGTCAGGACCGACCTCCACGGCCGCCCCGCGGCTTCATGGAATATGACGGTCCGGAACCGCCGTCACGGTTATCCTTACGGTAACCGCCGCGGCCCGAACCGCCACCCCTCCTGTTATCTTCATACAGCCTCTTATTAGAGGACTTGTATGAAGACGAACGGCCAGGTCCTTGAGAGCCGGATGGCCGATGGGCATTACAGCCAGAAGGAAGGAAGGGCGATCTTGGGCGCTGCCTCTGTTGCTCCTGACGATGTTGCATGTAGGACTGCTGCGGCTGTGTCCTCTTAGTCGACTTCCATGACTTGCCGACTACTTCCTGCTCTGCAACCATTGACGCGACCTTGGATAGAGCTTGTCGTGCCGAGCCGCCGAACAAGCCTGGACCGATGAAAGGCGCAGAAGACAATGCAGCCCTCATCTCTGGCCCTGGTTCTACACAATCGAGAACCATTCTCCGTCGCTCTGCCAATGTTCTGGTGATCACCCTGGCCAGGCAATCTTGAGACAGGCGCATGGTGTCCCGAATAACTCCGGGAGCAGCCTCTGGCACCTGTCCTCCCTCCGCCGTGCAGGTCAGCATACCCTGCAAGACGGTACATCCGTGCGAGAGCGCAGCCATGGCTGCCCTCGCCGCAGCTTCAATGAGCGTCAGCTCATTGAACGGATCTTTATTAGCTTGAGAAACTAAAGGACGAGAACGCCCCTTTGACTTCCCAGCCAATGGCCTGTTCAGCGCCTCTCGCTTCCCGACGGAAAGCCGTGGAACCCAGGCATACTGATGGTAGGCCTGCTCCGGAAAACGGACGCTACTCCTTATCTCCTTTGGGGCGTTGGGCAGCGCATACTCTGGCTGAACCAAACGGTATGCCGCCACTTCCAACATGTCGGAAGTCTGCGTGTCCAACGGGAGTGACGGCATGGCAGAAGAGCCACTTGACAGAGCGCTAGCCGCTCGCTCTGACATCCGTTCCATCGCCGGATCGCGCTGAGATCCTAGATCAGATGCCAACCCGAGACGGTCGGACATCCAGCCAAGGACCTGCACCCATTCAGCTTCGGTGCAGAAAGCAGATTCGTCCATTAATGAACTACCGTTCTCATCTTCCCTCTCTCCCTTGGATGAGAAGGCCACCGACGATCCATGCTGAGAGCTATGGGACGCACTTCTATCACCATGAAGCACATCCATAGCCCGACTACCAGCGGCACCAGTGTCCAATGAATCGCCCGATACGGATTCACCGGGAGGCGGGACCACGACCGCTTTGCCTACGGCAGGTGTCGGCATTCCGATAGGAGCCGCACCTAACACCGCCGGTAGGAACCGCAAAACATGGCTCCACCGACAATGCGGGTTGCACGAAACCCGGATGGAATATGCCCGACAGAACGTCGACATCACCATCCGCTTGGCAGACCCGTACAAAACCCGAGGGAGACCCCTGGGAAGTACTGGGCATAGCCGTCATCGAGATATCCGGCATGCCAGAATCTTCCATAAGAAGATCTTCCTCCTCCGCCATCGGTTCTTGAGCCAAGGTCAGAGAAGGGACAGGTGCTTGTCCCTCGGCAGAACTAGCCGGACCACCTAAAGGTTGCCCTGCACCAGCCTGCATCGACGGGACCGTGGACTGCAATGACTCGAATATTGCCTTGAACTGGGCCGCCCCTACGCCCAGTGCTGAATCCATGCGGTCTCTTAGAGACGCCTGATCCAGCTTGGCCGCCTTGTCCCTCACCATCCTCTCCAAGCGCGCACGTCGATCACGATCAAATTCCGCCACCATCTCCGACGACCACTTGGCGCACACATCACACGGGCTTCCAATCTTACACTTGGCGCAAGCTACACAATGATGACCAGAGTATTTGCGCTTCATGAACCTGTTGCATTGTGACACAACGTGTCCTGGTTCTTGGCTTTCTGCGAACACAAAGAAGAATTAAAACGCTGCACATGACAAGATGACACGCAATATGCACATTTGACTTGAAAGTAAAAAAGAATTACTTTAAAAACATTAACTTTCTCTTAAATTAATGATAATCAAGTCATAGGCAGGAAAATATTTGAAACTTTTTAAAGTGAAATTTAATAAACAGAACTTGGAAGTTAACTAACGTTAATACAGCCAAGAATTAAATGCCGATCGCTACAAACACCCTCGACAATGAAGCGAGAGCTAAAAAATCTGCATAAACAGAGTGCATAGAAACGCGAAGCCAAGCGGAATAAACATCATGGGCGCCGCCATCTTGGCTAAGAGCGCATCCATCTTAGAAGGAACCGAGTCGCAAGAGAAAAGAACCGAGTACCCGGATTAAGACTAATAAGCTAACGGGTACCGAGCTACCATTTAGAATAATGTGCCAATTTAAGGAGATTTCAAACAGTCATTATGGCACGAATGTATAAATTCTAGATTGATACAACCTGCCCCTGTGATGATTTCCCTTTATCCTCCATGATGCCAGTAACGACGCACTCCAACAACGCAAAATTGAGTCAGAAATTGAAAATTTGACGAGCTTAGAAAAGCGTGACTTTTACAAGTAGCAAAATAGACGAATCTGACTGTGATTGGGAATTGACTCGGTACCTGCGGCTATGGTAATTCTTGGACACAGTATGGGCAGGACCAGGCGAGTGCGGAGTTTTTAATTGTTTATTTTGAGCTAGACTAGATAATAGACATTATCATAATAGTACATCTGGTAAGTATTATTCGAAGTAGAAACCGTCAGTGCGTGATATCGGTTTTCAATATAGTATTCAGTATATCGCACAGCCATAATAGAAGGCTAGATACATTAACATGCACCGTTGTGAGTTTTTCTGGCATTGATGTTCCTGAAAGACTGATGTCGCATCAGTCAGGAGAATATGTGCCTGTTATAAATATTGCCATTATGTAGCATTTATGTTGATTCCTCTAGAGCAGTTGCTCTGCTTTATAATTTGACAAACATTTTTCTGTAGAAATAGAATGTTCACCGAGTTCTCCATTTGTCCATTCCATGCGAATAACACCTCCTCCATCATTAATATCTTCTTTTGCCGAAACGTCTTGTATATATTTCACTTTTCTTTCGGATATTTAGCTTTAATCATGTCCTGCCAAATTTAATTGGAAACAGCCCAGTACTTCTTGAGGAGTTGCTTAAAGGAAAACTTAATGACACACCAACACACGATGGATGGTTACCATGGCCAAATGAGCTAATACATCAATAAAACAAGAGGCTCAAGGGCCTGTATCACTCACCTGGACCATTGGCATTTCAACTAGAATGCTCTTTATCAACAAGATGGCCACCGAACCATTTATCCGACGGTTTCGAAAATTGCAAATTTGAGATCAGGATACCCAAAAACACATAAAACCAATTTCGGCTTCAAAATCCATCAAAGAAAAAAGTCAAATATGGACACCAAACATGCTATATTTTGATTGGCCCGTGGTGTCCAGGTTTTTTGACGGATCACCTTCCCTTGAACAAACTTCAATGGCCCTTAGTTCCTAATCATATCTGCCAAATTTCGGCCCGATCCCTTCAGCAGTTCTGGAGAAGTCATTTTCGCTACAACTAGGCCAACCAAGATGGCCGCCAAACCATTTGACCAATCAAATTCCCTTGAACAAACTTGGTTCAGCTCTTGCCCTAAATCATATTTCATCAGGTATGCATCAATCCCATAAGCGGCTTCGGAGATTTTTATAGACGAAGATGGCCGCCGGCCCAATTGGCCGATCGGCTTCGTTTGAACAAACTTGAATCTTTACACCCTAAGGGTGCTTCCTGCCAAATATAATTGAAATCGATCAGGTAGTTCTCCAGAAGAACACATTTAAAATTTCCCATTGCTTTAGTATGGGAGCTTTTGGCGAGAAAATGATCCAAGATGGCCACCAAAACATTTATCCAACAGTTTCGAAAATTTCACCTCTGAGCTCAGAATACCCCAAAACACATACAAAACCAATTTGGGCCTCAAAATCCATCAAATAAAAAAATTCAATATGGCCGCCAAGCATGCTATATTTTGATTGGCCCATAGCGGCCATGTTTTTTGATGGATCAACTTCTCTTGAGCAAACTTTTATGGCCGTTAGGCCATAATCATATCTGCAAAATTTCGGTCCGATCCCTTCAGCGGTTCTACATGTCATTTTCGCTATAACTAGGTCAACCAAGATGGCCGCCTAACCATTTGACCAATCAAGTTCCCTTGAACAAACTTGGCTCAGCACTTGCCCTAAATCATATTTCATGAGGTTTGCATCAATCCCCCAAGCGGTTTCGGAGAAGATTCTAAAAATCGGCCAAAATCCAAGATGGCCACCGGCCCAATTGGATGATCGGCTTTGTTTGATCAAACTTGAATCTCTATGCCCTAAGGATGCTTCCTGCGAAATATAATTGAAATCGGACCAGTAGTCCTCGAGAAGAACATTTTAAATTTCCCATTGCTTTAGTATGGGACCTTTAGGCAGGAAAATGATCCAAGATGGCCACCAAACCGTTTATCCGACAGTTTCGAAAATTGTAAATTTGTGATCAGAATACTGCAAAACACATACAAAATCAATTTCAGCCTCAAAATCCATCAAATAAAAAAAATTCAATATGGCCGCCAAGCATGCTATATTTTGATTGGCCCATAGCGGCCATGTTTTTTGATGGATCAACTTCTCTTGAGCAAACTTTTATGGCCGTTAGGCCATAATCATATCTGCAAAATTTCGGTCCGATCCCTTCAGCGGTTCTACATGTCATTTTCGCTATAACTAGGTCAACCAAGATGGCCGCCTAACCATTTGACCAATCAAGTTCCCTTGAACAAACTTGGCTCAGCACTTGCCCTAAATCATATTTCATGAGGTTTGCATCAATCCCCCAAGCGGTTTCGGAGAAGATTCTAAAAATCGGCCAAAATCCAAGATGGCCACCGGCCCAATTGGATGATCGGCTTTGTTTGATCAAACTTGAATCTCTATGCCCTAAGGATGCTTCCTGCGAAATATAATTGAAATCGGACCAGTAGTCCTCGAGAAGAACATTTTAAATTTCCCATTGCTTTAGTATGGGACCTTTAGACAGGAAAATGATCCAAGATGGCCACCAAACCGTTTATCCGACAGTTTCGAAAATTGTAAATTTGTGATCAGAATACTGCAAAACACATACAAAATCAATTTCAGCCTCAAAATCCATCAAATAAAAAAATCCAATATGGCCACCAAACACGCTATATTTTTGATTGGGCCACGGCGGCCATATTTTTTGACAGATCAACTTCTCCTGAACAAACTCTAATGGCCCTAATTATATCTGCCAAATTTCGGCCCGATCCCTTCAGCGGTTCTGGAGAAGTTATTTTCGCTACAACTAGGTCAACCAAGATGGCCACCGAACCATTTGACCAATCAAGTTCCCTTGAACAAACTTGATTCAGCTCTTGCCCTAGATCATATTTCATGAGATTTGCATCAATCCCCTAAGCAATTTCAGAGAAGATTTTTAAAGACGTTTCCTAAAATCGGCCTAAATCAAATTGTCCGATCGGGTTCATTTGAACAAAATTGGATCCTGATGCCCTAAGGATGCTTCCTGCCATATATAATTGAAATTGGCCCAGTGGTTCTTGAGAAGTCGTTTAAAGGAAAAGTTGACGGACGACGGACGGATGGTCACCACAGCATAGGCCAGGTGAGCTAATAATATGTCATACAGTTAGGTTAGCCTCTAATATTCAGTGAGAGTCTGTTACCATGTGCTGTGTCAAGGGCTGAAGAAGATTATGACACCGGGCTCCCTTACCATGACAATATGATGACACCTTATGCATCCGTGGCTGACATTGGGTAACATTTTATGACAATGTAATTCCCTACCATAACGACACCTTAGGCATCAATGGCTGTGGATAACATTTTATAACAATGCCCTTACTCTGGCAATATGACGACAACTTACCCATCAATGGCTGACATTGCCAAAATTTATGACACTGGGCTTCCTTACCATGTTAATATGATACCACACATTCATAATTACCCCGTGACGTCTTACTAAAAAACTGTCAATTAAGGTGTTAATTTTTTGACACAACGATAGCTCTCATTTAGTCCCACCACAGAATTAGACTCAATCCGAACCAGATTCTCTCTGCAATGGAGTATGAGTAACAGCCTAACTGATACGCAGGTCTTAAATGCCAGCTTTATGGAACAGCACAGTAGCCCATACAGCCATGTTGCATATTTTGAAACTAATTTGACTGAGGGCTGTTGCAAATTTAACAGCTTTCTTATATGATTGTCTTGATGTTGTGGTTAATCCTTTAACCCCCAAATCAGCCAAAATGGCTTCTCTAGTAGTCTTGAGAAATGCCCATTTGCAGACCAAGAAATTATTTTTGAAAATTTAGCACTAGAATGACTGCCTCAATAACCGAGCCAGTCATCTTAGTGATAAATATTCAAAAATAATCTCTTGGTCTGCAAATGGACATTTCCTATGAGGATATTGAAATTTTCTCGAACAAATTTGAGGGGTAAAGGCTTAATAGTCAATTCCCATGAGTTACACATATTGGGTCACAACACGATAGTTCTCATGAGAAAGGTGTTCAAAACATAACATGTTTGAAGACCCTTTATAGATCGTCTAAACGAAATCTAGGATTTCTTTTTTCACGAGAGAGTTGATACTTACCTCCCTAATACTTTTGATATTGCTAAATATTGGCTTTCACTCAATAAACACTCAGATTTAAAACAGTTAGGTGCCCCTACTGGGCAGGGAGTCAGAGCGTAGTCCGGCGGATGCCAGCCCCACCACCGCGCATGCGCAGACTAGCACTTCCTCTGACTAGATTATTGGCTGACACACATGCAACTATTAAGAGCCTGAAGACCGAGCCTCTGTGGGGTGGAGAGGCCGGGTCCGTATCTAGGGAGGTAAGTATCAACTCTCTCGTGAAAAAAGAAATCCTAGATTCCGTTTATTTCACTTCAAGAGTATACTTACCTCCCTAATACTTTTGATATTGCCAGAATTCGAAAGTGAATCTGGCGGGAGGGAGGCGAGGTCAAAAGACCAGCTCATCCCTATACGCTTTTCTGCGTTTAAGGCACTTAAACTTCTGAAACTGTAAGAAAAAACAGTCAGGATTTGACTAACCATCGGATAACACTACCGATGTATGAGAGATGACCGATGTCATATGCGCTCCCCCCCCTCCTTCCTGGGAGGAAGAGTCGCCTGACCTCAATGTCCTATACGCTCTCTACGTACAAGTGCCATGTACTACAGGACAGAGACGAAAAAGCTCCATTTTCGTAACTCTCAACAATGAACCACACAAATACACAAACCATCACCATATTAATAACGGGTAATCGTGACAATACAATCAACAACGGACAACACATGAACAAGACTGACCTTGTTGAAAATGGCTGCTGACATCATCTTCCCATTGGTAAAGACTGATGCAGGCCCAAAAAAGTGGGTGTTTCCATAAATTAATTGTGAAATATATAAGTAATGAGGAAAAACCTCTTCAAAAAATATAAACCGAGTTATTTTTTCAAAATCGACAAGGCGAGAGGATTAGAGGTGTCACGGAGATAATGGTCTGTAAAACTTGACTCACAGTGCCACTGAGCCACCGACATAATATCATCCACAGGGACCCCATTAAATAGGGCCGTGGATGTCACTACGCCGCGGACACTGTGAGCCTTGGCCACGTCAACCTGCTTCCCGGTGGCGGATTTATGGCAAAACTGAATGCATTCCACAATCCACCTGGAAATGGTGTCCTTAGAAGCCCTGCCATGGGGTTCAATATATGACAACCATAACGCTGACTGGTCGGTGCGCCACTCCGCCGTACGTTGTTTGTACCGGCGCAGCGCCCGGACGGGACACCATGCTTTAGAATTAGGATCATATCTAGTTAAAGCAGGCAAACTAATAGGTTGACCTGGATATTTCAACGACTGATTTTTAGCCAAGAAATTAATCCTAGGTAGCAGCTTAAGGCCTTCCCCTGAAACCACAAAACGGTCATCCTCGGCTGATAAGGCATGAATTTCACTCCTACGCCTAGCCGAGGCCGCAGCAATTAAAAACACAGTCTTCAGTGTTAATAGTTTCATAGAAATGGAACTAAGTGGTTCAAAAGGCTTATCACCTAGTACTTGAAGCACTAGCGATAAACTCCAAGACGGAATCACAGGTGGATTCCTTGGTCTTAGATTGCCCATGCCTTTAATTAATACATTTAATGTATTTACTTCATCACTTCCCCTCTTAGCCAAGCAAGGAATAACAGACATTAATGCTGATTTATAACCAGCAATAGAGTTAGGCTTGAGGCTATAGGCATCATAGAGGTGACAGAGGAAATCAGCTACTACTTGAATAGATGAATCCATTGGATCAATACATCTTTTTGAGCACCATTCTGCAAATCTGTTGATTTTATAATTATATGCTCTGGAGGTTGACCCCCTCCTGGCTTTGGCCATAAACATGGCTGCTTGCTCAGAAAAGCCCTCCTTAATTCTAGATTCCTTGACAACATCCACGCAGTCAATCTGAACATTGACGGATTGTTGTGAAGGGCCTTGCCCTGGAAGATAATATCGTCCATCAGAGGCAGAGGAACCGGATTGCAGACCAGAAGGTCCAGCAGATCCGTATACCATGATCGGCTTGGCCAATCCGGGGCGATCAGAAGCACTTGGCATTCCTCTTGTCTGATTTTCTGAAGAATTTTTGGAATCAGGATTGCTGGAGGGAATGCGTATGCATACATTCTCCCCCAGCTGATAGCTAACGCATCTGTTGCGAAAGCGCTTGGATCCGGAATCGGAGAGACGTACGTCGTCATCTTCGCATTCTTCTTGGTTGCGAACAAATCGATGTTGGGTTTCCCCCAATGGTCGAACAGACGATCCGCCACACATTGATTTAGTTGCCATTCCGTGGGTAAAACACTCATCCTTCGGCTCAATGAGTCTGCTAGCAGGTTTAACCTTCCCGGAATATGAACTGCTTTCAAGGTAATCTGGTGATCCAGACACCAACAAAGCAGTTTCCATGTCATCATACAGAGACTGGGCGACTTCGTTCCGCCCTGGCGGTTTATGTAAGTCACAACTGTTGAGTTGTCTGAACGAATAAGAACAATCTTGCCCTGAACTTTCTGTAAGAAATGTTCCAGGGCCAGGACTACTGCTCTTAGCTCCAGTAGATTTATATGTTCCTTTGACTGTTCCAGATTCCAAAGCCCTGATATCGTGTACTCTTCCAGGCAAGCTCCCCAGCCCTCCATCGATGCATCTGTATACACAGTCACCTGAGGGTGGGGAGGGGTTAGCAAAACCCCCGGCAAGAGATTCTCTGTATTCAACCACCATTGCAGGTGGTGAATGAGAGGCGCCAACACTGACACATTCGAGTCCAGCGAACCTGTACTCTGGGTCCATTGTGTCATGAGAAATAACTGGATCGGCCGCCTGCGTAAGGCGGCCTGAGGAATGACTGGTTCCAATGAAACCATCAACCCCAGCATTCTCAAGTAAACCCGTGCCAGGACATGACGACTGTCGCACACTGACTGAATTAACGAGATGAGTTTCTGAACTCTCTCCTGAGTAGGATACACATATCCTGTCTCTAGATCGAAGAACATCCCCAGGTAAACAAACTTCTGGGATGGAGTCAGCTCTGATTTTGGGAAATTGATCATCCAGCCTAAGTCTGTGAGAGTTTTCAAAACAATCTCCAGATTGGCCGACAAACTTTCCCGGGTGTGCGCTTTCAACAGCCAGTCGTCTATGTACGTGTGGACTGCTATGCTTCTCCTGCGGAGGTATGCTGTGATCGCAAGAACCACACGGGTGAAAACCCGAGGAGCCGTGGAAATTCCGAAGGGTAACACCCTGAATTCCCACTGTCTGCCCTGGAATGCAAATCTCAGGAAGCGACAGAAACTCCCGTGGATGGGGATGTGGAAATAAGCGTCCTTCAAATCTATCGACGCCGTCCACATCCCCCTCTCCAACCCCGCCAACACCGAGCGCACCGTTTCCATCTTGAAACTGGGCGTCTCGATGAACTTGTTCAATGGCTTGAGGTTGAGAATCGGTCTCCACCCTCCGGTGCGTTTTGTTACTAAGAACAGGGTTGAATAGAAGCCCGGACACCTTTGTGCCGGCTGAATAGCTCCTTTTTGTACGAGGGAATTTATCTCCTCCTCGATACACAACCTTTGCTCTGGCTCTCTCGGAATGGGAGTCCAGACTGGCACCAGAGACAGTCGCGACGGCGGGCCTGACATCCACTCTGGATGATACCCGACGGAAAGCCATCGCAAGACTAAACGGTCCTGAGTCAACCGTTCCCACTCTTGCATGTGGTCGGCTAGCCGGCCTCCCACCGGTCCACCTAGGGACCGCGGTGGACACAAGGCATGCAAGAGCGGCACTGTCTCCGTTGCCATACACACCGGAGTGGTTCTTACCGCGGTAAGCGTCCTGTCAGGACCGATAACCACGCCCAGATCCTCGCGCGCCCCGCCCCGCCCCGCGCGCACCTCGGTGCGCGGGCGGCTGCCTGGCTGACGGCGCCTGAGGAACCTGCGCCCCCCTCGCTGCTGGCCGAATCGCACGCGGCCGAGGCCGACGCTGCGACGGTGGCTGGCCTCTGACTTGGCCAGCACCACCTCGAGCCTGCAGGGGACGATACGCAGGGGCCGCGGCGCGAACGTTAGCACGACGCAGCACTTCAAACTGCTCGCGCAGCGCCCTCTGGTTATTCACCAGGGTGACCGTCTCCTGGAGGTGGCGACATCCCTCACCTCCAAAAAGACCAGGACCCGTCATAGGCGTACGGAGTAGCCTATTGTACAGGTCCTGAGACGGGCACAGATTGTCCAGGGCAAACGTGCGTCTTGCCCGGACACTCCTGGTCACCGCCCGAGTCATACAGTCCAGCGCCAGGTTAATACCATCCTGGATGGCTCGCTGGACCGTGACCGGGCTTGGCTGGCGCGATGCGGATGCCGTTACTACCCCCTGTAACAGCTGGGAGACGTGGGACAGAGCGGCAATCGAAGCCCTCCCACTCTCCTCCGCATCACGCAACGCGGTATTCGCCGAACGCAACGCGTTCGAGCACAAGACCCCCGTGTCAGAACGGGAGCCTGGCCGCGCATCCTCACCCAAAGCCGCGCGGTCATCCACGCTGGGCTTGGGTACCACACCGTACCGCTGGTAATCCAGGGGCACGATGCGACAACGCCTGGCCACCTCGCGAGGGGCCTTCGCGAGACGTCCACTCGAGTTAATGGACGTCTCCGCCGCCTTGAACATGTCAACGACATGCTCCGCCAGCGGCAGAGAAGGCATAGCGTTAGCAGTCGGTTTCCCAGCTAACCACGGCGTGTGAACACGCTGGCTAGTCGACTGCTCCACGGGCAGATCAGGCCTAACGCTCACCAACCACTGGCAAGCGTCATACCAATCCTCTTCCGTGGCTAACTGCGAGCGCTCTACAAGACGGGGGCCTTCGTCTTCCTCCTGAGCGCAAGCAGTAGAGCTTGACGGCGGGTACGCTGATACACCTGGCAAGCCAGGGAAAACATGCGGGCCTGACAGCCCCGGCATGAGAATATCACTGGTTTGACCAGGAGCAGGCACCGTGGCAGAGCGCGGGGTATATATAGCCCCACCACGGGCCCGGCCAGCACCAGCAACACCCTCGGCAAGCCGAGGTATGCGGTACCGCTGGCCATCAGCAGCGCCCTGGGCCACCACCTGAGCCGCGGACTTTACTCCAGGGTGAGTAAAACCGTGGAATAAGCCGCCTGTATTCCCCGCGAGGGGTGCACAAACGTCTTCATCCATGTCCACGTCGTCAGACGGCGACCCTAGCAGGTAATCCTCATCACCCTGGTCAGAAAGATTAGACCCCGGGTCAGCAAAGAGAGCTAACCCGGGCTGACCAGGAACGGTGCCATAGGAGGTACTGGCCACCGCGGCGTGCGGATACCCCTGGACTGATTTGGTCCAGGAAGCATGCCACGAAGCAACCCTGGAACCAAATCCTTTATTGTCCTCTTCATCTCTCCCACCATCTCGGTCCGGAAGGCCTCCATATCCACCGCGGACGAGACCTTCCCCTTACCCTTCCTACTTACAACCTCTCGTTTCCGCTTCTTCTTCTTCTCCTCCTCTACCACCTTGTCCGTCGCCTGTAAGCAGCACAAGAATTCGGACATTAACTCGCCCCCCCAGTGCTTACATATGTCACAATTAACCAAGGGACCACAAGGGCTACAATGATAGCACAGATGAGGCCAGAACTTTTCATGAAGAAAACGTCCACAGGACGCGCAACCCGGTCCCTGAAACAGGGCAAAGGACAAGGAGTATGAGCAACTAGTTAAGCTTAGAAACTCAATCCAACTCAAAGAGAAGGAAAAACGATCATAAAGATCAATATACATCAGAAACCAGCATAGCGCTTGAATTGCTGATAAATACATAGCCAGGCTGATTATGACGTCATTAATCCCGTGACAGGAAAAAATCGATCCCAACAAAACATCCAAGTGCAAGGACGAATTGTATGCTGAATGGATAAGTCGACTACACAACCATCAGATACATATAGATAACTCTTTTCTGGCAAAAAATGTTAATTATCTCCCTTTGTTTGTTTACAATAATTAACATCACCACATTATCAATAACTAGATACCTGACGCTTTGTATAGACAAACCATCCAACGTGACGAACCGGAGAACTCCACCATCTGCACGCCTCTTAACTCTCTCCACCTCATGGGGAAGGAATTGGATCAAGAGGGCAAAGTGAGAAGACCTTTATACTAGGCCTCCAACTCACTGGACATAATTTTTCATTTGGTTAGATAACCTAACAGTGTTAGTAGGAAATGGAACCATGGTGGAGAGAAAACTAACTCTCTGCTGCTGTGATGTCACCACCTAGCGTCATACAGACCTGTGGACATAAACAGAAAGAGAAATTAGCCCTAGGTAGCACCGAGTTGACATAAACCAACTAACCAAGGCGCTTATCACGGTAAACGCGAGTCCCGGAAACACAATACACCGGGAAGAAAACTCGCTAATTTTACTAGAAGTCACCTGATTTAAAGGTCCTAAGTCCTCCTGTGGCGAAGTGTACCCTCCTGCCATCCAAATCAGATATTATCACTCCAAAATATACACCAATTAACAGTTTAAGAGCAAGAAAAGCTTATGATTCAAAAAGACATGTGTGTTCTCTTTGCCAATAATCTAGCAAAGAGGAAGTGCTAGTCTGCGCATGCGCGGTGGTGGGGCTGGCATCCGCCGGACTACGCTCTGACTCCCTGCCCAGTAGGGGCACCTAACTGTTTTAAATCTGAGTGTTTATTGAGTGAAAGCCAATATTTAGCAATATCAAAAGTATTAGGGAGGTAAGTATACTCTTGAAGTGAAATGGCAAAGTTTGGTACATAAACGGTCAAGCAGTTTAATCATTTTGCAAATAATATGCGATAACTATATCCATACCATATGGATAATGGTTTTGCCAGACTGCCTGTATATTAGAGTCAGGTCCTGTGTCCCACGGGTTAGTCCTTGTAACTATAGCATCTGGGTTATCATCATAGTCAAGAAGGTTCATGTTGCTATGTATTGCAGGTGTTCTGGAGTTAGCTGAAACATATAATATAATATGCCTAAATATATAAATACAAATGCTATGCAATAAATATATGAGCTTGATGTTCATGTAGCTCGCGGGGTAGTGTCGGGCCGTTCCGGTGTCTGGTGTCGACTCGCCGCGCCGCAAGTGCACGACGAATGATGATGCTGGTTAGCTTCCGGTCTCGGGGTGACGGACCCTGTACAATACTGCCCTACGGGTAACAAAGACCGGCTCCTAAGGCCGGTGGAACTCAATCGTTCCGGTATGGCCGTGAGACCATCGTCGCGAACATTAAACACAACAGTCTCATCCCACGAGTTTGTGTCACCAGTATGCCTGTCCATATCAATTTCGTGATCTATGGACTTACAAGATTTGATTGGTGACCTAATTAAATAAGTCTATACAATAGTTTTACCTAAACAGACCATCAAGTATGCTAGATAAAAATGATGAGCATACGAAAATACAAGACATAGAGATAGCCTGATGAACTTCTAAACGTGGGGCTCCCGGAGGTACCACACAGACTCGTAGGTCCGCAGAGGTATCCCCGTAATGGAGTTATCATCCGGAAACCAATTTTCAAGATGGCTACTGGTGGCTGGCGGCCATGTTGGATTTCGGATCATTATTAATTTCGATAGGTTTCTTCCCCAGACATAGTCTAACCACTCCATGAAGTTTCAAAGCGATCTGATAAACGGTAACAGTTATCATCCAGAAACCCATTTTCAAGATGGATGCCGGTGGCTGGTGGCCATCTTGGATTTCGGATCATCATCAATTTCGATAGGTTTCTTCCCCAGATGTAGTCCAACCACCCTATGAAGTTTCAATGCGATCCGACAAACGGTAACGGAGTTATCATTCGGAAAACAATTTTCAAAATGGTGGCTGGTGGCCATCTTGGATTTCGGATCATCGTCGATTTCAATAGGTTTCTTCCCAAGACCTAGTCCAACCACCCTATAAAATTTCAATGTGAGCTGCCAAACGGTAACAGAGTTAACATCCGGAAACCAATTTTCAAGATCACTGGCGGCCATCTTGGATTTCGGATCATCGTCAATTTCGATAGGTCTCTTCCCCAGGCCTAGTCCCACCACCCTATGAAGTTTCAATGCGATCCGACAAACGGTAACAGAGTTATCATCCGGAAACCACTCTGCCGCCAGCCCGCACACCCAGACGGACGGCGCCATTACATAATACCACGCCAAATTTTTTTCGCGGGGTATAAAAAGGATTACATTGTACCTTCTCGGTACACTAAAAGCGTCATCCTATCTTGGTCGTAACTTATGCACTCTGTCAAAAATAGTATTAAGCGTGCGCATGCGCACTATGCGCTTTAACGAACTCAGTCGTTTTTATAACGTGGTCTCTCTCATAGGCTCATATACGCTTATAGCTCTACCCAGGGGGCGTGTTCAGGGAACGAATCCAGGACGGGCGGTGCGTACCCAGATTAGCTGGTATGGCCGGTACCTGACCGGTCGATCCGAACTACACCCATCCCAGGCAGTGTGTCATTAGTCCATTAACCCTTTAACACTCATATCAGTCAAAAATGGCTTCTGCAGTGGTCTTGAGAAATGTCCATTAGCTGACCAAGAGAAGACTATTTTTGAAAATTTACCACTGGAAATAACTGGGTCGATAACCGAGTCAGTCATTCAGTGGCAAATTAAAAAAAATATTCTTCTCTTGGTCTACAAATGGAATTGAAATTTTTTTAAAACAAATTCGCGTGTTAAAGGATTAATACTAGTAATGTACATGCCACAAGTAAATCATGCAGCAGAAACTTCCCTCTGTACAGACTATTAGTCACAACTCGTAATTAAATTAAGTCTCTCTGCCTGTTTATCTGCCTGTCCGTCTGCTTGCCTGCCTACTTACAAGTTAAACTTAAGATATTGCTGAGAATGTTGTGTACATCACAACAATAGAGCATACATGATATTATTAATCATTTACCTGTTAAATTTTGTCTAGAAAACTTTAATTTTTGTTTGCAGACACCAAGAAATTATTATATAACCACTGCAATGACACACAATGCACGTATATATTCTAACCCATTAACTCTTTACTGTTCAAGTTTTATCAAGAAAGATGCAATGTTTGATATGTAAATGTGAATTTGCAAGCCAAAAGAAGAGTATTTCTACAAATTTAAGCCTGGAATGACAACTCAGTTTTTGAGGCAGTCAATCCAGTGGTAAAATCTAAAAAATATTCTTCTCTTGGCTTGCAAATGGCCTTTCTCAAGACAATTACAAACTGCAGTTTTTGCCGACTTGATGATTAAAGGGTTAATGGTCATGGCCACCAAATATGACTTCTGCTGTTGTCGTGAGAAATCTCCATTTCCATTTTTGTATATATGAGTGACTGACTAAAACAAGAGCCAGCAAAAGACGGCATATCATCCACCCCCCCCCCCCCCCCCATCTAAACATTTCAGATAAACATACATCAAGAGTGGACATAAATATAACGTTAATTGTAAAGGACGATATTTTAAAAAGACTAAACAATGAAAAATGAAATCCTGACACTGCATCTCGCCTTCAAGAAAGATAGATTTGTAAGTGCAGATTCAATTCCGTTCAACTATTATGCCCGGACAACAGAATTTTGGTGAATTTTATGTTTTTCAAGGGAGATAATTCAGGAATATATTGATGAATTTCTTCAAAATGGAATCATAGCACTGCTTCTTCAAGTAATATATTTAGTGACAAAGGAATTGAGAGCATAGGTTCAAAATTCTTCAAGATCTGGTACGATCAAGACAATTTTGATGAATTTTAAGTATTTCAGGGGAGATAACGACCACGGAAACCCTTAGGGCTGGTCTGTTGTTTTATTAACCACATAAACTTACTTAATTGAATCGAACAGGGACTTCTGGTATCATAGCTAAACTGTAGGAGTTGTGTCGAGATCTTGAAATGATTGTCAGAGATGGACAGACTGACAGACTGACATACATACATTCTATACAGATGCATGGATGTACGGGCATACGGATAGCACATGCACACCTTCAAGTGGTAATGAGAACCCGTAACCAGTTTCAAAAGAATCACAGCTAAATTGCAGTTGTGTTGACAAGAAATGATTGGTACTGCAGTTTATGTATCTGCTTTATGATATTTAAAGGGGGATAACTCTGTAATGAATAATTTTCTGGCCGCGAAAAAAGCACATGCACATCTGCACATGATACTGGTAATGTGGACAAAGTTTTAAGTTAATCCATTAAGACCTCTAGGAGGAGTTGCATTATGGACAGACATGCTAATCATAAAACCCCAAAATTTGTGTGTGAATGGCAACTCAATACTACAACAGAGTCATGCTTACAGCGGAAAGCATTGCATTAGTAGTGTGAAATGGGGAACTAAACACCCCTAGACAGTAGGGGAAGGGGGGGGGGGGGGTTGGGGATAAGACTGAGACCAGAATTGATATGACGAGGACAGAGAATCTTCATCAAAGGCAAACATTAACTGCTTTTGTGATCTGTAAGTCAGTGTATTACCTGTGGCGACATACGGCCTCCAGCTGACCTTAGGTACATTTATGAGGAAGCTGGACTGCAGTGAGTTTGCATCATTTATTGCTGCTCCAGATAACCGATCTAGTGACTGAACTGATGGCTGGACATATACCTGGCCAGAATAGGCACCTATATAACAAGCAAACATGACAAATTACACATATGCTATTGTATCTCTACACAGGTAAAAAGTAAAAACATGACCTTTGATGATAAAAGAGAAGGGAAACTGTAATGATAGGAATAGTTTCAACCAGAAATAGAGATTATCACTCTACAACTTGTCGCGTTCACTACTGTATACATAAAGCTATGGCGCAGCTAGAATAAATATATTGCGGGGTTGGTCAGTTTGTCGGTCAATGTAATTGTTAAAATATATATTAGACACCGGGATATGGCAATCAAAAAAAGCTTCTTTTGTCTCATTTAATTAGGCATGCATTATATATTTGTCCAATAGAATTTAATAATCAACTGCTCAATGAAGTAAGAAAATGAAGAATATGATAAAACAGACCCGATTCTAACTGCACAAATTAATTGTTCACCTCGACTGACGAAAGACTCAAAGTAAAATGGATTTGCATTTATGAAAAAACATTGACGCACTTACACATTGCAAAGATGAGAATGGACCTTTCCAGTTTTAGCTATGCCCTGCCCATCTCTAGCTAAGCTCCACCCACACTTCAACGTGTTGAGATTAATCGATCTCTGAATGCCATAACTATCAATTTCCTGAAAACTATATCATTGGATAATGGGTTTTCAGGGTGTAAACACATTTTCACCAATTTAATATAAGAGTAGGAATTTTATCAACAAATTTGTTCAATTTTGTAACTACCGACCATTCACTGAAATAAAACATGCATAAAAATAAAAAGACCCTAAAATAAACTTACTGCTTATAAATATCCACAACCTGGTCTACAGATGCAATCTCAGTATTGCGCCATGTGTTTTCGAGGGTGATGTAATCGCATAATTTCAACTCTAGTAAGGTGGTGAATTGGTCATTTTTATGATTTGAGCAAAGGCGGGTCTGTCACCGACAATAATGCCATAAACGGGTCTGATACAAGCACAGAATTTAATTTATAGTTGTAAATCCAGATCAGGTTATATTCTGCTTTTCGTGATAACCGGATAGCAGCAAATTTCAGCCAAAACATTAAAAAAGTTAAAAAATCCTTCAGTTTTTCTTTTGGAAATTGGTAAATGTCATATTGAAAATAAGCATAAGTGTTTAGTCTACCGGAAAATAGAAAAAACCAAATATAATTGAAATCAGCCCAGTGGTTCTTGAGAAGTTATTTAAAGAAAAAAGTTGATGGACGGATAGATGGACGGACGCCGGACTGTCGCCATGGCATAAGCTCACTTGGCCATTCTGGCCAGGTGAGCTAATTATTTAAATTTATATTGTACGTGGTAACTATGGTCTGTTTGAATCGGCAATGCGGGTAGAGAAAAATCAATCTAGATCTGAAAACTGCATAAGCACCCCATGACAGTTTCACGCTTTGAGAGAAGTAAATTATTGCTATGGCAACGAATCCGCTATGCTACTCAGGCCAGTAACTAGATGTTGTTGGACGCAAAAACTGTAATGATTTGTATCATTTCCTTACGAGTTATTAGTATTTTTATCATGGGTAAAAAAAGTAATAGTGAAAATACATGTTTTTCACTACACTGACATCAAAATGCATAAAATAATCAATAATACGCATATCTTTTACAAATTTACACTTGGTGTAAAAATCCTGTATCTATTTAAAGACACATGATTTGTTGACATCGCCTAAGCGACACGCATGCGAGAACGTCAAAAGTATGCACCCTAAAAAATACATGACCCTCGAAAACACCTTACTGGACCATACAGGTAATCAGTTGAATATTTTGTAACTAATTTGACTGGGTGCTGTTGCTGCAACAACGCCCAGTCAAATTAGTTTCAAAATATTCAACAGCATGTTTATTAAATAGTAGAGATACGATTCGTACAACGTGTCAGACTATTAAGAGTTAAAGACGGTCCATATAGAATCATATATGAAGTAAAGATTATGACATCATCCTACATGCTGCTTAGCTGATTATGATGTCAGAAGACATCAGATTGATAGATGAATACTCTGGAACAGTTCGATAGATGAATACTCTGGAAAGGTGAATTGACAGTGTACAAGCAGTATCGCTTTAATGGTCAAGAGTAGCCAAGAAAATCAATTTTTCTAATGATTTCAATGTTAAGCAAAGGATAGTCTCTATCTAAATCCATTTGCTTAGAGATTATCTCTCAAAGTTTACTATTGGAATTGCAGTGGTAAATCTTCTTTTTTCTTAATGCAGAAGCCTATTTTGGTTGACGTGGCCATGAAAGGTTTAATCTGTTAACGATTCAGCTATTCAACTGGTAAATTTTCTAAATTATTGTTCTCTTGCTTAGAAAAGTGATTTTGTCTATCTTCCCATTAAAGGATTAAATGAAAGCGATTATAATCTCATTACCTAGATAGAGAAGCGGCTCTGACTGCAGATTGTCACCAATACTGCCATCTGGTTCAGATAATGCAGGAACCACTTCACCCGTGAACAAGCTTACAGACTTCAATTGCCCCTTATTCAGAGTCCAGGCATTTGCGATAGGGCTCTTAAACTGCAATAAGATAAAAGTACACTGTGTTAGTCTTGATCCTATCAGACAACACAGCAAAATAATTGAGACAAAATATTTTTAAAATAATTATATCAGAAAAAAACAGGTTGCAAAAAATGACCAAAACTGACATACAGTAGAGCCCAGAGTTAAGTTAATATGTGCCAAGCACAAAAACGCAGCACAAAGAAAACAAAAATCGGACAAAAGGAAAACAAAAACACAGTAGGAAGAAAACAAAAACAAAAAATACAGCTGAAAGTAACCAAAATGAGCAAATTAATTATATGGCAATTTTTTAAGCACGCCATTAAATATCAGAACATGCTTGCAACGGATTTAAAACAAAATATCAACTGCTCTAAAGAACAAGTCATGTCTTAAATATTAGACGTATGAAAAACAGGTGTGTTTGCATGTGCTTGGCGAATTGGCGGACTGTGGCTCGTAATAACAGTATCCCTACATGCATTTAAGTTAATTAATATTTATAGGCAGACTTCCCCTTGCGAATTTTGATCTTGAATCTTGAATGACAAACCAAAATATAATTTCACGATGGTTCATTAATTAGTTTAACATCTACAAGTATTTCTTTGCCATCACTCCCTGTCACCTCAACGGCTGGCTATGCCCTCTAGCGAATTATACACGCAATCTGATGTTTGTTCCACACAATAATCGATAGTTTTCGTATTGACACTGCTCTAGACGGATAAAATGAATAATACCAAAAGGATAATCTTGCTCCCAAATGTTTCGATCAGTCATTCAATACCATCCATTAAATTAGTTTCACAACCAATGTTTACAACAGCTTACATACATGTACATTAACAATGTTCGTGCCACCAACTTTCAGTCAAATTCTTTTCGAAATATTCAGCATATCCAGATTTAAACCCCATGCAAAGTGGTCTGCAAATATTCAGCAGACGGACAGTTAAATCTACATAATGTCAAGAATGCCATTTTCAGTGCATTAGTAGTTATACCCTGAGTGGGATGGAGAAAAATGAGGCCACTTTTAGAAAAACTTATTTCTGAAATATACATTTTTTACTTTGTCATGTTTGTGTATAATGCGGCTTTAACATTTGCATCTCATTGGCTAGTGGGTGTTTGTACATACAGGTAAATATAGGAAATGATGTTCAAACACATTATTGACACACTACAACATGGGTGGATTCAGGAATTTGAAAAAAATTACAAAAGACTCAACATTTCCAAGAGTACATCTTAGCACAGGCCATGCTGAGCTGGGTATTCCACCAATATACTTATCAGAGACCATGACCTTTGAGGTCATTGGTCATCCCCTTTAATTACAAGGAAGCATATGTCCAAGCTTGTTTCCAGTATGATTTAAAACCAAACATGAGATTTAAACAGGCACGCTGCGCTAAATACAAAATGATAGTTTTTTTCTACCAATGACCTTTGACCTGATGCCATGCCCTCTCATTACAGGAATACACGTGTCCAAGTTTCATTGCAGTATGATTAACCCAACATGAGATATGAACTGCTAACTTGATCTAAATGCAAATTGGACACCAACACTGTCAGATGTGCAGAAGGTATCGCAAAAGATATTCTTATTTTTTGAAGTCAAGCTAAAAACACAGCAAACACCCAAGAAGGAGAAAGAATGCTTTCTGGATACACCTACTCCACGCAATGGAGCTTACTGGCATCAACCATATTGGATAAAGGCTCATAACAAGTTCACCTTCCATCTCATTCTTCCGACGTTATAAGAACCATTTTGAAATCTGACTGCGTATACGTGTAGTGTCAATGTATAGGTAAGTTCATGTACCAGGTAATATTACCTTACTACAGATGCTTAATGCAATAAAGTGTTCCACAATGATTATTTACCAATGAAGATACAAACCTTATGCTGCCAGAGGATTTCATTTGGGTTATCCTTGTTGACAGCCATAACAACCCCTGTCGGAACAATCACCTTCAAAATGCCATCAAATTCCGCTATTTCATTGACACCATCATTCTCCTCTAGAATTAAAAACATACACACCTAGATTATTGTTCTGTTAGAACTGCAGCTATTCATTAGGTGTTAGAAGAAATGTAGCAATTAACTGTCTGCTTGCTGAATATCTGCAGACTACATTTTCTATGGAGTTTATCTCTGGATATGCTGAATATTTTGATGCACTCTCCAACCCTCCCCCCCCCCCTCTTTCTGAGGAAGGTTAGGAAAAAATGCTGCTCTAAATGACTAGCATGTTCTCTAATACTTGAAACAAGTATTACTAGACATTGGAAAAAGAAGAATTGCTTCATTTTCAATAAAATACTCTCTGAAAGAACCACAATTAAGAGACATTAACCATCACCCTATTAATTAATAACATGACACAAACAACAAGACAAAAAACCAAAATCCTCACATATACTGATCTCTGATGTCTTAAGCGCGGAAATCACCTCTTCCCCCTATGGATGAAGAAAACATAACCGGAAATAGCAGGGATTCCCTACTACCAAATGTGATATTTGTAAATAGCGGTGGAGGAAAAACTAATCACAAATAAATACCTCTGAATTATTTTCTGAGGACTGAGACGGCGAGCGAGTTGGAAGTATCACGGAGATAATGGTCGGTAAAACTCGATTCACAGTGTCACTGGGCTACTGACATGTCTTCAACAGAAACACCATTAAATAATGCTATGGAAGTTACTACACCATGGACACTATGAGCCTTGGCTCTATCTACCTGTTTTCCAGTGGCTGTCTTATGACAGAGTTGAATGCATTCTACTATCCATCTGGAAATAGTGTCTCTTGATGCCCTACCATGGGGTTCAATATATGACAACCATAGGGAGCATGGGTCAAACCGGAGTCCTTTTCTTGTACTTATTTAAGGCACGGGCAGGACACCATGCTTTAGCATCAGGATCATACCTGGTTAAGGCAGGTAAAAATATAGGTTGACCCGGATATTTTAAAGATTGAATCTTAGTCAAGAAATTCAATCTCGGTAGAAGCTTAAGGTCTTCACCTGTAACTATATAATGGTCAGGTTCAGCAGACAAGGCATGAATTTCACTTCTGCATCTGGCTGAGGCTGCAGAAGTTAAAAATACAGTTTTAAGTGTCAATAATTTAATAGCAATAGCACTAAGTGGTTCAAAAGGTTTATCACTCAAAACTTGAAGAACCAGAGAAAGACTCCATGACGGTGTCTGTGGAGGATTTCTCGGTCTAAGATTGCCCATACCTTTGATAGGAGTATTTAGAACACATACTTCATCACTTCCCCTCTTTGCCAAGCAAGGCATAACAGTCATTAATGCTGACTTATATCCAGCAACAGAATTAGGCTTAAGACTATAGGCATCATACAGCTGACAGAGAAAATCAGCTACTACCTGAATAGATGCATCCATTGGATTGATACATCTCTTTGAGCACCCTTCTGCAAATCTGTTGATTTTATAATTATATGCTCTGGAGACTGAACCCCTTCTGTCTCTGGCCTTGAAATTGGCTGCTTGCTCAGCAAAGGCCTCCTTAATTGCGGATTTTTTGACAGCATCCATGCAGTCAATTGTTGTGAAGGGTCTTGCCCTGGAAGATAATATTGTCCATCAGAGGCAGAGGAACCGGATTGCAGACCAGCAGATCTGTAAACCATGATCGGCGTGACCAATTCTGAGCAATCAGAAGCACTTGGCATTCCTCCTGTTTGATTTTCTGAAGAATCTTAGGAATCAGGATTGTTGGAGGGTATGCGTATGCATACATTCCCTTCCAACTGATAGCTAGCCCATCTATTGCGATAGCACTTGGATCTGGAATCGGAGAAACGTATGTCGTCATCTTCGCATTCTTCTTCATTGCGAATAAATCTATATTGGGTTTTCCCCAATGATTGAACAGATGATCCGCCACACATTCATTTAGTTGCCATTCCGTAGGCAGAATGCTCATCCTTTGGCTCAATGAGTCTGCTAACAGATTCAGCCTTCCCGGAATATGAACTGCTTTTAAAGTGATCATATGATCCATGCACCAGCAAAGCAGTTTCCATGTCATCATAAAGAGACTGGGCGACTTCGTTCCGCTTTGACGGTTTATGTAACTCACTACTGTTGAGTTGTCTGAATGTATCAACACAAACTTTCCCTTCACTTCTTAAAAGAAGTGTTCCCGGCCTAGAATTACAGCCCGTAATTCTAGCATGTTGATATGCTCCTTTGACTGATCCAGATTCCAAAGCCTTGATGTTGTGGTTTCTTCCAGGCAAGCTCCCCTCCCTCCATCGATGCATCCGTAAACATCGTTACTTGAGGATGGGGAGGGGTCAGCATGAGCCCCGCCAGGAGATTCTCTCTCTCCATCCACCAATGAAGGTGATGAATAAGAGGATCCAACACTTGAATGCACGAGTCCAGTGATCCTGAACTCTGCATCCAGTGAGTCATGAGAAACAGCTGAATCGGCCGCCTGTGCAAGGCCATCTGAGGAATGACTGGTTCCATTGAAACCATCAGACCTAGCATTCTCAGATAGACTCATGCTAGAATATAATGACTGCTGCAAACCAATTGAATGCACGAGAGGAGATTCTCCACTCTCCTGGAATGGATAAACATATCCTACACGTATCTCCAGATCGAAGAACATACCCAGGTAAACAAACTTCTGGGATGGAGTCAGCTCTGATTTTTGAAAGTTGATTATCCAGCCTAAATCTGTGACAGTTTTCAAAACTATCTCCAGATTTGCTGTCAAGCTTTCTGGGTTGTGTGCTTTTAGCAACCAGTCATCTATGTAAGTGTGGACTGCTATATTTCTCCTGCAGAGGTATGCTGTGATAGCAAGGACCACTCGAGTGAAGACCCTCGGAGCCGTCGAGATACCGAATGGGAGAAATCTCATTGGTGTCCCTGAAAAGCAAATCTCAGGAACCGACGAAAACTCCTTGCAATGGGAATGTGGAAATAAGCGTCTTTCAGATCTATCGATGCTGTCCACATCCCCTTCTCTAACCCCAACACACAGATTTTATTGTTTCCATTTTGAAACTCGGTGTGTCTATAAACTTGTTTAGAGGTTTGAGGTGGAGAATTGGTCTCCAGCCCCCGGTTTTCTTTGTCAAAAGAAACACGGTTGAATAGAAGCCCGGGCAATCTTGCACCGGTTGAATTGCTTCTTTTAGAATTAGAGATTCTATCTCCTCTTTTATGCACAACCTCTTGTCTGGATCTCTTGGAATTTTGCATCCAGACTGGTACCATAAACAGATGCAATGGCGTACCTATTATCCACTCTGGACTGTATCCGCGCCAAAGCTTTTGCAAGACTAAGTGGTCCTGAATTAAATGCTCCCACTCCTGAATGTGGAAAGTCAAAAGACCTCCCATTGGTGCACATAAATTTTAGAAGTGGGTGTGTCTCTGGTACGTGTGACACGTTGCTGCTGCCCGGCTGACTGCCCTTGAGGCGCTGGCTGACGTACAGCAGCACGCTGCTGTTGGTGCAGCCGGCGTGGTCTCTGAACCCGGCCGGCCTGCTGGCCTCTGACACCGCTATGAGCGTACTGCTGTCGAACAGCCAACGGCTGAACACGCACGCATTCTCTGCGCAACACTTCAAATTGTGCGTGCAGCGCCCTCTGGTTGTTGACCAAGTTCACCGTCTCTTGGAGGTGCTGACAACCCTCACCTCCAAAAAGACCAGGGCCCCGCCATCGCCGCTTGCAAAAAGCGCGACTTGAGCTCCTGGAATGGGCACAAATTGTCCAAAGCAAATGTGCGCCTCATCCTCAGTGACATGGGTCACCGACCTAGTCAAACAACCCAATGCCAGGTTAATTCAATCCTGGATGGCTCATTGCACTGTCACTGGACTAGGCTGCTGGTGAACCAAGGCTGCCACTACCCCTGATAGCAGCTGAGAGACGCGAGACAGTGCACTGATCGCTGCTCGCGAGCTCTCCTCTGTATCACGCAGAGCGACGTTAGATGAGCGCATAGCGCCCGAGCACAGCGTTCCCGTTACCGCACGAGAGCCTGGTTGCGTGTCTTCCCCTAGAGCAGCGTGGTCATCTGTGCTCGGTCTGGGCGCTAGACCATACCGAGTGTACTGACTGGCAGTAACTCGGCAGCGTCTAGCAACCTCGCAGGGGATCTTCGCGAGGCGACCTTTCGGTATAATCGACTCCTCTGCCGCAGTGAACATATCTAAGATATGCTCAGCATATGGCAGAAACTGAGCCGAGGTGGCCAACGGTTTAGCCTGTAACCATGCCCGTGGGTTACTGGCAGCCGTTTCATCCACGGAGAGCTCTGGTCTGACAGTGAGAAGTCATGCACACGCGTCAGACCAGTCTTCATCCGTGGCCACCTGCGAATTGCCGTCGACCAGCGAGTCCTCGTCATCTTCAATGGCATTCACAGGTAGTACTGTGGCGGAGGCTACAGACGTACCCGACTGCCCAGGGAATGCATACGGGCCCGCGAGGGCTGGCATGACATTCTCCACCGGCAGGCTGTGCACCGAGGCCGTGCTCGTGTGAGGGGTATAATGCACACTAGCATGGCCTGGGTCGTCCGTATAAGATTCCACGGCTAAGCGTGGTATCTTATACGGGCGGCCGTCTGCTCCAAATCAGCCCACAGGTTGAATCATGAAACCTGCTCCCGACGGAACAGTACCTTAGGTGTGAGCGGCCGTGCACCCCATGAGAGCAGTGTAAACGCTCGCACCCATTTCCTCATGATCGTCCCGTGGGCTGAGCAGATAGTCTTCATCATCTTCCTGGTCAGGAAAGTTAGACTCTGGGTTAGCAAGGAAAGCTAACCCAGACTGACCAGGAGAATGCCCGAGGGCAGATGACGAGGGTACTCGACGAGAGATCGTGGTCAGGCCAGCTGGTCGGGTCCCGCCTGATGCTGCTCGCGCCGCTGGATCACCAGGTGATGTGAACATCAAGCCTGTGTCCAAAACGGCCGCACCTGGATCACTGAAAACGTTCTCCGAACTAGTAGGGCATGATCCATGGATGGGGGCTACCGGCACTGAGTTCGATGCGCAGGAAGTTGAAACACCCGAGCCCGGAAGCATGCCGCGAAGCACGTCAGGCACCAGATCTTTCAAGGCCCTGTACATCTCACTTACTACATTGAAGGCCTCTAGCTCACCTTTCTCAGAGGCCTTCTTACCATCCTTCTCCTTCCTCACCCTCTTGCCGTCCTCTACCATCATCTTCGCCAGTGAGCAGAAGAATTCAGAGGTTAGATCACTCCACACACCCCCCTCTTTACCAATAGCACATTTGTTAGAAAGTCTACAATCTGTACAAGATGGGCAGCGGTGGGGGAAGAATCTACCCTTCAGATGTTTCTGGCATGATAGACATGATGATTTCTGAAAGGTAGGCATACGAAGAGAATGAGTATTTTAGTTTGTTAATTTGTTATTTCTTTTAGTAAATACAAGAACAAACTCGAGAGAGGACACACACTCTTATTACGGACAACCCTAAAGGGATAGATATCTTCTCTTGATTTTTAAAGAATAAAAAACACAGCCAGGGATAACAAAGAATGTTAGAAAAGATGAGAGACTGATTATGACTATCCAGGTATCTCTCCACATTCATAACATAGGATGATAAACTAAGATTATGACATCAAGGAAAATGGAAAAAACTTCTGGCTGATTATGACATCAAACCTCAATGCAAAAGCCCCTTCAAGGGGAGGAGACATCAGAATATGAATGCAAGAAATACCTAGGACTACCTACATTCATCACTCAAGAATAATATAATATTAAATTATATATCTGAGAACCCATGCACACCCACAAGAGAGAAAACAGTGCAATAAAGATGGCAGCAATAGATAAAAATGTTCAACTAATTAGGTGCCATAACTAATAAACTCCCTTATCCTGAGCACAGGCAAACCATCCTCTTGTGTAGAAGAACACGTCCATCCATCTGCCGAATCTGTAGAGTCTTGATGGGCGGGATGTGACAAAAGGAGGGAGATATTTTTCGCCTTATATCTCCGACCCGTAGCCATATCATAATGATAAGTCAGAAAAAAGCGACGTGATCAACCTCCGAGTGAAGAACAGGAACACTACCATCATAAGATGAGCCTGTGGACACAAAGACACAAGGGATTAGTAGATTTAGGCACTGCGATAATTTAACAAGGATTCCCAGTGCCTAAAAACACGCTAACGCCAGGTCAGCCATGAATGAAAACCGGTAAGGTATATAAAAGTTACAAGTCTTAATTAGTATATGGAACAAAATCACCGTAATGGATGATGAAGAGGACTCTTCTGGCATCTTAGAATCAGCCATTATAGATATGGATGATAAATAAGTCTCTAAAAATAAATATATAAATGAATAAGTTTTCCACTGTTGCATAGAAGCCAATATATTCGAAAATGGAAGTACCCATATGCGCATGCACAGGGGTGGTCCCTGACATGTGCATGACTGTGTACATTCCACCTGCCCAGTAGGGGCACCTAACTTTTTATAATTCTGAATACTATTGAATTTAGAGCTGATATACTAGTATATCTAGAGTGTTAGGGAGGTAAGTCTGTTCTCATGATGTGAAATGTTGACTAGAGAAAATGTAAATCAGGTGATGTATCAGCTTCCGCTACAGGACGAGTTTAGGTCATTACTCGAGTAGCTCGAAGACGATAATATTAGTACCCGGGTAGATACTTGCGCAATCCACATAGTTAGGATGGTAGCTTTGAGTAGCTATGAGAGTAACGGCGTAAACTCGTCCTATAGCAGAAGCTGATTAATACTCAGTCGCCTAAATATTGCATATATACTTTATTAAACATCGTTTATTTCATAAAGCTTAATCCTAATCTTGACATAAAATGTCGACAAGAGAAAATGTAAATCACGTGATGTATCAGCTTCCGCTACAGGACGAGTTTAGGTCATTACTTGAGTAGCATGAAGACGCTAATATATTTGCGCAATATATATATATATATATATATATATATATATATATATATATATATATATATATATATATATATATATATATATATATATATATCATTGCATGATTGAAACCGAGTATTATACATTCAATCCGATCTACATAAATGGTACCCAAAATAACTTTTTTCGTTGATCGTTCTATCATACAAGGAAGGGACATAATTTTGATGGTATTTCCATGAAGTTATTGCAAAATTTTGTTTCAAATCTCTTTTTATTTAACACTTATTAGTTATTTAACTCTCAAAAAAAATTTTCTTTACACATACTGCTGAAATTTGGATGCGACTTAGATACAATTGCTGTTTTAAAACTGCTAAGAAATTAGGATGGCTGAACCTAAAAAAACAACTTCTATTAATAATAATAATAATAATAATAATAATAATAATAATAATCTTTATTTATCGAGGGTATATCATCAGTAAACTGATCTTCCTGAGGCCCTCCCAAACACAATAAACTATATACAGTTAAATAAGCAGCAAACACATACATACAAACACACTCATAAATGCACTTATACACATACACACACACTGACTCAGTCAGTCACTCACTCCTTCATTCACTCATGACTCACACATTTTTATATTACATATATACATTAATATGAACAAGTTTTCATTAACTCACTGGATATGTCCAGGGAAGAAATGACTTTCAAAATATAATTTTCAACAGTTATCTCCCTTGAATCCATAATACTGAGTATTCAGTTATTTAGTATATTAACCATTTTATGACGAAGCCGACCCAAACCGATCCCTGCAGTGGTCTTGAGAAATGTGCTGACTATTTCCGAAAATTTACCACTGGAATGATTGACTCGGTAACCGAACCAGCCATTCCAGGAGTCAATTTTCAGAAACAGTCTTCACCCGACCTGCAAATAGAGTCACAATTTATTTTGACCAAATTTTTCATTAAAGGGTTAATGTGAATTCATATACTTCTGCATATTATGATAGAATGATGAGAGTCGGAGATTGTGTAATGCTTTGAGGTAATGCGTTCCAGAGTTGTACTGCTTTATATGTGTAACTCTTTTTTCCATAGCAAGATTTAAATTTTGGAAGATGTAGATGACCAAAGGTTTTTGAACGTAAATTAAGGGAATGTGTATCTTCTACATATTTGAACAAGTTCTTAATATAACTTGGAGTAAGGTCATTTAAGGCTTTATAAGTCATGCTATTTGTTTTGAGGTTTATTCTCTTAGCCAATGTAGTCCAATTCAATTGTTTATACAGTTGTTCAGTTGGTTCTCTAAAAGGGGCATCTAGTATTATACGAGCTGCTCTCTTTTGTAGTTTTTCCAGCTTGTATACTACTGTATCAGTTGAATGATAGTAGATGAGAGAGCAGTAATCTATATGTGAAAGGATGTAAGCTTTATAGAATAGATTCCTTTGTTCAACATTCATATAATTCTTGTTCTTTTTCAACATGTATATTAAGGAAGAGACTTTTTTACAGATTTTACTTATGTGTTCTTGCCATGAGAGTGTACTATCAATGTGAAGGCCAAGGAGTTTATCCGATTTTACAGTATTTAAGTTTCCATTTTCAGTAGGTATTACAATATCTGTTGTTATGCTCTTCAATTTGTGATTAGTGCCAAGCATCATCAGTTTAGTTTTATCCTCATTAAGCAACATTTTGTTATTTAAACACCATTTCTGTACAGATTTCATATCTTTTGTTAACTGTTCTTGTATTTCAGAGGTGCTTCTGCTGTTAACATGCAAAGTAGTATCATCAGCATACATATCTATATTACTAGATGTACAGAGTGGAAGGTGGTTAATATATAAGATAAATAAGAGTGGACCTAATACAGATCCTTGCGGGACTCCGATGTGGGTTGATACATGTTTAGAGATCTTTCCAGCATATTAAGGATGCAGTTATTTATACTAATAGATGATTTATGTTACTAGCACCATTAGTACAGGAGGGAGCTTAAACATGCGTCAACTATATTCCTCTGACTTTCTATAATAAAAGCCAACAAAACATACAATATATCAGTATATAAATAAACAACCTAGTACACAGACCTGAACTGTAACAGGTTTCAATAGAAATCCCATCATCATCTTTATCCTCATCTTTATTTTTCTCATTTTCAATAGCATTGGGTTGGCCTGGATAGAATTTCACCTCATGAGTAGCCACGCTAAAATTCCATCTGCATAAGAAATTATACACATTTTACAGTCAACCATGACCCAGAGACAAGCTTGCGCTGTACTCACTCCACAAACTGGTGCCGCATTTAGTACCAATTCGGCTTGTACGATTTTCTGATCTAACAGAACAAGAGGCCCAAGGGGCCTGTATCGCTCACCTGGACTTATTGGCCACTGACATATCCGAACAAAAGAGATGACCACTGGAACTAGATGATATTTCATGAGTTTTGAATCAATCCCACAAGCGGTTTCAGAGATTTTTAAAGACATTTTAAACTAGAGCCGACCTCCAGAGAATCCTTCTAACCAAATTTGGTTGAAATCTATTAAGAAACATTAAGATGTGCTTTGACAGGTTTCGGTAAATTTTGCACAAAATCTAAGTTTTTTACCCCAAAAATTTAAATATCAAAAATCTGAATATATTTTCTAGAGCCTAACTTCATATGATCATTCTAGCCAGATTTGGTTGAAATCTGCCAATAAACTAAGTAGGAGCAGCGTTTTAAAGCAATTTGACAATCCAAGTTTTTCACACACAAAATTTAAATATAAAAAATCTGAATAGAAGTTCTAGAGCATACCTCCGTATAATCGTTCTAGCTAGATTTGATTGAAATCTGCAAAGAAACTAAGGAGAAGATGCATTTTGACACTTTCAGGTAAATTTGCAACAAAATCTAAGTTTTAGTTCTAGAGCCGATGTCGGTATGACCCTTCTAGCCAAATTTGATTGAAATCTGTTAAGAAACTAAGGAGTATAAAAAAATCTGAAGAGATGTTCTAGAGCCTACCTTCATATGATCATTCTAGTCAGATATGGTTGAAATCTGCCAAGAAACTAAGGATGAGTAGTGTTTTAAAGCAATTTGACAATTTCCGGCAAATTTTAAATAGAATCCAAGTTTTTTTACACCAAAAATTGAAATATAAAAAATCTGAATAGAAGTTCTAGAGCCTACCTCCGTATGATTGTTCTAGCTAGATTTGATTGAAATCTGCAAAGAAACTAAGGAGGAGATGCATTTTGACACTTTCCGGTAAAGTTGCAACAAAATCTAAGTTTTTTACCCAAAAAATTGAAATATCAAAAATTTGAATATATGTTCTAGAGCCTATGTCGGTACGACCCTTCTAGCCAAATTTGGTTGAAATCTGTCATGAAACTAAGGAGGAGGTGCGTTTTGACAATTTTCAGTAAATTTTTAACAAAAGGTTTCTTACCCCGAAATTTGAAATATCAAAAACCTGAATAGATGTCGCCTACCCCCCTGGGATCATTCTAGCCAAATTTGGTTGAAATCTGGCAAGCCGTTAAGGAGGAGACACATTTTAAAGCAAGAGTTGACGGACAGACAGACGGATGGTCGGCATGGCATAAGCTCACCTTGGCCATTCTGGCCAGGTGAGCTAAAAATCTTGATTTATTTAACCCTTAGCACTCTGATGTTAGAATATTAAATTTTGAAATTATATTAAAAGATGAACTTGTGTTCATTTTTCAACAAATTTGGTGGAACATGGTGCTGTCGTAGACAGCAACATCATCCACCAAAATTGTTGAAAAATGTACACCAGTTTCTTTGCTATTTACACAATAAAAGATAGAATATTGACATCAGAGTGGTAAGGGTTAAAAAGCACGATTTTTATGATGTAAATAAAAAAAAATAAAAAAATCATGAAAAATCTTAGCAGAATGCAATATTTTGAACTCTCGCATGTCAGCAGTAAAAGAGTACAGTTATAATCTATTCACACCTGTCTAAAGCTGGGAGATTTCCTGATAATATCGGGAATACCACGACATTAGCGTTATCGTCTCATTTATAATTACTGCCAATACCGCTGATACCGTCAGTTGTATTTTTCATAAAATAAATTCACCAAATAAACAAATTTACCTAGTCTCTGTCGTATGTCTATCACTGTCACGTCAATTCATCAGTTTGAATAAACTACCCTGTATTATCTTCAATTAAATCGTTTTATTTAATGTTTCATGATAATAAACATCATAATAAATGCTAAAACATCCAATAATTATTTCTATTTCCGTGAAATGAAAATATGTTGCTATCTTCACAGTAAGCCTTGCTTTCATTTCGTATACAATTCTGATGATGTCATTATACTATGCAAACCAATATCGGCTAGCGGATATATTAGAGGTCTGCTTTGAGAATGTTGTTCGAACAAAACTTAGCTCAGATCTAGGAAACTACTACTGTAACCTCACCCACCGATCTTTACTCGATCTGTTAAATGATCATGGATGGGTCACAACGGGTGGCGTCTTAGATCTATAGGAATGCCTGTTGGATTAGTGGGTGGATGTGCGAGCATTAGACCATTAGATGTCTACCACTAGACTAGCGATAACGACATTCATTCAGAATATTTTAAAAATCTTTATATTATATTTTATATTAAAATGTTAGAAATAAGATAAAAAATTGATCACCCTAGCTAGCTGATTATATTGATAAAATAGCTTGGAAATTTTTTAATATTATACATTATAATAGCATAAACAATGTCCATTTTAGAATTATATATTTTATACTTTGTAGCAAGACTATAGGATGAAATGTGTTAGCTTCACGCCTTCAGCGGCGGTTCAGTTTGATGTATAGTACACAGACTGTCAAAGTTAATCGTAACCGATCAGACAGCCAGATTTACTGGAAATGCAGATCTAGTGCATGTTCAACTGGCCAACGATATATAATTGACATGCTTATTTGCCAGTCGAAAATAGTGCATTCAACTGCAGAAGTCGCCATTAGTTAACTATATTTGTCTAGTTGAACGTGTCTTTAGACCTATTTCCATCTTAACCAATCAGATTTGAGCTTTGGGAATTCCATTTTGCAAATGGCGAATGTTCTTTTTATGACAGAAATTTATTAAATGGTTGAATAAAACTTCGAAAATGGCATAAAATACGAAGTTAATGCTTGGTGTATATATCACATGTGACTTTTAGATCACCTTAATCCACACTAGTGGCAATCAGTATTGTCAGATGTTCCGTTTGTGCTATGAGCCATGATTTTCGTAAGGGTTGAGTTTTCTTGGCAATTACTACCAATTTGAAAACCCCATCTTATCCTAAGGCCCAATCACCTAGACGATATACCGTCATACTGTGGTATTTTCCCAGATACCGTCTACCAAAATCCAATATCGCCCAGCTCTATACCTGTCTTCATTGTGTTTATATTCGTCCGTGTCAAGCATGCGTTGACTAAGTACTAATCACAACACAAAACCCTATGATAAACAAGCTAACAATAGCGAGGTAACGCCTTTATCATTGAGAAAACCAGCTACATAGATGCCGCTAATCAGTCGAATTGTCATATAATTTTCTTTCCTTCACTGTCAACCTTGACTCATGTCGTGAACTACCGAGTTAAGTATGAAACTTCACTTTCATTGGTTGCTTGTCACATAGTTAGAGAATTTTTGTAGCGATTGTACAATAGCTAGGAGGCTTTCATTTCCATTTGGCAATGTCTATACTTTGTCATGTTTGTTGCACAGTGTTAGACAATGATCATCAAACAAAATACTTTTAATTTTTAAGATTATCAATTTCAATTAATAACAAGGTCGGGCAGTGCAATACTTTTCCCTTTTTGATTGGGTTTTCAAGTTTCAAGATTCCAGATTGTGTATTTAGAACTTTGCATTCTGCTGATTTTTGTTACCTACTGAAAGCAACTATAAAATTTGCATGCTCATACAATAGCTATTTAGATACCTTCCGGCATTGGCTAGCATAGTAGCCAATAGTTGAGATTCATAATTTGCCAGTCGAGGGAATGATTTTTAGGATTAGGTAATAATAGCTGCATTTGACTGGCAGAGAGTCAACTATAGTAAAGTACAGTTCGCGCACTGAACATAACTTTATTCCATCCTCCTCATCTTTATCACACCTGGCGTGAAGTAAACTGGTCAAATACACTTACGGCTCAAATGACAACGTTTTACCCACACACCCCCCCCCAACCATGCAGACGTTGCTGTGTATTTCTAATGGCATCTGTCTTTACTTAATGAATAGTTAGTGGGTGCAGTGTATGTTTGTGTACCACCATGTCCGCTCAAACCATGTCCATTACATGTACATCATCTCAATTCCAATGGAGGATTCCAGTTTATCCATCAATCATATATCACAAACAACTACGTGACGTGTAGGATGATGTTTTATTCAATTACGTCATGAATGACGTAGCTAAGTTCATCGTGAACGCTTAATCGATGACAGACTAAGTGTTGTTGTACGAATTGTATGTCCGTACTATTTAATAAACATGCTGTTGAATATTTTGAAACTAATTTGCCATAGGCAGCAACAGTACCCAGTCAAATTAGTTTCAAAATATTCAACAGCTTATCTGTAGTTTTCCAGAAATGGATAGTTAGACCATTCAGAGATCGATCGATCCCAATATGGGTGAATTGTGGGTGGAGCTTAGCTAAAGATATAGTCCATAACTGAGCCAGTAATTCCAGTTGTAAATGCTAATGTCGTGTCTTGACCTGCAAATGGAGATTCAATCAGCTGTTATTTAAAGCTTCTTGACCAAATTTGAGCAGTAACGGGGTAAATGAGTGACATTAAAATTAACCCTTTCATGACAAATCCCTGAAAAAGTCAATTGTTTACACTATAAAACCTATTTTGTTGAATATTTTGAAATTAATTTGACTGGAAGACAGTGCTGCCTAAGGCAGCAATGGCTTCCAGTCAAATTAAATTCAAAATATTCAATAGTTTCCAGTATGTTTGCTTTCAAAATGAGATATGGGGAATTCTTCGATTAAAGGGTTAACATACTTCTCATGTCCTGTTCTACAATCAATAGCACGGACTGTCTGAGTTGTCTTTGTGACCATGACAATATCCTCATCATCTGTGACATCATCAGATCCCAAGTATTGACAACCATCCATTGTGCATATATAACGAACCTGAAAATATAGAGATACACAACTTTAAGATAAAACACACTTTGACCTTCATTGTTGTCAAGTACGGTCGCTGTATCAAAAAAGCATCCGCTTTTGTTTCTACGAGAATTCTTAATACTTACCAGATGTACTATTATGATAATGTCTATTATCTAGTCTAGCTCAAAATAAACAATTAAAACTCCGCACTCTCCTGGTCCTGCCCATACTGTGTCCGGGAAGTACCGAGTCAATTCCCAATCACAGTCAGATTCGTCTTATATTTGCCTTGGCAAACTGCGAAAGCAGCTCAGCCTCACCTCAGCGGGGCGGCTGAGGCAGGGCCATAGTACATCTGGTAAGTATTAAGAATTCTCGTAGAAACAAAAGCGGATGCTTTTTTGATTCTACTTTGAATAATACTTACCAGATGTACTATTCGGAATTCGACAGCCAGGAAATGCCGGTGGGAGGAGGTGAGGCTCGAACCAGCACTCACCAACCATCCAACAGAGAAGGTTGTGAAGAGACTAAAACCCTGGCATACGCTTGGGTTCTGCTATCTGACTCATAGAGTGCTAAACTTCCATGGTCTAGACCGCGCTCCCCCCCCCCCCTCTTTTGTCCGCACAAAAACCAGAGGGATGTCCATGGGGATGCAACACCCACCAGACCCGTGTCAGCCCCAAGTCTCAGCTAGGGCAGTCCAGTAGAGTGCAAAGAAGCTACTACAACTTCAATCTTTGAAAAAAACTATCAGTATATCGATTAGATTTTCAAATTGGAATGAGTCTCATGTCTGTATGAGAGGATAAATATACTCTTGTACCAGACTATTCACTTACTCAGTCTGGTATTTCGACTGGAAGTAAACATATTTATAGTTACTTAATTAATGTAAACACTCACCATTTTTGAGTGGTTGATCTGTTCTTGATCATCACAGGAGCTAGGCCCAATCCACGGTCGTACTCAGTCATGTGCATAGCGCTTGGTAAGTGTAGGCGGAAGACTTTTGTGATGTGTGCGAAGTAGTGGTTGGACGTGGCTTAGTTTAGGTTTGACAGATTGGCGACGGCTACTGGATTAAGTGTGCTGGAGATGTCGCGAAGGTAGAAATCAGTGAATGACGACTTGGCATGCCATTGTGCTACAGACATCACCTGCTCTAATGAGACACCCTTATAAAGGGCCGATGATGCTGCTAGTGCTCGGACCTCATGGGCATTCGCACGATCAATCTGCTTTCCTGTAGCGATCTTGTGCGACATCTGAATAGCGTCAACTATCCAACGAGAAATAGTATCTTTCGAAGCACGTAAATGGGGAGCTTTGAGACATAACCACAGAGATTTCGGGTCGTCTCTCCACTCAGAAGTACGTTTCTTATACATCTTGAGACATCTGACAGGACACCAAGCAGAAGAATTTGGGTCATGTCTAGTTAAACTTGGCAAATTGATCGGCTGTCCTGGATATTTAAGTGACTGATTCTTTGCCAGGAAACAAAGACGTGGAAGTAATCTTAAACCTTCACCCGTGACGACAAAACGGTCTTGTTCGGCAGAAAGCGCATGAATCTCGCTTCTCCTTCTCGCCGACGCTGCTGCAACCAAGAAAACTGATTTAATAGTTAACAGTTTAATGTCAATAGATCTAATCGGTTCAAAGGGAGCATGCCCTAAAACCTGTAGAACAAGAGATAGATTCCATGATGGGATAGGAATTGGCTGTCTGGGTCGCAGATTGCTCATTCCTTTGATAACTTCATTCAAGGTGTCATTCTCCACTCCCTCAATGGTGAGACTAGGAATGACCGAAGCTAATGCAGACTTATATGCTGCTAGGGTAGAAGGTACAAGTTTGTCAACTTCGTATAAATGACAGATAAAATCTGCTACGTGTTGAACAGATGCAGAAAAGGGATCAATATCTCTTCTCTCACACCACTGTGCAAATTTGTTGATTCTATAATTATATGTCTTTGTGGTTGACTCTTCTGGCTGAAGCAACAAACTTCGCTGCTTGCTCAGAAAAGCCATCCTCAATTGCACGCTGCTTGACAACATCCATGCAGTCAATTTGAACATTTCTGGTCTGTCGTGAAGGTACAGACCCTTGTTCTGAGAGATTACATCTCTTGTGTCTGGAAGAGGGATTGGACTGCAGACCAGAAGGTCCAGCAGATCCGTAAACCATGATCGGCCTGGCCAATAAGGGGCGATCAGTAGTACTTGGCACATCCCCTCTCTTATCTTTGCCAGAACTTTCGGGATGAGAATTGTTGGAGGATACGCATACGCGTACATTCCCTTCCAACTTATCGCCAGTGCGTCTACTGCTAGAGCTAACGGGTCCGGGATCGGTGACACGTAAGTGACCATCTTTGCGTTTAGATTCATCGCAAATAGGTCGACATTTGGCTTGCCCCATTGTTTGAATAGAACCTCCGCTACCACTTGGTTGAGCTGCCATTCCGTCGGACGACAAACCGTTCAATCTTCCTGGAATGTGTGCTGCCCGAAGAATAATATTCCTCTCTTGGCACCACAGCAGAAGGTTCCAAACCATCATACACAACTCTGGTGATCTGGTCCCGCCTTGGCGGTTCAAATAAGACACCACTGTTGAGTTGTCTGTCCTTACTAGGACAATCTTGTCTTGAATTAGACTCTCGAACTTCTGCAGTGCAAATACCACCGCTAATAGCTCGAGCACATTGATATGTTTCTGCGCATTGGTCCGATCCCATTCCCCTGACACTGACTGATTGTCCAATACCGCTCCCCAACCTGTCAACGATGCATCCGTAAATATGGACATCTGAGGTTGAGGAGGTTGTAGAGGAACACCTCGCAGGAGATTCTGTTCCGATAACCACCACTGAAGGTGGAATATCAATGGTTCTTTTACTGGTATCCTCAGAGATAACGGATCTGTTCTCTGTGACCAGAACGACATCAAATACATCTGAATCGGCCTGCGCCTGAGTGCCGCATATGGCACCACCTTCTCCAGAGATACTAGCAAACCCAGTATTCTGAGAAATTGACGCGCCGTCAGATAGGCTCCTAGAGAAACCGACTCCAACACTGCAATCAGGCTTCTGACTCTGCTCTCCGCCGGAAAAGCTACGCCGTCCCTGAGATTGAAGAAAATTCCCAGATAAACAAACTCCTGGGATGGAGTCAGTTCTGATTTCTCTAGATTCACAATCCATCCTAGCTTTTTCAACAAGTCTAGGACTACCATCAGATTGCTGCGCAGAGTGACTGGATTCCCCGCCTTTGGCAGCCAGTCGTCTATGTAAGTGTGAACAGCTATGTTTCTCCTGCGAAGTAAAGAAGTCATGGCGAGAACCACCTTGGTGAAGACCCTCGGAGCCGTGGTCAGGCCGAAGGGAAGAGCATTGAATTCCCAAACATTGTCTTGGAATGCAAATCGCAGGTACTTCTGAAAAGGAATTGACATTGGAATATGAAAATAAGCATCCTTCAGATCTATCGATACCGCCCACATGCCTTTCCTCAGCCCTATCATTACCGCTCCTACCGTCTCCATCTGAAATCTGGGAGAAAGAATAAATTTGTTCAACGGTTTGAGATTGAGAATTGGTCTCCACCCTCCGGTACGCTTCGGAACTAGGAACATGATCGAATAGAAGCCCAGCGATGACTGATCGGTGACTAGGTGAATCGCATTCTTCTGACGAAGTGATTCTATCTCTGACTGAATGGCGACTAGACGGTCTAATTCCCTTGGAATAGGAGTCCATATTGGAGTCGAGGTTAACGGAACTAACGATTGATGGATGAGCCAGTCCGGATCGTAGCCGTTTCTTATCCACTGACAGACTAAACAGTCGCGCACGACCTGTTCCCATTGGTTTAGGAATAGCTGAAGTCTGCCTCCGACGGAAGGAATCTGCGCACAGTTGTCGGTCGAGATTAGCCGACAAGACGCTAAATCGCTTGGGTGAAGATTCTCGACTCCATTTGTTTCCAAAGCCGCCGGTATTGGTTCCGCCGAAACCCGTCAGGAACGAGCCCCACGGCCGCCCCGCGGCTTCTTGTGGTATGACGGTCCGGAACCGCCGCCACGGCTATCCTTACGGTAGCCGCCTCGGCCCGAACCGCCACCCTTCCTGTCGTCCTCATACGGCCTCTTACTAGAGGGCTTGTATGCGGACGAACGGCCAGGCCCTTGTGCTCCGGATGGCCTATGGGCATCACGGGCAGAAGGACGGAAGGGCGATCTAGGACGCTGTCTCTGCTGCTCCTGCCTATGCTGACGGTAGGACTGTTGCGGCTGAGTCCTCTTGGTCGACTTCCACGACTTTCCGACCACTTCTTGCTCCGCCACCATTGACGCAACCTTAGAGAGCGCTTGTCGTGCCGAGCCGCCGAACAAGCCTGGACCTATGAAAGGCGCAGAAGATAACGCAGCCCTCATCTCTGGCCCTGGTTCCACACAATCGAGAACCATTCTCCGTCGCTCTGCTAAAGTTCTCGTGATTACCCTGGCCAGGCAATCCTAAGACAGGCGCATGGTGTCCCGAACAACTCCGGGAGCAGCCTCTGGCACCTGTCCGCCTTCCGCCGTGCAGTCCAGCATACCCTGCAAGACGGTACACCCGTGCGACAGCGCAGCCATGGCTGCCGTAGCCGCATCTTCAATGAGCGTGAGCTCATTAAACGGGTCTTTGTTGGTCTGAGAAACCAAAGGACGTGACCGCCCCTTGGCCTTCCCAGCCAACGGCCTATTCAGCGCCTCACGTTCCTCAACGGAAAGCCGTGGAACCCTGGCGTACTGATGATAAGCCTGCTCCGGAAACCGGACCCTACTCCTTATCCCCTTCGGGGCCTTGGGCAACGCATAGTCTGGCTGAACCAGACGGTATGCCGCAACTTCCAACATGTCAGAAGTCTGCGTGTCCAGAGGGAGTGTAGGCATGGCAGAAGAGCCACTGGACAGAGCGCTAGCCGCACGCTCTGACATCCGTTCCATCGCCGGATCGCGCTGAGATCCTAGATCAGATGCCAACCCGAGACGATTGGTCATCCATCCAAGAACCTGCACCCATTCAGCTTCGGTGCAGAAAGCGGAATCGTCCATCAAAGAACTCCCGTTTTCATCCTCCCTCTCTCCCTTAGATGAGAGGGCCACCGACGATCCTTGCTGAACGCTACGATATACGCCTCTGCCAGGACAGAGCGCATCCATAGCGCGACTACCAGCGGCACCAGTATCCAACGAATCGCCAGATACGGATTCGCCGCAGTCCATCGGCTCCAACACGGGATCCGGGACTCCGACGGCCTCAATTACGGCTGGCACTGTCACTCCGATAGGAGCCGCACCTAACGCCGCCGGGATAGCCGCAGGAACCGCAAACCACGGCTCCGCCGGCATATCCGGTTGCACAAATCGGGGATGAAAAATGCCCGACGGAACGTCGACATCACCATCCGCCAGGCAAACCCGTACAAATCCCGAGGGCAACCCCTGGGACGTACTAGGCATCGCCGTCATTGAAAGATCCGGCATCTTCCCTCAGCAGCAAATCTTCCTCCTCTATCGTCGGCTCTTGAGCCAAGGACAGAGAAGGGGCAGGTGCATGCCCCTCAGCAGAGCTAGCCGGACCACCTAATGGTTGTCCTGCACCAACTTCCTTCAACGGGACCGTGGACTGCAACGAGTCAAACATGGCCTTGAACTGGGCCGCCCATACGCCCAGTGCTGAATCCATCCTCTCATTCAGCCGACCTTCCAGTCCCAGCAAGGAAACCTGCTGCAACTTCACTGCCTTGTCCTTCTCGATACGCTCCAGCCTCGCCCGTCGATCCTTGTCAAACTCAGCCACCAATTCCGACGACCACTTGACGCACACGTCACAAGGGCTCCCGACCTTACACTTAGCGCACGCCACACAGTGATGACCCAGGTACTTCCGCTTCATGAACCTGTTGCACTTTCGACACAACGAGTCCGAGTTCTTCGGTTTCTGCGAACACAGAGAAGAATTAAAACGCTGCACATGACAAGCAATGACGAGCAATACGCACAATAGACTTGCTAGTTAAGATTTCTTAAACACATTAACTTTCTCTCAATTTAATGATAACAAGTCTTAGGCAGGAAATATTTGAAACTTTTTTGAGTGAAATTTTTTTTTAAAAACACAACTTAGCCTTTAACTAACGTTAAATAACCAAGAATAACTCGCCGATCACTACAAACACCCTCGACAACTAAGCGAGAGCTAAAATCGGCGACAACAGAGTGCCTGGATACACCAAGCCAAGAACGACATAAATCATGGGCGCCGCCATCTTGGCCAAGGACGCATCCATCTTAGAGGAACCGAGTCGCAAGAGAAAATTAACCGAGTACCCGAATTAAAACCAAAAGTCAACGGGTACAGAAGCGACTCCAACAATGGCTATCATTATAAAAAATGTGCCAATTTAAGGAAATTTCAAACAGTCATTATGGCACGAATGTATAAATTCTAGATTGATACAACCTGCCCCTGTGATGATTTCCCAAGTTCCTCCATGAATCCAGCGATGTAATTGACTAACACAACTGATTAACTGCTTAAATTGCAAAATTTGAGCACTCTAAAAAACACGACTTTGAAAAAGCGCAAAATAGACGAATCTGACTGTGATTGGGAATTGACTCGGTACCTGCGGCTATGGTAATTCCCGGACACAGTATGGGCAGGACCAGGAGAGTGCAGAGTTTTAATTGTTTATTTTGAGCTAGACTAGATAATAGACATTATCATAATAGTACATCTGGTAAGTATTATTCGAAGTAGAATGTACTAACATCAATCAACTAAATACTACAAAACTCAATATAGATGGGCCAATGGTAGTTCCGTTACATAATTTTGGCTCCCATCAATAAACTGGATCATCACATGGCCTATAATTATACTTTCAAAATGTTTGGTGCACTCCTTTCTTCTGTTCCAATGAAGTGACCAGAGTTACTGACCCAATATGTTCTTTTGAGTAGACTGGATTCATATGTTGCCTAGAATAAATTTCTTGAATCAATAATTCTAGCCATCTTTAAGAAAGAATTTTGAAAGATGTTTTTCGAAAAAAAAACCCCTCAAAATCCAGGATGGTAACAGACGAAATGGAAACACCTATCTTGTTCGCACAATCCTGGATGTCTATTCCCCAAAGGATGTTTCAATCCAAAATTGGTTCACATCAGCCAAGTGGTGTTTCTGATCAAATTAACTTTCTATAATACTAATATTGGGTGCCTATAGGAGCAGTTTAACCGGTTTGGTGTCATTCCACTAAGAACACAGGATGTTAGCACTGTTGACAGTGAATGGACAGATATCGTGACATCATTGACAGCCCAGTTCCAACACAATGGCCAAAGATAAAGAAAGATGGTGTTAGGATTTTGACAGTTGCTTTATGCATGCAATCACATGGGGTTCAATTTTCACTCTTCTAATTATTCTTTTAGTTAAATAATTGCATTGGATGATGTTAGCTTTAGGCAGTCATCCATTGAAGAAGCAACTCTTTCAGAGACCTAGATTTTACTTCGACAAGAGAACTGTAATTACTGTTGGATATAATGTCATAAAAGCATGCAAGATCCTGTAGATGGCATCATATTTTCAAGCATGGTGAGGAATGGGCATGTACACAGACGTTCACAATTTCCCAGTGCCCATGCTAGCTAAGCCCATGCTAGCTAAGTATACATCATTTTTATGCATTAACACTTTTATGGTCAAAATGTTTATCGAGCCAGTCGTTCTAGTGGTAAATTTTCAAAAATGTTCCTCTCTTGGCGTACAAAATGGACAAGTCCCAGGACCACTACAGAGGCGGGTTTTGGGCAGCTTGACCATTAACGGGTTAATGTATATAGCCAAGTAGGTTTGGTAATGGTCTTGAGAAGGGTGAGAAAAACAATTTGAAAAAATTTACCGCTGGAATGGTTATTCTAGCGGTAAATTTTCAAAAATAGTATTCTTTTGGCATGGAAATTGAACGTGACTAGGCAAAACTTTTAGTTTTCTTTCCAATCCTGATTATTAAAGGACTAAAACTACTTATTACCTGGCCACCAGAACCTTCTACACCATATGTCCGTAATTCTTTTCCACCCACAACTACAAGGTTATCACTGAGACGGTGCGATGAAGAGAGCAATGTTTCTGCTGTGAATGGAACAGCTTCAATGCTGTCACCATCATACTGGTATAACCCACCATCGAGAGAGGGAATAAGGCGAATCTGAATGCCATCACGGGTCAACTAAAATATGAATACATGGTACATAGTGAATAGTATGCATATAGATATATAAAATTCATACACCTTCTGCAGAATGAAATTCTATACATTTTCCCAGACTTAATTTACATACATAAACTTCCAGACACATTTTAGGATGTCTTTACTTAAAGACGACCAATTTTAGCAGTAAACTGTCGGAATTAGTAGCTGAGATCATCAATATTTGGAATATTATCAATGTTAATTTGCAAATGGGTTATTCCGTGTCAATTCATCAGATTTTCTAGGAACTTGCCACCTGACCATCTCAGAATTGGCTGATTTTTAAATATATGTTATAAAGTATGATCAGACCATTTTCCAATATTTTACAGCATTTTCAAGTTTTGACTAGAAACATGTTTTACGATGAATTGTTGTCGAGATGTGATCTTTTTCATGCTTCATGTTGTCATAAAACCATTCATATTTAGCATAACACTGAAACTTTGCATCTAGGCCAACTGAATACTGAAGAATCTAAATTTGCCATCAAATTTACAGTAGGACCAATAGTAGAGTATCTATCGCAACAAGCAATTAAAAAAAAAAATTTCATCTTTATTATACATAAGGTCATAATTACAGCGGTTATACATGTCTTACATAAAATTAAAACTTGGCAGGTACACAGCTTAGATGGATGTTGTTGTGAAAAGGAGACAATCGCAGAGAGAGGGAGAGCCAGAATGAGAGGGAGGGAGCAAAGGAGGGAGGGAATGAGGGAGGAAGGGAAGGAATTAGAGAGGGATGGAGTGAGGGAGCGGGGGAGGGAGAGGGAGGAATGGAGAGAGATCTGATCTGTCACTCAAATATCTGATGTCATAATCAAATATGTCACATGTTAGCTGATGTTACAATCAAAATGAATAGCTCTGTCACGAAGTCTGTCCGAGAGTCACTAAAGTGTACAAATTGTATGTCTTTGTTGAATTTGCAATTTAATAAACTCTGTTGAATATTTTAAAACTAATTTCATTGGGAGCTGTTAGTGTTAGTGCCATAGGTAGCAACAATCCCAAGTCAAATTAGTTCCAAAATCTTCAACAGGTTACAAGTATAGTTACCTGAAATTTACATTCTGAAAATTCAGGTTTTAAAGCGATCCTAATATGCATAAAAAGTGAGCGGAGATTAGCGGGATATGGGTTCCTCTATTTCCCCTAGGAACTGAAGGCAATGGGCCGTTTTAGCTTTGCCCTGCCCATCTCTATCTAAGCTCCACCCACACCTCATCCGTTCTGGGATCGATCAATCTCTGAACTCTGTGACTATCAATTTCCAGAAAACTAGGCAGCAACAGCGTCCAGTCAAATCAGTTGCAAAATTTCAACAGAATCTTTATTAATTGGTAAAGACATATAATTCGTACAACAGGTCGGACTATTAAGCATTAAAGACCGACTATATCGAGTCATTCATGATGGCATGATTATGACATCATATTACAGGTCACATACTTGTAGTTGAATATGATGTCATATGATGGATGAACAAACTTGGAAAGGTCCTTAATCAAAATCATAATGATAAACAAATAACATAAATTATTTAAGTACAATGAAATAGAAATTTACAGCTCAGACAATACCAAATAATAGAAAACATAATTATCCTGGTACCTCCATTTTGCTGATACTGGCTGAGAGGAGTGGTCCTGAGCTGGTGTCAACGTTCCATGACTCCCGCCCATTGTTTGTCACATCGAGTGCTGATATCTTGCCATCCATTGTACTAACGAGCATAAAATGTCTGTGAATAAAAACATTTCACAATTAGTATCATAATAAAGACACGCTCATGAATAACATTGAACTAAGGACAGTGATGCTATAGACACGCTCATGAATAACATTGAACTAAGGACAGTGATGCTATAGACACGCTCATGAATAACATTGAACTAAGGACAGTGATGCTATGTAAACTGATTCAATTGGAAGTGCATTTTAATTCATACCATAAATATAGCGTACATGTATATGTGATTACTGTATTCTGCGGCTGTAATAGTACAAATACATGTACCATACAGCTGCATTCAGTCTTTCTTTGCTTTTAACTACTGTGTCTTGTCCTTGGCCAAATCCCCCAACAGACCCCACCAGAATAAGATCTTTATGCTCGCTTACATACCTCCATATGCCTATTCCTATTCATAGTACCCTCATCCAGGCTACTTGTAGGGTACACCCCCAGCATATGCCCTGAAAGAGACTGGCACTAGTCTGTACTCACTCCTTGGTGACACCTGTCATTAAGCATGCCCGCGCATGCGCAATAGAGCCAAATAGGAAACAGATTCACTTTTCTAAATTTAAGTGCCACATATCCTGTATAGATTCTCAAATCATTCCCATGTGGGGTGGCTGAGGCCGGGTCATAGTGATTGAATGGTAAGTATGTTTTTATAGTGGTTAATAAAAGTACAGACCAACCCGCAAGGGGGGGTCTGATGGGGGTTGTTATTACACCACAAAAACATCTTGACCATTCAATCACTACTTGTTAAACCCGTAGATTTGGTCAGTGCCCCACTGTTAACCCTTGGTGTGTGGAGATTTGAGAAGCCATAAGCAAGGATAAAAATGAATCAAAACCTACCAAAATGATCAGGATTGTTGGAAGAAACGCATAAGTGAACATTCCTGTCCAGGACTGACACAAGGCGTCCACTGCCAACGCCTTATTGTCCGGAAAAGGAGACATGAAAGAGGAGATCTGGGCATTCAGACAGGTCGCAAAAAGATCTACATGGGGACGATCCATAAGTGTGAAGATCGCTCTGGCAACCAACCTCTTTAACTGACACTCTGTGTGGGCGAACTTGTTGGGACGAGACAGTTGGTCCGCAAGAAAATTCAGACTGCCTGGGACATGAGAGGACACTAGAAAAATTTGATTCTTGCGACACCACAAGAAAAGGTTCCACACTTCCAGATAAAGGAGGGATGACCTTGTTTCGCACCCCAGCACCCCCCCCCCCCCCTGTTGATATAGGAGACCACCGTCGAATTGTCCGATCGAATCGAGACTTTGAGGCCTTTCACTCGATCCGACCACGAGAGCCTTTTTGACAGCCCACAACTCCAGGATGTTGATGTGAGCTGCCGACTCCCCCAGGGACCAAAGGCCGGAAACAGACAGGGAATCTCAGACCGCTCCCCATCCCTCTTGGGAAGCGTCTGTGAAGATAATCGCCTATGGGGAGGACTTGACCAGAGGGACACCCAACAGAAGCAGAGAACGATCCTTCCAAACATCTAGATGGGGAATTCGGTATTCTCTGATTGGAATCTGATGGTAAATGGAGTAAACCGACTGCTTCCAAAGGGACATCAAGTACATTTTAAAGGGTCTTCTCATCAGCGCCGCCAAAGGAATGATACTCTTGACGCTGACCATCAAGCCTATCAACCCGAGAAAGAAATTTGCTCTGACCATGGAAGAAGACAGAATTTCCATTGCCACTGAAATGGCCTCAACTCTTTGGTCTGAAGGGAAAACTAGACCCTGAGCCAGATCGAATGAAATGCACAGGTGGGTGAAAACTTGAGAGGGGACTAAACTTGACTTTTTGCGATTTAAAATCCAACCTAGGCTGCATGCCAGAATGCAGACCTCTGGAACGATTCCTGATAGAATTGAGGAAGACTGCTTTTACTAACCAATCATCTATATAAACATGAAGGTGGATAGAATGATGGTGCAAGATTCCTGCCACGGCTGACACTAAACGAGTGCAGAAGAAAGGAGCCATGGCCCATGGTCAGGCCGAAGGGCATGGCTCGAAATTGCCATACCCGACCTTTGAAGGCGAATCTCATGAATTTTCGGAATGAAGGGTGGATCAGAACATGGAAGTAGGCATCCTTTAGGTCTATGGAAGAGGTTCACATGCCTGGATTCAAACTGGTGATAATATGGGAGATGGTCTCCATCTTGAATTTTGGTGGTAAAATTAGGTGGTTTAACTTTTTCAGATTGATCGGACGCCAACCTCCCGTCTTCTTGGGGACAAGTAAAAGGGTTGAGTAGTAGCCCGGGTCTACTCTCCATAGGGGAACCTCTTCTACAGCCTTCTTTAAAATCATCGACTCCAACTCGTCTTCTAAAGCCCCACCCAGCTTTTCCGGGTTGGAAGGAACCGGAGTCCACTTGGGAATGAAAGACAGAGGAGGAGGATGAATGATCCAGGAAGGTGCATAACCCCAGCGGATCTGATCTAGGAGCTAAGAGTCCTGAACAAGGGCTTGCCAAGTCTCCAAAACAGAGACAGGCACCCTCCTACTGGTACGTTGGGCAAAAGGGATTGCACCGACTGATCCAAAGGCAAGGGAAGAGGAAGGGAGAAAGCTGGGGAAAGAGAAAGGGTTAGGCCTACCCGGGAAAAGGCCATCCCGTCAAACTCTTTTACTCTGAAAGCCTCTAAAGGAACGATCCCTAGAACTAGATCTAGGTCCACGGGAATAAGACTGGCCCCTTCTCGCCTGAAAAGGAGGGGCCTGCCGGACTTGGGTTCTAGGACGATGAGAAGAGATGGACTCGAATCGATCCTCATCTGCGGATCGGGACTGGGAACTGGAGGAAATGTTAGAGTTAGTAATTATCCTAGAGGGATAACCACCAAACTCGACAGGTCTGAGACTCTTCCTCCTGGGAGAAGAATTGGGCCTCTTAACGGAGGAAGAGTCTCTCTTAACAGAAGGTTTCAAAATAGAAATCTGATCTCGAAGATCCCTGGCAGATCTAAGACACTCAGATTCAGAATGAATGGAAGAAGACTGACCAAACACATCCTCGCCAAAGGAGGAGCCCAAATGAGATTACTCCTAAGATTACTCGAAATATTAACCTCGGTCAGTTTTCTAGATCTTCTCTTCGAGGTAATGAAGCCTAAAGACCTACAGACAGAGTTCAAGAAGCCTCTAGAGTCGTCAGCCAAAGAACACCTCTCTCCTGAGCCTTAAGGACAGCTTCCAAAAGAAGAGCTAGAAAATTAGCGGATTTAAGCTGGGCCCTGCATACCGATTCCCGTTTAAAAAGGTTCGAAGAAGACTCAACCTTTGCGGAATCCTTTAAATTGGAAGAAAGAACCTCCCACGTAGGGCCATTGAGAGATTGAGTGGAGGCCACTGGAAGAAAATCCTCCTTGGGAACCTGAACTGGAGACTCAAGTTTAGGAGTGGGCGAAAAATCCTTTGAATGTACCTCATTCACGCAAAAATCCAACATATCGACTACCAAATTGTTGACTGGAAGAACATGAGGAGCACAGGAAGAAGGAGCAGAAGAGGAGAGTGGTCCCAAAAGAAGGCGGGTCAATAGAAAACTTATCCTTAAGAGGGAGAGAAAGACTAGATGCAATCCATTGATGAGTCATGGATCAATCATCTGAAGAGGCCCTGACCGGGTAAAACCTCTTCAGATCCCTGGCCCTGACTGATCTAGGAATTGAAGGAGCAGAAGAAGGTATAGGAGAAGGGGAGTAATGATCGGAATCAAAAGAGGCGAAAGAATCTAAATTCCTCAAAGAGGAAGGAGAACCAAAACTTCTAGAAACATGAGGAGAAAACACACACAAAGATTTGGAAACAGGAAACCTGATCAGAAGGAATGGAATCAACATCATTCCTCTGACCAGCAACCAAAGAATATTGACCCAAACCACTCGTAGAACACCTAGAAAGAATAGAAAATCTAGCTGATACGAAAGAGCAATTGAGAGAAGAATCTCGGACTACAGAAAAGAAGGAAAAGTCTAAACCAGAGTCTACAATTTGAAACTCTAATTCGGGAGAAAGCAAGACAGACACTATAGGATCTAGATGATCAAAAGAGGAAGAAGAAGAAGAAGAGTAAGGAGGAAGAGAAGAATTAGAAGGAACAGAGGAAGAAAAAACATGATCCGAAGAACCAAGACTGGGAGGTAAAGAAGAAGGAAGGCGGGAAAATCCCGGAGGAGGAATAGCCAAGGACTGGAAAAGAGAAGACTTTGAGACATGACTGGAAGAAAAATCTCTAGCTGACAGAGCAGATGAAGAAGAAGGAACAAACCTATCTCTCTGAACTAAAGAAGAAGAACGAGGAGAAGGTCCAGAAACAGAGGAGGGAGCACTTGACAGCACATCACGAAAAGAAGGAGGAACAAAACCAGAAGAAGAAACCACGGAAACTGACTGAGAGAGCGACGAAGAAGAATCAAAATCCTGGCTTTTACCATAATTAACTAAATCCTGATCCGGAAAAGCGTGAAAATAATTTGAATCATATCTAACTCCACCGCGAGTTAACAAAATTACTATTTTCCAAAATAAAATCTTGATTAACCAAGGGCGCATCCGAAAATGAAGGAAATTTCAATACTAACAATACTCACCATTCTATTACTTCTGATATACAGCTGGCCCTGACAGCTGGCTCTAGGACTATAGACTTAGAAAGCCTTAACGACTCCTGGAACCGGGTACTCGGCTCCCAACTGCCGAGTACCCATCTACCATGAAGCTCATATTGTTTGCATAGCCACCAAACAAGAGAAACCCATGGCTTGCCTCCGTGGGGCTGCGAGGCTGGGTCCGTAATAGAATGGTGAGTATTGTTAGATCTCGGAGAAAGGGAAATTGAAATTTCCTTCATTCTCCTTCGATCAATACTCACCATTCTATTACTTCTGATATACACCAGATTTGGTTAGTAACCTGGTGGGAAGGGACAAGGCATAACTGCCACTTTTGCCCTTTGGAGAAAGCGCTAGACTTAAACTTGACTAAAGGAGACCTAAAAGGACCATCAAGTTAACGGAACCGAATCACATTCGCATCACTCCCCCCACCCATTTTTCTCCTAAGAAAAGGGAGAGAACTCACGAACATGCATCTCGCCTGAAAACACAAATATGCCAAGAGGGGTAACTGCTCTTTGGATATATATATATATGTATTAGCCTGGGAATGAGCATGAATATATAAGATGAATGAACATGATATATAGACATAATACAAAAAACTCTCAATCTTGAATTACCTCATGATAAATGGATTCCAGACGCACCGCCTCCAACCATTCACTTGTCCAGCCATCAGTGACACAATCTGGTTGTCATCCTCACGCTCGACCATGTCTGCTTCTTAATTCTTTCTTACCAAAGTCAAAAAAGGGAGAAGAGCAGTGTGGTCGCTTAACTATCATTTCAAAACAGCTAAAGCGAGTGGATTGGCTGAGTCTGACACATCCCTCATATAGTAATCCGTGAATGAGGACTCACAGTGCCATTGTGCAACGGCCATGATGTCCTCTAACGGAACACCACTGTAAAGGGCGGTCGAGGCGGCTATTCCTCTAACATCGTGTGCCCTTGCGCATTGCACCTGGTGCCCAGTCGCCATCTCATGAGTAGTCTGAATGCATTCGACTACCCAACGAGAGATAGTATCCATGGATGTGGCGCCATAAGGCTTCTTATGGCAGATCCATAGATGTATATCGTTCGACCGTAACGAGTCTGTCCGTTTTCTGTACTTAGTCAAAGCACGGACCGGGCACCAGGCACTGGCATCACGATCAAACCTTGTTAGTTTCGGTATAAGGATCTGTTTGCCGGGATATCTCAAAGATTGATTCTTTGACATAAACTCTGCTCTTGGCAGAAGACGCTGACCCTCCCCGGAGACAATAAATCGGTCCCTCTCTGCTGAAAGCGCAGGGATCTCACTGCGCCTTCTAGCTGAGGAAGCTGCCAATAGAAAGACCGCCTTTAGAGTCAAATGCTTTAGACTAGCCGAACGCAACGGTTCGAAAGGGTGCTTGGCCAGTACATTAAGCACTAAAGATAGACTCCAGGCTGGAATGACTACCGGTTGTCTCGGTCGGAGATTGCTCATTCCCTTCACCATCACATTTAACTGGGCCACCTCTGGACTATCCCTGTTGGCTAGACAAGGGATAACTGATGCCAAAGCTAACTTGTATCCAGCAATTGTGATGGGAGCTAGTCCTGAAAAGAACAGCTCACAGAGAAAGTCTGCTATTTGTTGAATAGTGGATTGAAAGGTATCAATACCCTTTTCTTCACACCAGTCTGCAAATCTGTTAACCTTGTTGTTATATGACTTGAAGGTTGACCTCCTTCTCGCAGCTGCGATGAAATCAGCAGCTTGTCGAGAAAAGCCTTCCGACGTGGAACGTTGTTTGATAACATCCACGCAGTCAATTTGAACATTTCAGGACGCTCGTGTAGATTATGTTCGGAATCGCGGGTAACTGCACTGGGTTCTCCACCAGCAGATCTAGAAGATCCATGAACCACGCCCTGCTTGGCCAAAACGGCGCTATTAGCAGGACCAGGCACGGTTCCTCCCTGATCTTCACCAATATCTTCGGCAGAAGAATGGTGGGTGGGCACGCGTAAGCGTTCATCCCTCTCCAGCTTATCGCCAGAGCGTCTGTATCGACGGCATTTGGATCTGGAATCGGCGAGACATAAGTCATGATTTGAGCATTTTCCCTTGTGGCGAACAAGTCCACGTTGGGTTTGCCCCAATGCTCGAAGATCCTTCGTAGAAATGGAGGGTTGAGGGACCATTCTGTCGGCAGAATTCTCTGTCTGCGAGACAAAGCATCCGCCAGAATGTTCAATCGCAAAGGAACGTGAGCTGCTTTCAAAACAACCGAGTAATTCCTGCACCATTGAATCAAGTGCCACACTTTGATACACAGCGTGGGTGACCTGGTCCCGCCTCGGCGATTTATGTATGATACTACCGTCGATTTGTCTGACCATATCAATATCACCTTGCCCCTGATCATCATTCTTCCAATGCCAGTTCCACTGCCATCATTTCCAACAGATTGATATGCAGTTGGCTCTCTTGGAGACTCCATGTGCCCGAGACCTGGTGCTCTCCCAGGCAGGCCCCCCACCCCTCCAGCGATGCATCCGTGTACACGGACAGCTGGGGGTGGGGTAGGTGTAGCGAGACCCCTACTAGGAGATTCTGACGCTCTTTCCACCATACAAGATGCGACATTATCGGCTCCAAAACTGGCACCAGTTTTGACAGGGGTTCTGTTCTCTGTTTCCACAGAGACATCAGATACAACTGGATAGGTCTTCGCATTAGAGCAGCGTACAGGATCACCTGCTCCATGGAGACCTTCATGCCCAGCATCTGAAGAAACCGCCTCGCCTGAATGTGGTTTCCCACTCGAAAACTCTTGAGGATGGCTAACAGAGACACCACTCTGGGCTCTGACAGGTAAACCCTGCCCTCCTCGAGATCAAATCGCATCCCCAAATAAACGAAATGTTGAGTGGGTGTCAACTCGGATTTCTCCTTGTTGACTATCCAGCCTAGATCTGAAAGTAACCTCAGAGTCAGAGCAGTATCCACGTTCAACCTGGCTGCCGAGTCTGCTTTGATCAGCCAGTCGTCTATGTAGGTGTGTAGCGACACGTTCTCTTTTCTGAGAAACGCTGTCACCGCAAGGACCACTCTTGTGAAAACCCTTGGAGCTGTCGACAGGCCAAACTGGAGAACAATAAACTCCCATACTTGATTCTGAAACGCAAATCTCAGAAACCTGTGACAACTCCTGTTCATTGGAATGTGGAAATATGCATCTTTCAGATCGATTGACACACACCACATTCCCTTCCTCAACCCCGCCATTACCGACCTCGGCGTTTCCATCTGGAACCGAGGCGTATGGATAAACCAATTTAATGGCCTCGACGTCTAACGGGGTTGTCCGGCTCGCGGTCGGCTCCCCCCCCCCCCCCCCCTTTCTTAATGAGAGAGAGAGAACCATTTCCGTCTTGGCTCGGCAGGTCTAACTGGCACCGCCGTTCCTGTCGCACAGGTGCAGTCCAGGTGGATACGAAGGGAGCTCTCATACCCTCAGGTATGATCCGCTCCCTTCTTTCCGCCCTTTGAGGACTTACCCTTTCCCTTCCCGCCTCTAGGGCGATCAGGAGCAACATTGGGGAGGGTAGGGGCCTCCACAACCTTCCTGGCTTTCTTCGCCGGCGGCGGCTGAGAAAAACCAGACGAAGCAGAAGTCGCACTAGGCTTAGCTTTCGCCTTGCCTTTATGCTTCTTTGAAGGTTGAACAGCTAATGGCTTCCCTACAGCCCCTAGTGCGTGCGCTTGCCGCACTAGCGCCAGCTGTAGGTTTACCACCAACCGATTCTGCGCAATGTGTCCTCTAGGATGGCCCGCGCCTGGCCACCGAAGATGCTAGGCCCTGTCAGGGGTGTCCCAAGAAGACGCTCCCTGACTGCCGTAGCCAGACGCATATGGTCAAGAACCATTTGCCTCCTGGACTTTGTCACACGCGCCTGCACCCTTGCCAGCGCGTCCATAGACAGCACCAAGCCGTCATTGACACACGAAAGCGCCACAGGTGGCACAGGGTGGCCTGCCCCCGCTTCAGCCCACACCGACTGAAGAAGGTGATAAGAGTGGTTGACAGCACTCATAGCTGCCCTCACACCATCATCGCATAGGGACAGGACTTCATCCTGGTGTGCCTGGGACTTGTCCACAAGTGCCGGACCGGGGCCACCCGCTCCAGCACTCTGGACACCGAGAACCCATCAGTCATCCTCGGTGACCGATGGTACCACACCATACCTGTCGTATTCCCCCCGTGGAATACGACACCTCGCCCGCACCTCCCTGGAGGCCGCAGGGAGCTGGCCCTTGGTCATGAGCTGCTTGCTATAAATAGCCTCAAGCAACTCGATGAACCGTGGATCCAGTCCAACAGACTGGATCCGGGCTGCGGGCAAGATCCCCGTCCTAATCGATGCAACCGACGGACAGGGCGCATCCTCCTCAGCCGTGGCCGAAACCACAGACGGGTCCACCCTGGCTAGCCAAGCCACAGCATCTGACCAGTCTACTTCCGAGGAAGACACACCCGTGAACACCTCACCCGTTGATGCGTTCACGGGCCTACCAGCCACGGCCTCCCGGCAAGGAGCTGTGGCTGACACGCCAGGCACTCCGGTACTAACCGGTTCCGCCGCCACCCCATGAAACACACCAGTCCATGGGGTAGGCCCGCACGCATGCGGACCCATAGCAGACGCGGAAACGTGGCCAGACACGGGCGCCAACGGCACCCCACGTCTGACCGCCGGACCAGGCAAGATAGGTGAGTACCACGCCTGGACCGGCACACCCGTCACCGTGTCGGCTGGCGTCAAACCAACCGTCACGGGACCGGTGCCTGGTACCAGATTGGCCTTAACCACGGGCAGAGCCGCTGCCCTGGCTTGCGCCAAGCCAGACAGATGGAGGACGGTTCCGTCCAGGATGGAATCGACCTCCATATTCTCCACCCGTGGCATCACAGGCCGCAGCAACCTCTCCTCCTCGTCTTCAGACTCTGAAGAGTCGTCACTAGACGAAGAAACCGTGGAGCCGTCCGCGAAGTAGCGGTGGACGCAGAGACAGAACCCGTCAGGCCGGAACCCGACGGGACTGCCAGGGGGCCGTACGAGACGGCTCCCTCGGTCACCAGTCCAGAACCCTGTCCAAGGACAGGGTCTGTACCAAGCATGGGGAGAAACTGCCCCCCAACCTTCGGCAGCAGGGACAACACCAGCGTGGGCAGAACGCTATGCAGAAAACCCTGCATAGCCGGACCGAACCACGCCGGCGGTGCCATCTCCGCCACCTCCAGCTGGGGATGTGGAGCGCCCCCACCGGCCAAACCGGATGCTCCACGATTTAACTTCGAACCGCCTGACCCCACCACCTCCTTCTGGGCAAGGAACTTCAACATCATATCCGCGGACCACACTGCACACACATTACACCTACTATCAAGGTTACATGGAGTACATCTAAAGCAGACATGGTCCTTAAATAGGACCTGTACGAACTTGTGGCACTCGTCACATGATGGCGGGGCTGGCTTGACCTATAAATAAGCACAAACCTAAAATAAGCAAGCGGAACGAGACACGGATGGAAGGTAGACAATTAATTTTCAAATATATTGACCATAAATTAACTGTAACCCTCCCGCACCCCACCCCGCAATGTTACAGCAAAGATCGCATTGATTATGACGACAAGAACGAAGCGGGCATAAATACACCCATAATTGATCCTCCAGAATGTATAACTGAACCAGGAATCATATCGCCTAGCATTCGGGGTATATTTACCAATCAATATAAATTATACTCCTAACGAAAGCCAAAACGATATGTGAAGAAACAACAAAATGTAAACAAACTGCTGTAGCACACTGTAAAACCGCAGACCACACATCTAATCAAGAATTTTGAAACCACCGATCATTGCAAACAGATCGTGATAACACGCAAAACTTGAACATTCCAAAGTTGTTGAGAACCGGGTACCTGGTTCCAGGAGCTGGTAAAGCTTTCTAAATCTAGATTCCTAGAGCCACTAGCCATCTAGCTGTATTATCAAACAGTAACATAATGGTAAGTATTTATCGAAGGAGAAGGGGATTTGTGGATTTAATCTATACAAGTCAGTGTTTAGCCATTTAATGGAATAAATCAGTCAACAATGTAGAAAATTTATCATAAGAAATGTTCATTTGAAAACAAGGTGACTAAAAGGTATATTTATTCCTAATTGAGAAATTACTTGCGGTGTAATCATTTTCAAACTAAAAAGATCTTAGCTCTAAGAATGTCTGTAATTTACTTAAACTTCCACTGCTAAGATATTTATTAGCGTAATGAAGAAGTTGCTGCCAAATCTGCTTTATTGACTGCCTGTTTATAATATTCAATACAACATCTGACTGTCTAACGCAACAAACACTTCCAGTCAAATTATTTTCAAAATTTTCAACAACTGTCCTATCGTAAGAGATCCCCTGCCTTAAGGTCCCTTCTATTAAATATTTTGAAAACAATTTGCCTGGAGTGAGCCTCAGATAGGCCAACTTTCAAAATCTGAGAAAAGAATATGAAGGTCACAGTTTAAAATGTCACCAGCTACATGGACAAAACTTATAATTTTGCAAAGACTGTATAGAGACACTTAGAAACTGAATAGGAGGGTTTACTTTTACTAAAACAGACAATGTTCCACATGTACCTCATACAAAATATGATGTTTCTTTTGAGTTAGTGCTTAATTCCATGTTATATCATTCACAGTAATCCCTCAGATGTGTCAATAAGAAAGTTATCTGGTATATAGATCACTTTCTTCAATTTGCAAATCCAATTTAAAAGCAATACATTTGACCCGCCAGGGCTTCCACTAATTACTAAACACCGGAAGTCCTGGACTTCCGGGGTAAACGCTATTGGGAGTCCAAGCAAGAAACGTAGAAGTCTAAAATTGTTCAAATACATGTAATTTGGTTAGCAACATTGTTTTTAGAGATGTCAGGGCCAAAAAAGAGGAAGTCCCAGACTTCCTTGGTATGTTTTTGGGGAGTCCAAACATAAAGGTTTGGAGTATAGGACTCCCGGACTTCCACTAGTGGAAGCCTTGTGACCCGCTATGTAATAAGAGATCAAACATTAACTCTAATGCTAAAAGTTGTTCACAAACTTTTCAATTTTCTCATAGAAAATGTCCATTTGCAGATATTGAAGGAATTTTTTGAAAATTTATCACTGTAATGACTGGCTTGGTTACCGAGCTAGTCATTCCAGGGGTTCAGAATTTGAGTTAACACTTTAAGTGAAACTATATTTTCCCTTTGGATGGTCTGTTAATACGAGCTTGACTCTATATGATATATGCAACGTTTGAACAGTTGGAAATTAATTTAACTGAAAGATGCTGCTGCCTGGTACGTACTATAATACAGTGTACAACTGTTTAACCCATTTCCTCTCAGAAATCATGACAGTTATATCTGATATCGCTATTATAGTAATGAAAAGCATTTGAAAGTATTTGAAATACTTTTAGAAAAGTATTTGTATTTGAATTTGAACAAAGTTGCACTTGCATTTGAACCAATGTGAAGTATTTGCATTTAAATACTTTTGAAAGTATTTGACACCAGGTCTGATTTTCATCCAACATACTGTGATATTGCTAATAGCGGTTACTATTATTTAGCACTCCAACCAGATAGGTAGGATTTTGAATTCTGAATTGAGAATCACACAAAACTCTGTTCACGTGACTTTAATGACTATATCCTTATTTTTACACCTTACGTAAAATGGTTACACAGGTTTACATCTCCCACAAGGTTATGGCGGAAATAGCATCATAGAAGCATAGCCTTACTTATTAAAATGATGTACACATTGAAAACTTTATAATTTTATTTATGTTTTAACCAGATTTTGTGGCAAATTGAAATCCTTTAGTAATTAGTAAATCTATGGGATTGGATAGAATCAAGATATAGCCGATTATTTTAGCTTGATCATCATAAATTGGGTTAATTCTTACGATTTACGAACAGGAAGCAAACACTGGTTTGGTCTGTGGACTGGTACATCATCTGCAGATCCAATCAATGGTATCTCACTATTGATCACGTCACTGTGCAACCGTGGCTGTTCCACTAATTTTGTATGGTTTGATGTGGAAGTTTTCCCAACAGAATGGAGTTCCCCCTCGCTCGAAAACTGGTTACCACATGATATAACTCTAGTAAGTACAAGTAAAACTGCAGCGCATTGTGCAAACACTGTAAAAAATCTATCTGTGCATCGTCGAATTTGTCCGTTATTCATAATTAGTCATTGTTGATGCAAAGATTTCGCTGCAAACAGTTTGAAAATGTAAATAAACATAAAGATAGATAACGTTTGTCTTAAGACTATTGCTAGCATAATTGTATGACATGTGCATTCTGCCCTAATGGGTAATCTAGCTCTAAAACAACCATATCTATATGAATGTGTCTGTTTTGTTGCATGCATCGGTTAGAAGACTAAATCATTGTCTTTTAGTTCTAAATTAACTAAAATTCTTTATCGAACTGTTAGCGTATGTTACAGACAAAAACGTCTCCCATCGCCTGTCTATCGTATGTTTACGTGTCTTTTAAACGTCATCGTAAATTTTAAGTTCATTTCGGAAATCCCTCCCGTATACGGGAGCACCTCGCGAGCGAGTAAAATACAAAAATGACAAAAGTAGAAGCGGACTTGTGTATGAATTACTTGGTCTATTTATTACTGTTTATAATTTCGAGTTTTGTGGTCCTGTGATGGTATAGTAAGTAGAAATATTGTCGCACTGACATTTCTAGTTTGTGATGGCAGTTGCAGCTTGGTTTGTTAGACATATATGTAGAAGGATCGAGCAGGAATGATGTTAGGATGCTGTTGCTGGTCCAGATGTTGTGGGTGTTGGTGTTGCACGTAGTACATAGGCAGGCTAGAGTGGATCAAATTGAGGTATTTCATGTGGATTTCAGCTAGAGCAGTGCAGGCAGTCAGAAAGTGTTGAAGGTCTTCGGGTTCACCATTAGTAGTAATGGGGGTGGGGGAGGGGTCAGAATGATACCACCTCCTTTGTCTAAATGGAAATCAGGTGAGGGGCTCATTTGTCTAAATGTAAATCAGGGTCGGGGTCAAAATGATACCCTCCCTCATCTGGCCGCCGTTCAGCGATCCGTGGCCCCCATCGCCCTCTCAATCACTTGTCTCTAACTGGGCGTTCAGACCCAGGTAGTAGTAGTGTGATACTACCTCCCTGGCAGCCGATCGGTGGTCCGTGGTGACCCCCGCAGCCTATGCCCACAAGAAGGAGAGCAACTACAGCGGGAGAACTGGTATCAACAGAACGTGAGCCTTGCAAGGAGGCACCACACATAATATAGGGTCTGAACACCCATTTAGAGACAGGCATCCACAGGGATATACACCACCCACAGGTACTGATCGCCGCACATAATAGGGTGTGAACGCCCATTTAGAGACAGGCATCCACAGGGATATACACCACCCACAGGTACTGAACGCCACACATAATAGTGTCTGAATGCCCATTTAGAGATAGGCCTCCACAGGGATATACACCACCCACCGGACTGATCGCCACACATAATAGGGTCAGAACGCCCATTTAGAGATAGGCCTCCACAGGGATATACACCACCCACAGGTACTGATCGCCACACATAATAGGGTCTGAACGACCCTTTAGGGAAGGCATCCACAGGGATATACACCACCCACAGGTACTGATCGCCACACATAATAGGGTCTGAACGCCCATTTAGAGATAGGCCTCCACAGGGATATACACCACCCACAGGTACTGATCGCCACACATAATAGGGTCTGAACGCCCCTTTAGGGAAGGCATCCACAGGGATATACACCACCCACAGGTACGGATCGCCACACATAATAGGGTCTGAACACCCATTTAGAGACAGGCCTCCACAGGGATATACACCACCCACAGGTACTGATCGCCACACATAATAGGGTCTGAATGCTCATTTAGAGACATGCCTCCACAGGGATATACACCACCCACAGGTACTGATCGCCGCACATAATAGGGTGTGAACGCCCATTTAGAGACAGGCATCCACAGGGATATACACCACCCACAGGTACTGATCGCCACACATAATAGGGTCTGGACGCCCATTTAGAGATAGGCCTCCACAGGGATATACACCACCCACAGGTACTGATCGCCACACATAATAGGGTCTGAACGCCCCTTTAGGGAAGGCATCCACAGGGATATACACCACCCACAGGTATTCATCGCCACACATAATAGGGTCTGAACACCCATTTAGAGACAGGCCTTCCCAGATATACACCACCCACAGGTACTGATCGCCACACATAATAGGGTCTGAACGCCCATTTAGAGATAGGCCTCCACAGGGATATACACCGCCAACAGGTACTGATCGCCACACATAATAGGGTCTGAACGCTCATTTAGAGACAGGCATCCACAGGGATATACACCATGATTACTGTTGCACAGCTTCACGCTATTGCAAAGCAATTCAGCCTTAGAGGCTACTTACTCTAAGGCCAAGAAGGCCGACTTGCTCCAAATGATCGAACAGGTCCGTGCCGAGGAGTGGCAGAAGCGACTCTCCCGAGCAATGACGACAGGAAGGTTGCCAGCACTTACCAAAGATGATCCTTGGAATCCCCTCAAGAAAGCTTCATCAGTTGGATGGGGAGGTGACTGCTAGCTTGCGAGCCAAGACGATAGCGAGGCGGATGGCGGACCATCCACTTAAGCACTTACTTCTCCTACGCAGGATCCCTAAGCAAGTGATGAGGGGGCCAAGGTCTGAACCCTTAGCCCAGAGCATAAGGCGAGAAGGCGAACACATTCTCGACTAGTGTCTTGGCGAAAGGGAGACAGAGGATAGAGGACGCCAGTCAGTATGCTGGACATTCTTCAGAGGCCTAGAAGGAGACCTCATGGCCAGATCATGCAAAAAATCCAGCAGACTGTCCAGAACACCTTCTACATCCGCTACACCCATACCTATCGCATCCGTCATATCGAAGACTGTAGAGTGATGCTCTTCTACAAGAATGCTTCAGGGTCCCCGTGGCTGAACACGATAGGAGCAGCTCAGGACTGGGTGGCAGCATTAGAGCAAGCCCGCCTCGACACATGATATCGATCGACCCAACACCAAGTGGGCTTTCATTCGATCAACCAACGTTGAGGTCAGGGCTGTCATCGACCGCCAGCCTCTGCTTGGGACAGGCCCCCTCCCAGACTGGCTACGACAGAAGAAGAGTATGACTGCCCTCGACACCTACAGGGACAACATGTGTCTCTGGAGATGTCTAGCAGTCCACCAAGGAGCGAGAGCTGATAGAAGTACAGCTCCTGCATGAGAGCTTACCACACAGTTCTACGGTAAGACAGTACCTGATGTCTGCAAGACCTCGCTGGATCAGCTGGACAAGGTAGAGTTCTTTGCCAAGATCGGGATTCGCTTGTATGAACCAACTGAAGAGGGCAACTGGCATTTGATCAGGCAAGCGTCTCACTACCATGACACCATGACCATCAGAGTGTGGGACCACCACACCTTCTACATCAAGAACATATCCAAGCTGGCACATACACTAGTCTGCAGTCACTGTCAGCAGAGGTTTACAAAGGCATGCCATCTTCAACGCCAAGCTGATCACTGTACAGGCGGCAAAACAAAGATTGTGTGTCCTGGCGAGAAGGTTGAGGCACCACCGTCTGCATATGAGAAAGCCTTCTATTCGCCCCAACCATCCAGTTCAGCGGCTACTCGTTGGATCGAGTATGAGTCAAGAAACAGAGGCGTACACATACACCATGTAGAGTGTGGGCACGGTGGCGAGCATTGGATCGAGGGCGCTCCCGTAGATGGTTATGATCCGACCACCAACACCGTTTACCAGTTCCATACATGTCACTGGCACGGGTGTCCACAACACCAGTGAGGTGAGGATGCTGAACAAAGATACCGCAAGACAGTCCTGAGAGAGGAGAAGCTGAGAGCCTCTGGATGCACGCTTGTGGTACAGTGGGAGTGCTGTATAAAACGCTGCCCAAGCATCCCTAAACGAGTTCGGACTGTCCCATAACCACACTTCATAGTTTACGACTTCGAAGCGCTCCTAGATGGTATCAAGACTCATCCTACGGAGACTCTCATGATCGAGAATATTCACATACCTATCTCTGTGTCAGTTGGCTGCTCCTTAGAGGGCACCACGAGTGAGCCCACTCACTTCTGCAATCATGACCCCAACGAACTGATCATAGAGTTCATGCTGGAGATCCAACGGCAAGAATCTCTAATCTGGACAAGGGTTAGGGCACAGTACATACCGACAGACCTGGACAAGCTCACAAAGCAACAGCAGCGTCTGATCAACGAGTGGTGTGACCAAGTGCCTGTACTGAGGTTCAACTCTGGGTGGTATGACCTGAAGTTCATCGAGAAGTACTTTGTCGATGAGCTGACTGACAGTATAGGTACAGTGAAAGTCACCAAGAAGGCTAGTCAGACCATGTTCCTCATAACACCTGAGCTACGGTTTCTCGATGTACTGAAATACCTCGGCCCAGGAGTCTCGTACGAGGTATGTGTCAAAGCTTACGGGTGTACACAGAAGAAGGACTGGCTCCCGTATGAATGGTTTGGCACACACGAGAAGCTCAACTATCCAGGGCTTCCTGACTACTCAGCATGGACATCTAAGCTCAAGAGTGGCTACCTCAGTGACCTCCTATGTGGAACCACTCAGCAAATGCCGGATGTTAGCCTCTACTCTCCGGGCAAGGAGGCCTACGAGATGCTGAAGGACGTGGTTGTTGGAGGGCCCAGCATCGTGTTCACGAGATACCACGAGGCCAGTGAGACATGCATCCGCCAGAGTGAGCATGTCTGCCAACGTCTACTCGGCTACGACGCAAATGCTCAGTACCTGTCAACGATGGCCAAAGAGATGCCCTGTGGTAAGGAGACAGTGCGCTGTTGGTCCGGTGCCAGTGGTGTAACCAGCTTTAAGGAGGAGCTCCTAGCAGACCGCTGGTTTGGATTTGCTGAGGTGGATATAGAGGTCCCTAAGGCTCTGTGGGCAAAGTTTGAGGAAATGTCCCCGCTCTTCTAAAACCGCGAGATCCCAGTAGAGGCCATCTCTTCTGAGATGCAGGTATATCTAGAGCGTACAGGGTGGAAGTGACCCACCACCCAGAAGCTGGTCGGCGCCCTCTCTGGCAAGAAGCAGCTGCTGTACGCACCGGCACTCAAGTGGTATATAACCCATGGCCTGGAGATCACTGCTGTATACCACACCATAGACTACGGGGCCAAGCGCCCATTCAAGTGGTTCATGGAGAATGTTACGGAGGCCTGCCACTCGGGAGATGTAGATAAGAGCAAAGCGCTCTTGGCAGATCTCTTCAAACTCCTCAGCAACAGTGCCTACGGGAAGCTCATCGAGGCCCTAGAACGCCATAGCAACACCAGCTTCACGAGGGATGAACGCATGGTAGACAAGGCTCTGCGTAGTGCATGGTTCGAATATCTCGAGGAGATCGGTGAGTTATACGAGCTCCAGAGTCGCAAGCCGAGAATCACAATTCGAAGGCCCTTCCAGGTGGGAATAGCCGTTTATGAGGTCGCAAAGCTGTGAATGCTGGAGTTCTACTATGGCTTCCTCGATCGCTACATAGCTCATGACAGCTTTGAGTACCTGCAGATGGATACTGACTCCGCGTATATCGCTATAGCAGGCTCCAACCTCGAGGACGTCATTCGCCCTGAGATGTGAGCAGAGTACCAGGCTCATAAGCGGGACTGGCTAGCTTGGGACAATTGGTCTGGACGGACTCCGGGACTGTTCAAGCTCGAGTTCGAAGGATCTCGTGGCATCGGTCTCTGCTCCAAATGCTACTACGTGGAGAGCGCAGCTGTAAGTTAGTGCTCAGCTAAGGGAATGTCAAAGTGGCAGAATGCTGTCTCTTGGCAGAGGTTCTACAGCGCCCTACATGGCATAAAAGGAGAAGCGATCCAGTGATCGAGAGCATCCTCATCCAGGGGCCGAATGGGTTAGATCTGTACCAGCTACTAACAAGCGCGACAGACAATCCGCGTTTTCCTTCACTATGTGTCGGGTTTTTATCCCGTAGCTGGCAGTTGTCCAACTCACTGCACTAAAACAATTTTGTAACTCCCCATTTACGGAAGTAATTTGGAACTTCTGATTATTGTTCACGAATATCAATATCTACCTCGGAACACAAATTTGCGGCGAGACCTTTACGGCCTGAATATGTGAGTCTACAGATGTAGAGGCAGGATGTTCTTTGATGGATGACTCACCAGATCTGCCGGCCACGCCTAAAAGTGGTATTTCAATCGCCGCCGCATTGATCATGCAAGTTCTTTCTACTTTCGACCGCAGCAAGTAAACTCTGCCCGGTGCATCTTCAGAGCTGGCTGATGTACCCAGCACCATGAAGCTTTGTTTTGTATCCTCGTTTGCCTCTGAAAACCCCCTCTGGTGACGGGTTGTTTACACCTTCCGTCCGTACCATCGGTGTACGGGAACTTTCTTCACAACATAGTACTATCGTATCTTTTACTAACTGCTCATTAGACATTCTATTAGGCCTACAGCACTGAGTGATGTACTCCTACCATGAGTGTCCTTGCAGAAGTCTTGTTTGCGGAAAACAGCTTGCGGGAACCGACCTGCTGGAATTTTCCAGCTTCCAGAGAGCGCATCATCTACGGATTTACATCTCAATTTTAGTAACACGGTAGCCTACCTTAAGAATGACTACCAAGTATTCAAGTAACTATACTTCACAGTTTACTTATTTCTCTATATAGGTTTTGTTAATTATATTGTATCCACAAAAACGGTCCTGATGACTAAAAGGAATGGTAACGGTCTAAGGACCAATAGTTATAATTTCTGTCTTTGTTGATAATTATTCTCATTTTCCTCAATGTGATGCTAACCGCACTATAGTCCATTCATTAACCTGTACTAATATATATATCTTAATCATTTGACACCGTGTTGTTTGTTCTGGTTAGATTATGTATATATATGGCCAGTGGCCATCTGTTCATATGTTTTGTTTATTCATAGAAAATATAGGACTGCAGTAGGAAACACTAAAGAGCAACATTTTTATATGCAACACTTTCTCCTGCTACCAACAATTTTTCACTGAGGTCGCTGTCTGCACTATAACTTTGTTTAGCCCAGCATGCTACCGACTAAACCTTTTCTATTCAGCTGAATAGGATAGGTTCGAGATGATTAGAGACACTTTCTTCATTACATACTGTGTAATATATTCTTCTCTTCCGGTAGTGCGATAATCTAGCCCCGCATTCCGGTAAGACTCATAAGTAAGATTTTGTCTCTCTTCATGCTCCACTCAGCCTTGTGGCTTCTTAATTGTTTGGATGTCCCTGTCCGCACCATGGGCTGATCCAGCTCTGGGAAACTGTTGGGGTTTCCGTGCGATGATGGCCAGGGTGCGGTATCACACACATTTCCGTGTATCTTTGGATACTTAATAGTTAGCACTTTAAGCCAATGTAGAACACCCATGTATTAATTATTATTTTATTTACTAAACTAATCTCCCACACTGCAGTGCAAAACAGGGCAACTTGTATATAAACCTAATGACAGGTTAAGCGGTTAGTTCCATAGGACCCGGTGATGGGCGAGATACATACCCCCACCGAATTCCGTTAGAATGTCTGGGCATGATGTTTAGATCTGCCACGCCCTTGCGGGAAGGACATTTACGGTGGGTATTCGCCTCTCTACCCCCACCATAACGATAAGAGAAATGGTCCAATAATGCTTTTGTGAAATGCAACCCATGTCTTGTAATGTTTTATGTGGTTGGGGGCCGGGATGTCCGGATTCTTATCCAGTTCGGAGATCTTGCTACATGTATGAGCGCTGTCTCTAGTAATTGATGTCTTAGGGCATCTGTTCTCCGTAACAGCCATGTCTAATAGCTAGGTAGATATCAGCTAGTTGCGGCCTAAAATAATTCTTGTTTTGGAGAACAACTAAACGGAATTAAGCAAAGCAGAAGGCCCGCAGAAATAAAGCGGCAACTACTAATACAGCAAACCACGAATTACATAAGACGGTGACAAGAGAATCCATCGGGAATCCCCAATTCCATCTTCACGTAAAACAGTACGCACCCCTATAGTCATAATCTCACTAGGTATGGTCTTGGTTTTCTAAAGCATTTTTGATTGAAATATTAGAGTAGGCCCATTTTCGCCTACCATTGTTCTCCTGCTTTAAGCAGTGGCGACACCGTCCCGAGACAGAGGCCCACGTGAGGCACTTGCCTCTCGCAAGGATTCAGCGACGACGGTCCACACCAGGATAATACTCCTCACCCAAAACTTGCACTAGGAGTAGTGCTCGCGTGAGGCACATCACTTTTCGTCCGAGATAACCTTCTTCCTTTCGGCTTAGAGGTATAATAACTTATATTAAGTTAAATAGCTACATCTCGTGTACGGGAGCCTCCCTTGCGGGGATACCTCTGCAGACCTACGAGTCTGTGTGGTACCTCCAGGAGCCCCATGTTTAAAAGTTCATCTACCTGTCTCGATGTCTCGTATTTTCGTATGCTCTTACTGTAGTGTTATCTAGCATATTTATACTTGTTTAAGTAAACTCATTGTATAGACTCATATTTTTAGGTCACCAAATCAAATCTTGTAAGTCCATAGATCACGAAATTGCTATGGACAGGCATACTGGTGACACAAACTCGTTGGATGAGACAGTTGTGTTTACTGTTCGTGACAATGGTTGCACGGCTCCACCGGAACGATTGAGTTCCACCAGCCTTAGGAGCCGTTTTTGTTTCACACAGGGCAGTCTCGTACAAGGTCCATCACCCTGAGACCGGATGCTAACCAGCGTCATCACTCATCGTGCACTTGCGGCACGGCGAGTCGACATACTACACTGGAGCGGCCCGATACTATCTGGTGAGCTACAAGTGGCACCCGATGTGGGGCTCGAAAAACATCAATAGTATCGCGCAGCGAACTCATACCCACACCATATAGTGAACTTAGTTCAATACCATCTCCGTTTAGTGAGGACTCCCTCGATCAAGACGTAGGCTCATACGACGGATTCTCAGCACACATGCGCACCGACTATGCCAGAAATTCAGCGGAATCAACAACTCTGCACTATAACCTGTTTTCGCCTGTTAGCAATGGCAGCTTTCGAGATGCCTCACAGGTGGGAACGGAATTTGGAACCATATTGGACATCCGCGACAGGCCAACACCAACGGGGCCGAATCGTGGACAACTCCGACAAAGACCTGATTACGGGCATATTAACAGCCCTTCAGACTACTATCGTTCACCCGTGTCATCTACGGAAACTGTATGGCGGGGAGATAATCCACAACATAGACAACCTCCTGCACCGACCCCTTCAAGCGAAATGCTCTACTCAAGGGGATTACCGTGGCATTATCAGGAGGAATCGGCACCACCATTTCGCTGGTATAGCAGTCATGCAACACATTTCGATCGTCAGCCGACTACACCACCGCCATATGAGGAACAACAGTCCCCACCTCGGGAGGAACGACCACGCAATCTACACAGCAATCCGCCTCCCGTCCATAGACCCATGCTGGTCTATGGCTCTACAAATGGGGTGGACGCATTAAATTAGAGTACGCATGTCCTAGCTCCTCGACATCGGCATCGACGAGAAACACTAACACTACCACAACCTGCACCACGACCAACCTCAGAACTGTCATCAACTTCCCAGATACCCGCACCACCCTGATTTCAACCACTGCATTCTTCCCGCGGGTTTGGCCGAGTCATCCTCCCTCCCGAATTTAGTGGGGAGAATGACTGGACCAATTATAAGATAAAGTTCGAGATCATAAGTCGGACTAACTGGTGGGACGATCGACAAATGGGTGAATATCTCGCCGTAAAACGTTCCGGCAAAGCCCTCCAAGTTCTTGCGGATCTGGGAACGGATTACACACCCACCTACACACAGTTGGAACGAGCACTGACAGAGCGATTTGGTGACACAGCCCTCGGAGTAACCAGTCGTCTTCAACTTAAAAATCTCCGACGATGTGCGGGAGAAACTCTTCCTGTGTTAGCTAGCCGAATTAGGAGGCTAGTCACCCACACCTATCCGAGCACCTATACGGAGGGCATGATTCATTTGCATCTAGACACTTTCATCGATGCATTAAGTGGTGAACCCGCCCTGAAAGAAAAACTGTTTCTCGGTGACCACAGGAGTTTGGCCCAATTAGCGACAACCACGGATCGCATTGAGAACTTTCTTGAGCGGGAAAAGAATAACTGACGCCAACTCCATCCTATCAACGAGATAGAGGGTGCAGCTATCGCCCCGCCCGCTAGTGCTTCCCCTCAAATCATCAACACCAACCACACAGACACCACCACCAACGGATATGCAGAATCCCAGTCAGAATCAAGCGCCTGGGGGAAGGGGCCATGCCCGTAGAGGAGGGTACAACAGAGCCCCCGGGCGCGGGAACCAGCAAAACAACAACAACAACAACGGCAACATGAGCGAGCAGATAGAAGAGATTAACAAACAAATCTCCGCACTCACTAATTTAGTTACAACACTCAGCACCAACCTCGCCACCACCCAGTTTAGGACAGCAAACACCACCAGCACCGCACCACCACCGAACACCTGTTTCGGTCAGCCAGGACATTGGAGGGAGTGGTGTCCTAACCGATCTCCCTCTACAACACCTGCTCCAGACCGTAGCACGCTGCAACCAGAGAAACAGTCAAACTCCTAAGGGTACCATATCACAATGAGCCACTTTGGTGCCCGTATTCGTCTCCTGGCTTAACTGCGGCTTTCACGCGACAATGCTCAGTGGCGACCCATCATCCACAGAAAGCAACTTACATACAGACAACAAAAAGCACAGCTTCACATATGTCCATGCCTACGTTGCCTCCCCCATCCGCAGCAAGGACATCCCCTTCTTTTTCCGCACATGACAAGCCTTCTTTCCTATGTAAAACGGCAGTAGTATGTTATAGCACCTCCGCTGAAATAACGTTTTTGAAAGCACCACGTCCCGCCACCAAGACACTAGATTCTCGGTGCCCTCTGGTGGTATGCAGAACACCACCCCATCCAGCATTATCTTCCGCATCCACAGACAGTAGCGATTCGGGAGGGACAATTCACTCCGCCTCATGGATCCGCAAGTGCCGACATAACCGAAGGAACGCACATCCTTGGCGTCATCATTGTTTCTTCTGCGCTTCACCGAAGCATCCTATGAAACATTGCAGGAAATGGCTTGCACAGGTAGAGCATATCCGTCATCCTGTATGCGCCGCCGTATACACTAATACCATCTACACCGAAACGGCAACAATGCCACCACCATTGCTACCCCCAGCTCCATCTTCACCGCAGTCTTCACACCAGCAGCGACGGCGAACTGGCCCTTTCCTCACTCAGCCATCTACAACCTTACAAGAAGCAATACGGAAACAGTCTGAATACATACAGAGTGATGCTGCTCCAACGCCATTATCGTGGACAGCATCATTGGAAACTCTTCCGCAGGTACATCGCAAAGTAATATACAAATGTGCCTGTCTGTTTAGTGGCGTTTCCACCAGTCCACCGTCGACACCAGTGCTTCTAATACAGTATTTAACCAGCGCTTAAATTGAGAGCATCCTACCTCATAAGAAGCCTCCCCTTAAGCCTACACATATTTACCTACAGAAGGCTACGGGAGCAGATGTACCCATGGCCAGTGTGGTTAATTTAGTTATCCAAATAGAGAAAATGCAATTCATTCAGAGAGTTGTCATCACCTCCATCCAAAACGACGCCCTACTTGGCTCTGATTTCATCAGTGCCAGCGAAGCCATCATACACTGCAGACAACAGGAACTCGACATACATGGCCGACGAATACCTCTCGGACCAGCATCGCCATTGTACGATATGTGCATGGTGATATTATCAAGTACCGCCACAGTTGACCCAGGACAGGAATAAATCTTATGGGCCACTGCACCACAGTTAGGAAGCAACACACACATCGCCATGCTGGAACCCGACCCTGATTATATGATCGCCTCACAATGCGCAAGTCCCCGCATAATAGTGGACACTATTAATAAAGGAAAAATACCTTTTAGAGTGTTCAATGATACCGCAAATCCTATCACTCTGGAACCCGGAGTACGCTGCAGCCATTTAGTGGACATAATCTCATTGGAATCACCTGCACTTTCTGATACAACATCGCAAATGACTGATGATTTACCCGAACATTTACACTATTTGTATCTACGTGCCACCGTTGGATTACTGCAATCACAAAAACGAGAAATTCGGAAACTACTACATAAATATCGCAATAGTTTTTCCTCTGGAGATATGGATCTCGGAGAGACTCATCTCATACGACACTGCATCGATACAGGCAATAGTCATCCCGTATGACAACCGGTACGACGTCTTCCCATTCACAAAGACGAGGAAGCACACCAACAAGTAAACGACATGTTGCGAATGGGTATTATCGAACCCTCAGCATCTCCATGGGCTAGCTCTATAGTGCTAGCAGGCAAAAAGGACGGAACCTTGCGGTTTTGTCTCGACTACCGCAGCCTTAATGATCTTAGTGCTAAGAATGCCTACCCATTACTACGGATAGATCAGGCCTTGGATTCCTTGTCCAGAGCCAAGTGGTTTTGTACCCTTGATTTGGCTAGCGGTTACTGGCAAGTAGCCATGGATGAAGCTGATATGGAAAAGACGGCAATCTTTTGTAGGGACGGCCTTTTCCAATTCCGCAAGATGCCCTATGGGTTGTGCAATGCTCCCGGAACTTTTGAATGAATCATTGAGCAGGTATTAACCACCCTGCAATGAGAGATCTGTCTCTGTTACATCGATGACGTAATAGTCTTTGGACCAACGTTTGAGCAAATCTTGACTAATTTGGACACCGTGCTCTCCCGCTTCCGCACGGCCAATTTGAAACTCAAACCAAAGAAATGTCATCTCTTCAGACAGAGCGTTGAGTTCCTGGGCCGTCATACCCGGTGATGGAGTGGCTACACAGCCATCGAAAACTAAGGCAGTAGCAGAGTGGCCTCGGCCATCTTCAGTTACGGAGACACAGAGTTTCCTTGGCCTATGCCAATACTATCGCCGTTACATCCGACATTTCAGCGAGATTGCTTCACCCCTCTACAAGATCACTGAGAAAGATCGAGCATTTGAGTGGACGAGTGAGTGTGAAGGCTCCTTGAGGGCTCTGAAGGAACTCTTGACGACCACCCCAATTCTTGCTCACCCTAATCCAAACCTCGATTTCATTTTGGACACTGACGCGTCAGCTTTTGCTATTGGCGTGGTTCTATCTCATGTCACCGAAGATGGAACAGAGCAGGTATTGGGTTATGGTTCACGTACTCTGAACAAAACGGAGGGAAGATATGCAACCAGCAGGCAAGAACTATTGGCGGCGGTCCATTTCGTCAAGTATTATAAGCACTTTCTGTATGGGCGCCCTTTTACACTCCGTACAGACCATGCCTAGCTACGATGACTCAGGAACTTAAAAAATCCAGAGGGCCAGGTAGCTAGATGGCAGGAATCCCTTCAGGCCTATAACTTTGACGTTGTTCACCGTCCCAGCAAATTGCATGGTAATGCCGACGCCCTTAGCAGAATCGGCGCGGAGGCTGTACATGATGAGGCCACCACCGTGACACAGTCAACACAGGGGTACGTCCTCCCAAGGAATCAGTAACACCTTTATCCACCACGGCAAAATATTATTACTAATGGTTCGAAGAATGTCAATTAATAAATAATGTTCTATGCATTAATAACCGTTTGGTAGTCCCGGAAAGTTATCTTGAACTTATATTGAAACAACTACATGATAACGCCAGACATCTGGCCATGGAAAGGACTGTTGCCCATATCAAACTGAGATTCCAATGGATCGGGATTCACGATAGTGTCAAGGCATGGGTTGCCAAATGTATCCCATGCCAAAAACTGACTGTTGGCCAACACCATATCGCACCATCTCAAATTAAGATTGTTGGTGCACCGTGGGAGCGAGTGACTATCGACGTGTTCGGACCCTTGAATACGATGGATGATGGAAATAAATACATCCTCGTATTGCAAGATTATTTTACGAAGTGGGTAGAAGCATTTGCTCTGCCGGACCAAGAGGCATCCACCGTAGCGGAGGTCTTGGCCAGTAATGTGTTCTGCCGCTTTGGTATGCCTTATGAGTTGCACTCCGATCAAGGAAGTAATTTTGAGAGCCGGCTCATATCAGAGCTCTGCAAATTATTCCATATCGTCAAAACAAGGACAACTCCATACCACCACCGGAGTGACGGGATGGTAGAGAGATTCAACAGAACTCTCGCGGAGATGCTTACCAAGGAAGCACGCCTTGATTGTAGAGATTGGGACCTTTGGCTCCCATATGTACTCATGGCTTACCGCACTTCAGAACATTCCAGCACGGGCTACACCCCTGCTCAGTTAATGTTAGGCCATGAATTAGCCTTACCCCTGGATCTGGCTACGCCACGAATACCAGGGTAGAAAAATTCATCATCTCTCTATGTCGAACTCTTGCGACAAAGGATAGAACAGGCCCATGAGTTAGTGAGAGAAACCTTATCCACTGCACACCAGCGGCAAAAGACATGGCACGACCGGAGAGTGCATGGAGATCCATATGAAGTAGGAAGAATGGTTTGGGTACACGATTCACGATGGTCTGCAAACGTGCCAAGTAAACTGAGTTACCAGTGGAAAGGCCCCTATGTGGTAGTAGGTAAGAAGTCGGACGTGACCTACCGCATCCGTGCTTCGGATGGCCTGACCTCAGTCATCCACTTCGATCGACTTAAACCTTGTGTCAGTGACGACCCAGCACCAGAGCTTGGACTGGGCGTTTCTCGTGACACTGGTACCCAGACAGATATTTCTACAGAAATTAGTATTCCCACAGTTAGCGCAGAGCACCGCGGTGCTAGTTCAGCCACGGTTCTACTAAGCCAGAACATGGGTGAACAAGCAGCTAACACTGCCGACGATGACGAGATACATCCTCGCCCCCTCCCTCCTCAGCACGGGTCTACTCGATCTGGGAAGTCGTATCTGAAGAATTTCGTGTTTGTTTTGTCCAAGGGACCAGATGGAAAAGTTGTTCCTCCGATCTCTTCCCATTCCCACCCACTTCATGCTATGCCCCCACCCCCATCATAGAGTTACCACAAGCGTAAGCTGAGGCTGACCCAGCCATGCTTCCTGTGGGGTGGAACAGATGGTGATAAGCATGGAAGTGAGGAGGCTGGATGGAGCCTTAGTGTGTCTAGCACCGCAGAACCATACAATAAGGTATACCCGACCACCTCCCGAAACCCCCGGACCCATTCCCACCCAAGCACGGCCCATATTCATGAGCGCACCACCACCCCAAATCCAACTGGCGTCCCTCGTCTATACATCAAGTTCGGACATCACTGGCCCAGTCCATTTCACACTCCACTCGTCGTCTGTTGACTGTCAATCTTCAGATATGAGAGAACCTGCTGTAACAGAGGAGGAGGCGTCCCGCACCGCACCGACCAATATTACCCCCCCCCCCCCCGTGGTGGGCAGGGACGTCAGCCTGTTCAGCAGACTTTCGGCTCGAATTTTCCCGGTGTTTAAAAATTATTACAGGACACAAACAATTGTGTAACGAGAGATGACCACATCCCCCTATCCAAAGGCTACCCCCGCCAAGTGGCCTACCATGCTCCCCCATGAGCAGTCAGAACATCACACAACAGACAGAACGTCAACACCTACAAGAACACACCTGCCTTCAAGACTGGATGCGTCAATTCATCATTGCATGTACATCACATACTTGTTCAGTTATACTCAGCTTAACAGAGACATTCAACATCGGTAACAACAGCATTTAGCAGCACCTACCAGTTTTAATTAATTACCGGTAGAGACATAAATATTCCCGCAACAAATTCCTCCCGCACAAACTACGGGAGAAATAATATCTCCCGCAGACTACACCTCCTGCAAATAACAACAGACTTGGCATTCACCAGCGTGGAAAACTGGAATGCGCCCACTTCGCTTATAACATTGGCATCATACAGCAGCCCGGAAATCCTGACAACAGCATTATCATCAACAGACAACAGCCAACAAATCTCCCTCACACACCTTCTTATCCAGTGACGGGAAAACTGATCATATGGATATCAGGAATGCACCACAGCCATCTACAGTACGCGTCACGGGAGGACGTTTGTCCAACGTTCCTCCCCTTTCCCTTTTTCCCGACGTCGTACGGAGACAGCTAAACAACATACTTCATTTACACGTAATAACAGTCAATATTATTAAGAGAGCAAGATGCCCGCATTGTCGTCAGTCACGAATAGGATTTTGCTACCGAAGAGTTGAAGTCGACAATGGATTGATCAAAGTTATGACAGCATCCGACAGGTCATCTATGCTCTAAACTAACTCTGTCCCGCCCATGGGCTTGGCTATTACAGAGTGAAATACCTTCAGGGTTCGATAAAGTTGACATTCACGCCGCCACTCCCTCCCCCTTCCCGTATCTGGCGGCCATAAACACGTCACCTTCACCACAGACCATGTACCATCCACAGAGAGCCAGTCACGCATATCGGATTCAAATCACCAACATGACAGAAACAGACACTCAGTTTGACTGTATTCACAATCTCTGAACGACGGCATTGTAAATTGTAATAATTGTGGCACACATGTTTGCGAGTTGTACTGTAATTTAACCATTATTAAAATGGTACTAATGTGTTTGGTCTAGGCCGGGACGGAGCTAGTTCTACCCATTGAGGAGAATGCTTGGCCAGCCCTCCCACTCGTAAAACACAGCTATCTCGACGGGATCAGTAACGTTGATCTGCCACATGAATAGATCTGTTTAAACCACACATAAAAGTTACTTACAACTTTACTGTTAAATTTTTGATTGAGAACACAACTGCTCTACCATGCTACAAATCATTAGCACATGGGCCGGTAAAGCGGCATAAAAAATCTGACAGTAAAATTACAGAGAGAATTTCAAAAATTTTCTTCCGTGCGTTCCAGTCTATAATCAATACGGGCTGAGAACTACCTATTACAGACACCTACACGACGCATGTTAAAGAACTCACGCAAATACGGGACATTATAAAGATCTTGATGTAACATATATATTTCTAACCCTCGCTTCTGCAACAGACTACACCTCCGCAACAGCATTTTGGCTTTCGCCATAAACAGCATGTACGTTTCCGATCAACCACGTGCTTTTTAGAGCCACATGACATTTACTTCTATTTCCAGTGAGTTGGATCAAACGCTTTAAACAAAAGAGCCGCCCAAAGACGCGACTACAACAGCGTGATGGAGGAGTGGCAAGGGTGAGTCCGGGGGATTACCACTGACGTCACCTACACACCCCATCGGGCGAGTTTATAAGCATCCGACCTGGAAAACCACCTCACGCTAATTAAAAGGTGAAGCTCCGCAAAGAAAAACTAGTACCACGTTTTTATGTTGATCGGAGGCTGTTAAATGTGCGAAATAAAGACAAGTTTAATGAGCCATTCTTCCTATAGTTAAAAGTACTCCCTTTATATGGGAGGAATTAATCCCTATGATGTCCAGGACGGAAAACGAGGAAGCATTCACATAAGAATGACCACATCCCCTGTTAAAAACCTTTAGGTGTGGTCATCCGCCGCCTGTGACGTCACCAAATAGTATAAAAGGAGGAAGCGCACTCTGAAACTTTGTCTTCCCGTCAAAACTCGACACCAGGGAAGAACATAGCATTAGGCTTCCTTCGTGTCGCAAACCAAATTCTGCTGTTTTTCTTCTTATTATTTCATTATTATATTTGGCCTGGAAAGTTATAAACCATGAAGAGATAGGGCATGAGGTTTTGAATAAAGTTCCCGCACCTAGCTACCATGCGGGAACAAGATGTCACTCCTTGAAGATTTAGCGTTGTTGGATTCCTCCTCTGAAGAATCGGTACCAGTTCCAAAGCGGTTCCTGTGTAACTTGTTGTTAGCTAGCGGAGAGCCATGTACCAGAACGTTCACTAGAAAATCCGACCACACCCTTCATATTAATAAGGATCATCTCTTCCAGACAGCCTTTTGTGTCACGTGCCAGTATCTCTACACCGCTACTCGCTACAGGGTGACACACATGCTCCGTTATCATCACCATGTGTTGGAAGTGACGTTAGTTCCTGGGGAAGAGAATGAGGATCATGCCTTTTTAGCCACCCGTTTTGAATCTCGGCTCCCGGTCAAAGTTCTCCCGACCGAGAAAATGGCCTGCACGAAGAACACTACTCGTAGATATGCCGTTGGCCATCGTCTTCGCGCGGCTACAGTAAGCAATGTACCAACAGCCAGACATGATTTTCTGCCCGCAGCCGTGTCTGGAAATGTTACGCCAGTACCAATTACTTCATCCACACTGGTCCTGAAGCAGAGTAGGAAGCGAAAATCTCCCGCAGAATCCAGTTCGGCAGCACCCGCATCGGTTATTAGCCATCCGGCTACGGTCACCACACCCGCCACCATAGTATCTCAGACAGTGTTAGCCAGTCAGCCGATTTCAGTGGTAATTACGACACCTGTGGAAATAGACATTCCAAGTTACCTGCAGTCTCCATCTCCACCCGAACTTAGCATGGACGACGGACTGGGACCGTCGCAGCCTGTGACAATTAGTGTAACTCCAACCCGTGTTATTCAGCATCCACCTCCTCGCTTTTATGACCCTGCAATCAGAAAGGGAACCACGCTGGAACGTCCATACGCGGGAAAGAGACGAATCGCCCACACACAGGATATCCAGCCCATACCTAACATTACTGCAAGTCGTCTACTAAAGTATGCTAAGTTTCGGAAGATGTCATCTCCTGCCATATCCACTCCCGCACCACGAATTCAGCCTACGGTACAGCTCGCCGCCATCACCACAACAGCTACAGCGACCACCACGACAGCTGCAACAGCCACCACGTCAGCTACTATCACCACAGCAACATTGGCCACCACTAGTACCGCCGCTGCTATACGAACGAATATATTGGAACCAGCGGTAACTGTGAGAGACATTATGGACGCGCATATTTCCGCCACCATCACTTCGGATGTTTCAGACAGTGCCAATAATAATGAAAGCATCTCAGCAATGACAGTGCATCCACCGCGACCCACCACCATCAGTCGCGGGACCCAGACTCAATGGGGAAATTTCGCTGCAGAGGTGTGATCATATGTAATTCAGTAGAAATATCAATAGGCGATTCGTGGAAATGTATTAATTATTACTTTATTTTAAAAATACTTTTCTTCTTATTATATATGTTAGATCAATTGAATCCCGTCCTGAGGATTACTACAGTTATACGACACAGCCTCACACTTCAAGTGCCCGGTTGTGTCTCACACGAAATGAGCACTGCGGACCCTGATGTTGTAAGAACGTCGTGTGCGATGTAAAGAATACAACATCCCGCAGTGCAATAACGTCACAATCCCATCATGCAGTCTCAGCTACGCTGAGGCTGCCTGACAAACCAGTTTTTAAGTTATTATTATTATATATCTTATTTTTCTTATTATTTTTCTTCCTGTCGCAGACGTCAGGACAGATATGGGGCCAGCGAGAGCTGCCCGTTGCGGACCCGCAATAATGGGCCGAAAATAGATATTTTATGTATAATGATAATACTAAGTGATATGTGTTGCATACCCCTTTATTTACCCTGGGTACGCAAGTAATTCGGTGTGATTAATAAATAAATACCTCATAATGGTATGTTACATGGTCTATATATACCTTGTCTTTTTCTTATTATGTTTTTATATATATTTACAAACTTAAATTGTGGTATGTTGGAGCTTGGGTGTTCTCTGCGGAGATCATGATTATCCGCACTCAAAGGGAACATCCATGTGAGCTATTTTTTAGAATCATATACTAAATAAAGTTATAGCACGCACCGTAATAATAGTAATAAAACAAACCAAAAAAAAGAAAGGCCTGGAAAAATAATTCCAGGTCAAAATTGAAAACTAAAAGTATGCCTCCCCTCCTCTTGGCACCCCTATGTGCTCTGTCTCTTGAATACGTGTCTGATACGTCACTACTCCTCTCCGGCCACGCGCCTACCCGGGAAGTCAATAATTCCCGCCTAGTGTACGTGTATGCATCGATCTACCATGCACTATCATTTGCCACGGATGTCAAACTAGGAGGGGGGGGGGGGTGATGTAGTTTGGATCGACCGGTTGGATACCGACCGTACCAGTTAAGCTGGGTATGCACCACCCGCCCTGGATTCATTTCCTGAACACGCCCCTCTGGGTGGGGCCATAAGCATATATAGGCCTATGGGAGAGATAGCATGTTGAGAAACGACCAAGCTCGTTAAAGCACATGATGCGCATGCACGCGCGCCAGGACGCTGTTTATATGGAGCGCGTAGTTACGACCTAGATAGGATGGCACCTTGAGTGTACTGAGATGGTACCCTGTAATCCTTATTGATTGCCTGTTCCCGTTAAATCTGGCAGAAATCAAGGCCAGAATTCAACGGGCTTTTCAAATCTGTAAACCATTTCAAAATCGGTTGAGACATGGCTGAGTTATCCAGGGAAAACTCTTCTTGATTATCTTCAAAGTATCGCAGTGACGTCATAACCACATGGACGCAAAACTTCTAGAATGTTCTAGAACGTTCGACTACGCTATTATTAGCTGCGCGCTGATTGGCTGTTGCTCTAACGATGATTGGATGGAGCCTGTACCTGTGACGTCACGAGGAGTATAAAAGGAGAAGCGATCCAGTGATCGAGAGCATCCTCGGCCAGGGGCCGAACAGGTTCGATCTGTACCGGCTACTAACAAGCGCGACAGACAATACGCGTTTTCCTTCGCTATGTGTCAGGTTTTTACCTCGTAGCTGGCAGTTGTCCAACCCACCACACTAAAACAATTTTGTAGCTTCCCATTTACGGGAGTAATTTGGAACTACTGATTATTGTTCACGAATATCAATATCTTTACAGCCTGAATATGTGAGTCTACAGATGTCTACAGATGTAGAGGCAGGATGTTCTTTGATGGATGACTCGCCGGATCTGCCAGCCATGCCTAAAAGTGGTATTTCAATCACCGCCGCATTGATCGTGCAGGTTCTTTCTACTTTCGACCACAGCAAGTAAACTCTGCCCGGTGCGTCGTCAGAGCTGGCTGACGTACCCAGCACCATGAAGCTTTGTTTTGTATCCTTGTTTGCCTCTGACAACCCCCGCTAGTGGCGGGTTGTTTACACCTTCCATCCATGCCATCGGTGTACAGGAACTTTCTTCACCACATAGTACTATCGTATCTTTTACTAACTGCTCATTAGACATTCTATTAGGCCTACAGCACTGAGTGATGCACTCCCTCCATGAGTGTTCTTGCGGACGTCTTGTTTGCAGAAAACAGCTTGTGGGAACTGACCTGCGGGAACTTTCCAGCTTCCGGAAAGTGCATCATCTCACGTCGACTACGGATTTACATCTCAATTTCAGTAACACGGTAGCCTACCTTAAGAATGACTACCAAGTATTCAATTAACTGTACTTCACAGTTTAATTATTTCTCTATATAGGTTTTGTTACTTATATTGTATCCACAAAAACGGTCCAGATGACTAAAAGGAACCGGAATGGTCTAAGGACCAATAGTTATAATTTCTGTCTTTGTTGATAAGTATTCTCATTTTCCTCAATGTGTTGCTAACCACACTATAGTAGGTTCGTTAACCTGTACTAATATATATATATATATATATATATATCTTAATCATTTGACACTGTATTGTTTGTTCTGGTTAGATTATGTATATATATGGCCAGTGGCCATCTGTTCTTATGTTTTGTTTGTTCATAGAAAATATAGGACTGCAGTGCACGTAGAAAACACTATACAGCAACATTTTTATATGCAACACTTTCTCCAGCCACCAACAATTTTTCACGGAGGTCGCTGTCTGTGTTATAACTTTGTTTAGCCCGGCATGCTACTGACTAAACCTTTTCTATTCAGCACAATAGGATAGGTCCGAAATGATTAGAGACACTTTCTTCATTACCTACTGTGTAATATATTCTTCTCTTCCGGTAGTGTGATAATCTAGCCCTGCACTCCGGTAAGACTCATAAGTAAGATTTTTCGTGCTCCACTCAGCCTTGTGGCTTCTTAATTGTTTGGATGCCCCCATCCGCACCATGGGCTGATCCGGCTCTGGGAAACTGAACTGTTTCACACACATTCCCGTGTATCTTCGGATACTTAATAGTTAAGCCAATGTAGGAAAGCACTGCGAACACACATGTATTAATTATTATTTTATTTACTGAACTAACCTCCCACACCGCAGTGGCAAACAGGCCAACTTGTATATAAACCTAACGACACGTTAAATGATAAGTTCCATAGGACCCGGTGACGGGCGAGATACGTACCCCCACCGAATTCCGTTAGAATGTCTGGGCATGATGTTTAGATCTGCCATGCCCTTGCGGGAAGGACATTTACAGCGGGTATTCGTCTCTCTTACCCCCACCATAACGATAAGAGAAATGGTCTAATAATGCTTTTGTGAAATGTAACCCATGTCTTGTAATGTTTTATGTGGTTGGGGGGGGGGCGGGATGTCCGGATTCTTATCCAGTTCGGAGATCTTGCTACGTAACATGTATGAGCGCTGTCTCTAGTAATTGATGTCTTAGGGCATCTGTTCTCCGTGACAGCCATGTCTAATAGCTAGGTAGATATCAGTCAGTTGCAGCCTAAAATAATTCTTGTTTTGGAAAACGGAATTAAGCAAAGCAGAAGGCCCACAGAAATAAAGCGGCAACTACTAATACAGCAAACCAAGAATTACATAAGACGGTGACAAGGGAATCCATCGGGAATCCCCCATCCCATCTTCACGTAAAACAGTATGCACCCCTATAGTCATAATCTCACTAGGTATGGTCTTGGCTTTCTAAAGCATTTTTGATTGAAATATTAGAGTAGGCCCATTTTCACCTACCATTGTTCTCCTGCTTTAAGCAGTGGCGACACCGTCCCGAGACGGAGGCCCACGTGAGGCACTTGCCTCTCCCAAGGATTCAGCGACGATGGTCAACACCAGGATAATACTCCTCACCCAAAACTTGCACTAGGAGTAGTGCTCGCATGAGGCACATCACTTTTCGTCCGAGATAACCTTCTTCCTTTCGGCTTAGAGGTATAATAACTTATATTAAGGTAAATAGTTAAGTCTCATGTATGGGAGCCTCCATTGTGGGGATACCTCTGCAGACCTACGAGTCTGTGTGGTACCTCTGGGAGCCCCATGTTTAAAAGTTCATCTACCTGTCTCTATGTCTCGTATTTTCGTATGCTCTTACTGTAGTGTTATCTAGCATATTTATAATTGTTTAGGTAAACTCATTGTATAGACTTATATTTTTAGGTCACCAAATCAAATCTTGTAAGTCCATAGATTACGAAATTGCTATAGACAGGCACACTGGTGACACAAACTCGTGGGATGAGACAGTTGTGTTTACTGTTCGCGACAACAGTCACACGGCCCCACCAGAAGGATTGAGTTCCACTGGCCTTAGGACCCAGTTTTTGTTTCCCGCAGGGCAGTCTCGTACAAAATCCGTCCCCCAAGACCGGATGCTAACCAGCGCCATCACTCGTCGTGCACTTGCAGCGTGGTGAGTCGACATACTACACCAGAGCAGTCCGACACTACCCAGTGAGCTACATGTCCCTGCCCCCGAGGTGGTGATGGCCCTCGAGTGCCTACTGGAGGTCGTCGTTTCTACTGGTTAGGCGCAGAAGTGCATATGACTTAGTTTTCTGTCTGTAGAGTTGGCAATCAGCCAGCTCGCATACCCCACCAAGAACATTGGTCCGAGCAACCACAAGCTTGATGTCGTCTAGCTTATCCACCTGCTGGATGGCTCCTCCCTTCTGAACCAGGACCGCAACGGCGACACAGTCCGATGCACCATGATGCAATGTCAGCTCTACCCGTTGGTTAGCTGTGGCTTGGACCTGCTGGTGTTCTCGCCCCACATGCATGATCTGCTGTTTGGAACCTGTTTGCTTCAGCTGCTGGTCATTCTCGTCTTGCCAGACATGAAGTCTTGGAGCATTCATCGTCCCATCTGCGAGCTGCTCAGTGTACACCCGGAGGAACAGCCTATCCTGCATGGCAGCCGGATTCACGTGTGTGTTCTCGAGGAGGGTTAAGAGTGGAACTGCCACAGGCTTCTCGACACCTGCCCGTAGTTTGAATTCCGTGAACCCCGCATTTCACCCCACAGCGTAGTACCCCTTTCCCTTCGCATAGAAGGTTGGCCCGCGAGCCAGCGGACCTAGGACTCGGTACTCATCGTTCACATAGGTGGTGTCCACAGTGCTGTTGCTCTGCATGATCTCTCACCTGTTCAGAACCTGCAGGAGTGCTACCGTCTGTTCTATTGTGCTCTGAAGCTGGAACTCGGGTGTCATACTCTTGATCTCGTGGATCTGTGCCGAGATTGCAAAGTCTATGTACTTCCCAGCAGCAGACAATGGGTTCTCAGCGTGTATACTGGGTCGAATGACCATCAGACAGTCCTTCCGAGGATCAGTGTGGTGCGATGTCGTGGGTTCAATGGCCCCATCTTGATGTTGCACAAACTGCAGCATGTTTACGGTCTCGGTATGTAGCGGTTTTAAATGGCTGCTGTGTTTGGTAATGTTCTCCAGCAGATTGTCTACAGGCAGCAGGACATGTCGGCACGGCAGTCAGCATGACAGCCATGCCATGCACTGTCCCACTGTGACAGGGTCCGAGGACTGCTTCATGACATCAACATTATCCAGGACCGAGCCAAGGTTACACCTCCATCTGATGCAGAGATACTGGCCGCCATAGAGGATGGAGTGCCAGCTCATAGTACAAAAGAACTCCTGACGCGGATACTCTATCGGAAGTTTGACAGCACCCAGGGCAGACCACTCAACCTACCTGTGGTCCAAACCAACAGTCCTGATATTCTAGCTCTCCAAATGGTGAGGGTCTCTCCCAAAGATCTACCAATGGTCGGGAAGTGGGCTGCCATATTTATCCTCCATAGCCAGGAAGAGCGAGATATGATGGATAGACTCCAGTCTGGTGCAAATAACTGCTTCAGGGAGGAGGTCAGTGCCACTGTAGCAGAGAGCCATGACACCGGTCATGCAGAAGGTACTCAGGAGGGGTTTACTGGTGGCCGCAAGGAGGCTATTGAGCACATCTTCAATGAAAGAGGGTGCAGGAGATTGGGCAGTAATCTGCCAGCATTTCTGAAATTCCCAGATAACTACCAGGACTACCTCATCAAATCTACTCACAAGCATGATGCTAGTCGTGCATGGAATAGGTGGGGTTTCCATGAAAAGTTCCAGAAGAAGAGAGTCCTAGACTCTGACCCTCAGTGGATAGAGTTTCAGCAACAGTTTAAGCGACATGCTTCTGATGAAACTGCCGAAGTTCCTCAAGCTTCTGACGAAGTTCCTCAAGCTTCTGACGAAGGTCCTCAAGCATCTGACGAAGTAGCGGAGACCTCGGACGAAGTTACTCAGCCTTCTGATGAATGAAAAAAGTTGCGGCCGACAGCCTGTCAGTGATGATGCGTAGAGCAGGCTAGTTTTCTGTCTGGATTCATCTTGTAGGTGAAGGGCTGCGCCTTTTCCAGTGATGGCTCACCTGTCTCCTTGTTGCTGAAGATGAAGCAGTACAGCTCAGCTGCCCTCTGTACACCTGCGATAAAGTCCCCTTTGGTCTCCTTGAGGGTTAGGCTGTCGTATATGGTCTCGAGCAGGGCACGTCCACACTTGGAGCTGAAGTATAGCAATCGGGCACTGTGGCGGATGTCAGGTGAGATCTCGCAGGTGTATTTCTAAAAGAGGATGAAGACAGTTATCTTTGTGTGCCGGGTGTGCCTGGTGATGTTGCTGAGGTAGGTGACTGTCTTCTGGTTCATTGCAGGGTCATCGATAACTAGAACAAGTGGTTCTGTCAGTCGGGCTGCCAGTAGCTTCTCTATCAGTGCTTGCAGGTTCTGCGTCTTGGTGATTGGACCATTGTACCATTTATGATTACTGTCAACCACCTCAGCGGCGGAGTCAGACACCAGAAGGATGTATTGAGAGTGTAGATGTTCGGCCATGGGAGCCCGCAGCAAGATGTTTTTCCCGTGTCCTGATGGGGCAATGATCAGCACCACCTGGCCAGCATCGGCCAGCCTACTGTCGAATGGCACAGACATGCGCGTGGCAGATGGTTAGCACTTGGTCAGTGGTACATCTATATCTGGGAGACTAAATGGCGGGACTTCCTGCACCAGCTCTTTCGCCTGCAGAGCTGGGAATCCTGCACCTCCAGTGGCTATGAAGGATGCGATGGAGGCGTCAAGCATGAAATCCCAGTAGCAGCTGAGAAGATAGCGTAGAGGGCCTGTGTCAGCACCCACAGTGTCTAGTACATCCAGTATCTGTATGATACATGCACGGGAAGCCATGACTATCCTGTGGTCTTAAACAGCAAACCAAAGAACCCTGATTTCTTCACCGCTGGAAGCTGCAGGCTGGCGGTAGCACCCTCTGCACCATCAACAATGATCTTGCTCAGCCTGATGGTGCCTACCTTGTGATTCTCTCCATCCTGTTGGAATGAGCTCCGTGGATGCAGGAGATCCTTAACCAGTTCTTGTGCATAGGACTCAGCCATAACCTTGATGGCTCCAGCCTCATGGACTCCGAGCATACCTTGCATCGTTGCCCTGTCCTTGATACCCTTCCCCTTGTATACAGTCTTGGCCTTGTTAATGGCTGATTGTCCTACCGTATCAGTGTTCCCAATGAGATCTCAGGCTAGGATGGTACCGCGGATCTCCCGCAGGTCTCCCTTCTCATCGAAGTCTAGGAAGGAGATAGGGGCAACAGTGTCCTCTGAACCGTGGCATGCCTCGCCCAAGTGTAGTTGGTCATAGGAGGCCCACACAGTCGGCCAAGGGAATAGGTAGTAGTGCTCCAGGTACTGTCCCTTTCTGCAGGGGCACGCCTTGTGGGAAGTCCATCATTCCCGGGCATTGGCGATCCTCAGTCTGCGTGCTCGATGATTGGCTACACACCGCCCTCCAACATGGCATGCCTCATATGCTGCAGGGTTCTCGTGATCCATCTCTCACTATTCAGAGGGGTTAAACGTAGGCAACAATGATCTCAGCCATTGCACTCGTTGCTAGCCCTAGATCCGCGGCCTCCATTAGTCTAACACGTTCACCCATGATCTTGGCGGCAACAGTGTAGGGGGCACCACTGAGGGCGATCTTTGGGATGGGGTGAGTTATTCCGAGACAGTGCCCGGCCACCCCACTCACCACTGTAGCGAGGACAGCCACAGTGGCGGCAGGAAGAACCTCATTTCCCCCTGTCATCTTCACCATGGCCACATTCGCCGCCACGTTACTGGCGACATGGACTGCCAGGGGTTTTCCTTTGGTCAGTAACTTCTGTGTCTTGGTTCGCAGCAGGTTCTCCACCTTCTGAAGACTCGCCTGGCTCTCGAGCAGTTGCTTCACGATCTGTACCGTTGACGTCATTGTTTAAGCACTGAGTATACAATGCAGTTAAACATCTGCATCCCCTGTCAAGAGAGCTAATAAGATCATCCCAGTCGCATCTGCCAGGAGGCCGGGTTGGTACTCAGGAATATTCATCTCTCTATTGAGACATCTTAAACATGTCTGGGCTCACGCTATGCGAGAAGTACTATGATGTCTTCCAGAGGGAGTTGAAGGGCTACAAGAAGAAGACACCAGATGAGCTTGCTCAGCTCTCTGGTGCGGAGCTGACAGAGGAGCTGACAGCTGTGAAGCTCTATCTAGGATTTGGTAAGGGGCAGATCTGCTTTCTCGAATACCGTATCATGGGCGAGAGTACCGTCGAGCAGCTCCTGTGAGCTAAAGGTTTCGACAAGGATCGGGATTATCTGTCAGATGTGTTCCGGCAGTTGCAGACCTCCATGGCATCACCTGACTCAGAGCTGAACAAGGCTCTGCGATACTATATGCTGGAAAAAGGATGTGCTGTGGAACCATCCAGCCCTTGGATGTGCATGTTGGCAGCGTGTTTAGGGGCTGTAGGGCAGGCCAAGCTGGTTCAGTGTCTCACCGTGGTCCCCACTGCTACTGTAGAGAGTCAGGATAGTCTTATAGCTGATTTGCTAGCAGTGGAGTAGGCTGATCCCGAGCGCCACGATAGCTAGGCCTGACACAACTCGTGGACCTACTACATGAAGTGGTGTCATCTCGACTGGCTGCAGTGTCGGGGTCAGAGCTGCCATGGGAAGCGTCATGTCGACTGGCTGCAGTGTCAGGGTCGGAACGACTGTATGGCCCGTAGTATGCGTAGGTGCGTTGATATCAGTGTTGAAGCCGAAGTGGACACCGGGGGAACTCCCCTCGACTATCATGTTGTTATAGCCCCTGACTTGGAGGTCTTTGATGTTCACGATCATGTTGCTCGGAATCAACAGTAGGTGTTGTGAAATAGCAAAGTCAAGTTTGCGACTGGCCTTCTGCAACCCCTGCTGGAACTTGGCAATAAGACTACTGGGGTCTGCCACGATGATCATATCCTCAACGAGACTGATGAACTTAGCCTGGACCTCTGCTCATCTGACATCTTCCATGGAATGCCGCAGCTGGGTCTGTGCCATAAGGAGGCAGTAGCACAGTGCTTCCAGCGACTTGTTGATCCGAACGATCTCTGCTGGTGTGAGGCCTGAGGTGGTGTGTGGGACAAAGTACTTCCACACATCTGGATAGGGTCAGAGTCTGGATCGAACGAGAATGTTGCTGTCTTCCGATGGCCTACTCGTCGGGGATTCGATACGAGAATCCTGAGTAGTCATGTCTCCGGTCACCGTACATAACCCCAAGTCCGCTGTTGTCACCACCATGCCACCGATAGTCTGGGTGAGCGCTAAACTCTCTCTGTAGTCTGCTGGCCGATGAGACGCTATGACTGTTGAGCTATGGGTCGAAGGTGTTTGTATCAGGGAGGCTCGCACCCAGCTCATGGAGGATTCGTCGCACAGTGAAGTACACGTGGAATCTGAGACCACTGGCGATGAGCACAGCTTCAGGAGTACCAGAATAGGAGTGAAGCAGGGTGGAACTTACTCCACATCCTGCCGTGGCACACCACACGGCAAAGTTCAGCTGCTGATTCCAGTATGAGAGGCTTGGAGCAGCCATCCAAGTATGAGCTTGCTTTGCCTCCTTGATGGTGATGGGGCGGTTGGTCAGTGGTCGTGGGTTGACGGAGAAGCTGGTTCGGGACCGTCCATACACTGTGATGGAGAATGGTGTTAGCTCTGGTATATCATCCAGTAGCCCTCTCAGGCCAGTCAAGGGTGTACCCAGGAGGGAGGTGCGGTTGCCTCCGGATGACTGTCGTGAGGTTCAGTGGGAAGGCCATCTATACTGGTGTTCTTAAAGCTACCGCAGCACACTATTTGTAGTCGTCTCGACTCCAGAGACCAGCTAGGCGACCTCGCCGTAACATCTCGTTTTTTATTTCCTCCATATCGACCCGCCCGCTGGAGCCTTTGAGGTATTGCTGTCGCACTTTAGGTTTCTCTGTGTGGTACAGTGCTTGGACCTTCAATATATGGCGGTACTCTTCATCAGTGACCTGGCCATCCTCGAGAGCTTTGCTGACAGACTCGTAGATAGTCAGTAGCATATTCTGTGCCAGTCTCACATACTTAGCATGCTTCTCCAGCCTCCTTGTGATCTGCCGCTGCCCCACCCCCAAGCCCATGGCGAAGACAGTGGTGGGTAGTGTCACGCCACCCAACGGGATGGCGACGAGGGCACCCACCCCTGTAGCGAGAGTGGCCACAGCTGCCACACCATCACTGGCTCCAATCACACCCGCATCAGTGGTTGTATGCGTGAGGACGTTGTATGCTGTCTTATATCGCCTGCATGTTCTGCTGTACATTTCTGTCTCACGGACGAGATTCTTCCTGATGGTATCTATCTGCTGGAGTCACCAGCCATGGATGGTACCGCCCTCGTCAGCAGTCAGGGAGGGCTATAGTTCTGGTTGCTTCCGCCACTCTGATTATGCCATGGTATATCTGGAGGCTTAAACCTGCATCACCTGCAGAATGTGCTCATGAGTCATAGAAGGGTTCATTTTGGAGAGCCCAGCGAACAGTACCAGCTTGCGGGTGTTGAGACAGACGTCTCTTAGACAGTTGTCATCCAGCACTATGTCGGGGGCCAGTAGCTTTCTGAGAGGTAACATCTGGAACTTCACCTTATGACAAAATAGTAGGTCTGCCGCTGGATGGCTTTCTTGGTCTTACACTTCTGCACCATCTCCTCTTCCCACTGTATGACCTCTGCCTCATCCTCGTCTGAGAAGACACCTGGCTCATCCTCGTCTGTGAAGATATCTGGCACATCGTCGTCTGTCAAGCCTCCTGCATTCCGCTTACTCTCCTCCAGGATGGCCTGCCAGTATTGGAAATTTTCACTGTTCCTTCGCCTCCTTGCAAGGCTCGCATTCTGTTGATACCAGTTCTCCCATTGTAGTCGCCCTCCTTCTTGTTGCAGTGCGAGCCTTTGTTCGTTTAAGGCCTTTATCTGTGCAGGGGTCATGAAGGGGCGAACCGATTTCTTCAGCATCTCGGCCCGGGTCAGATATTCCTGGGATGATGTCATTTTGTTGTCAGGTCAATGAGTGATAAGAGTGTAAACTCTAAATGGGCGTCCGATATCCCATCCGTGCTGACATATATGTTAATGGAGGGGCTGTCAAACAGGTGATTTACAGGTGTGAACAGGCTAGGACTGATAGCTTTCCATAGGTTGCTGTTGGCACCTGGGAGATACTCTATCACATCCCGGTCAACTTCTACCAGTGAGCTGCTGTGTGCACTGCCCGGAGGTGGATGTAGCACATCGGCGTGTATGTATGTTTTCCCCCGCTGGGGCACCTCGAAGAGGACCCATTCTACACAGTACTGTACCACCCGTCTCCCCTCTAGAGAGGGTAAGATTACGTTCTCACCACCGGATAGAAGCAGTCGGACAATCAGCATGGTTATATGTCTTGTTTAAACCCCTCCTATAGTGTGCTATAGAACCCATATTTGCTCACTCGACTGGTCTTGCTGACCTGGCAGATGTATACGCAGTTGATGCTGCCAAGGTAAAAGAGAGCAATGGCAAATCATTCGCCCTACAGCACGAAGCAAGCTCAAAGGCATTCTCCCTCCACCCCATTGATGGTGATGGGGCGGAGCTGCTCACAGACCTCAAGGATGTGACGAAGGAGCACCTGGATCGCAACATGGATGACCACAAGATCGTGTTTCGGTACGATTTTCCGAAGAGGAAGTACATCCTCGAGCCATTGATTGAGCTCTCGGATACAGGGGTGGCAGACATCAACACCCTAAATAACGACCTCAGCTTTCATCTGGTCAAACCCTATTCGAGCGGTGCCCCACCGACGGCCCATGATGGCCTGCTATTGACCCTGGCAAAAACCCTGCAGTTCATATTTGAGAAGAATGAAGTGTGGTACTGCACTTGACCTGGGGGTGTCTGGCAAACTTGGTTGCCCTTATATATGCCTCCCGCAGTCATTGACATAGAGGTTACTCCCCTCTCCACTGTTGTGAAAAAGGATGGGACAGTTCAAACGCGTCACAATCGGGGATCATCCTTCCTCACCTACATAGGTGAAGGTGTCTCCCTGATGAGGGTGGGTCACCGGATTGGGGTTACAGGTGGAAAGCTCGTCCTGCGTCGTCCATTCGATGGACCAGAAGAAGCTGTTAACCTCCAGGAGGGAATCCTATGGCTAGATGGTGTGTTACATCTCTCCAAACTCAAGGGTGCTGTTAAACTGCTTCAGCGGGTCGGACTCACTAGCCCGAAAATGGCTCATATAGTCCTAGGGCTACGTTTCTTAGCTGGCGGCAGAGTGAAGCAGCTAGCCCCTGCCCCTGAGGGGATGAAGATGACTATCAATCCGGATGGAACAGGACTCGATCTGGCACAGATATTTCTCGAAGGCTTCACTCTGTTCAGTTTATCTCTTCATATATAGCCATGATTCTCATCATACTGCTCGTGCGTGTGTCTACAGCAGTGGCACAGGGCGCTGAGATTGCCATGATATTGGATGCCAAGTGGGCCCACTTCCAGGATGACCACCAGTACAATCCTTGGGTCGACCCCTTGCGGAGAAACATTTACGACTGCTTTCAACCACGTAAAGAGATCGAGTCTGTCTGCCACTTCTATGGGGTGGAGAGGGTAGGCCGTGGTTGTCTGCTGGAGACCCCTGCTCAGCACCAGATTCTCTGCGTAACATGTGAACATGCCAGAGTCTGCCATGGTTCACATGCTAATCACTTTAGCCTCCTCCTAGGTGAGCGTTGTCAAGGTAGATGGAAGCCCCTATGGGTGGTCCCATCATGCTGATGCGACTCTGGCAGAGACTACACAGAATAGAGGCCGGCCCTGTGGGCGATCAGTGGTGTATATCACTGTGGAGGCTTGTCTCTAAATGGGCGTTTAGCCCTGGTAGTAGTAGTGTCGGGATGATCCTACCTCCCTGGCAGCCGTTCAGCGATCCGCGGTGGTCTCAACATCCTATGCCCCAGGCGTTGAGAGGGTGGTGGTGCCCATGGATCACCAAACGGCGGCCAATTGAGGGAGGATATCATTTTGACCCGGACCCTGATTTCCATTTAGACAAATAAGCCCCCCACCTGATTTCCATCTAGACAAAGGAGGTGGTATCATTTCGACCCCCTATTACTACTCCATTACATAGTACACAGGTTGCATTAACAATGTAGCAGCTAAACTTAGCTGTGTTCAGCTGAAGAATGTAACATCCTGTCTGTAGCTGTAGTCGTACTGCAAGTGGGCGTATATCGTAAGGTGATGTAGTAACAGTGTCAACTGCTGGATGTCCAGAGCAGAAATTAATTGGATAGTGCTCGACGTGCTCCAACGAGGGCTACAGCTGCAGTTGTGAGTTGAGATTCGCAGACCATTGTTTGTGTATGTTGGTTCTGATAGTGGTCTTCCAGGCACATTTTTCGGGTGGGCTGTCCATGAGTTCATAGATGGATGGCAGCTCATACCTTGCCAATATGCTGTGTGCTGTAGTTCGGATCGACCAGTCGGGTACCGGCCGTACCAGCTAAGCTGATTCGTTCCCTGAACATGCCCCCCTGGGTAGAGCTAGAAGTGTATATAGGCCTATGGGAGAGATCGCATTGTAAAAACGGCTAAGTTCGTTAAAGCGCATAGTGCGCATACGCACGCTTGGATTCTATTTTTGATGGAGCATGTAGTTTACGACCAAGATAGGATGGTGCTTTTAGTGTACCGAGATGGTACCCTGTAATCCTTTTTGGTTACGTGTTCCCGTTGAACCTGGCATTATTCAAGACCAGAATTCGATGGGCTTTTTAAATCTGTAAATCATTTCAAAATCGGTTGGGAAATGGCTGAGTTATCTACGCAAATCCTCCTTGATTATCTTCAAAATATTGCCGTGACATCATAACCACGTGGACGCAGAACTTCTAGAATGTTCTAGAACATTCGACTATGCTATTATTAGCTACGCACTGTTTGTCTGTTGCTCGAACGATGATTGGTTGGAGCCTGCGCCTGTGACGTCACGAGGAGTATAAAAGGAGACACGATCCAGAGATCGAGAGCATCCTCGACCAGTGGCCGAACAGGTTGGACCTGTATTAGCTGCGATCAACAGATATTACGCATATGACTGTTTCTCTCCCGTAGCTAGCAGTTGCCAACCCACCGCACTAAAACAATTTTGTAACTCCCTACTTGCGGGAGCAATTTGGAACTTTCTAATTATCGTTCACGAATATTAATATCTGCTTCGGAACAAAAACTTGTGGTGAGGCCTTTACAGCCTGAATATGTGATTCTACAGACGTAGAGGCAGGATGTTCTTTGATGGATGACTCGCCAGATCTGCCGGCCATGCCTAAAAGTGGTATTTCAACTGTCATTACATTAATGTCGTGTAGTTTCTTCTAACTTTCGACCGCAGCAAGTAAACTCTGCCCGGTGCATCTTCAGAGCTGGCTGTCATACCCAGCACCGTTAACCTTAAGTTTTGTATCTCACCTGCATCCAACAACCCCCACTTGTGATCAGGTTGTTGACAACTTTCATCTGTGCCATCGGTGTACGGGAACCTTCTTCACAGCAGCAATGCTATTGTATCTCTTGCTGACTACACGTTAGACATTCTATTAGGCTTACAGTGCTGAGCGATGTACTTCCGCAATGAGTGTTCTTGCGGGAATCCTGTTTGCGGAAACCAACTTGCGTGAGCCAACCTGCAGGAACTTTCCAGCTTCCAGAGAATGCATCAACTCACGTCAACTAAGGAATGCGCATCAATTTCAGTAACGCAATAGCCTAACTTAAGAATGGCTACCGAGTATTCAAGTAACTACTTAACATGTTAATTATTACACTATACGTAAGAACGGTCCCGATGACTAAAAGGTACCGTAACGGTCTTAGGACCGCTAGTTATAGTTTCTGTATATGTTTATAGTTATTCTCATTTTCTGTAAGGTGTTTTCACTAACCGCACCATTGAAGTTTCGTTAACCTGTACTAAGATATATAATTCTGATCATATTACACTGTATTGATTGTTCTGGTTAGGTTATATATATATATATATATATATATATGGCCAGTGGCCATCAGTTCATATGTTCTGTTTATTCATAGAAAATATAGGACTGCAGTGCACATAGGAAACACTATATTTATATATGCATCACTTTCTCCCGCCACCAACAATTTTTCACTGAGGTCGCTGTCCATGTTATAACTCTGTTTAGCCCGGGATGCTACCGACTAAACCATTTCTATTCAGCTCAATAGGATAGGTTTAATATCTTCTTCTTCTTTTCGTTCGCTGATCATACTGCCAGTCCTGTAAGTGACTATCGACATGATCATAAGCGTTAATATGATAGAGACACTTTCTTCGTTAAGAAATCTGTAGTATATTCTTCTCTTCCGGCAGTGCGATAATCTAGCCCCGCACTCCGGTAAGACTCATAGCTCCAAGATTCTGTCTCTCTTCATGCTTCACTCAGCCTTGTGGCTTATTAATTGTTTAGATGTCCCTATCCCCACCATGGGCTGATCCGACTCTGGGAAACTGTTGGGGTTTCAGAGCGGTGATGGCCAGGGCATGGTATCACACACCATCCCTCCGCATCTTCGGATACTTGGTAGTTAGCACTTTTACCAATGTAGGAAAGCACTGCGAAAACATATCTTAATTATTATTTTATTTGCTGAACAATCCTCCTGCACCGCAGTGCAAAACTGGGCAACTTGTATATAAACCTAACGACAGGTTAAACGGTTAGTTCCATAGGACCCGGTGACGGGCGAGATACGTATCCCCACCGAACTCCATGAGAATATCTGGGCATGATATTCAGATCTGCCATGCCCTCACGGGAATGAGATTTACGGTGGGTATTCGTCTCTCTTACCTCCACCATAACGATAGGACAATTGTCTAATAATGCTTTCGTGAAAAGTAACCTGTGTCCTATAACGTTTTATGTGGTTACGGAGCAAGATGTTCGGATTCTTATCCAGTTCGGAGATCTTACTAAGTAACATGTATGAGTGCTGGCTTCAGTATTGATGTCTTAGGGCATCTGTTCTCAATGATAACCGTGTCTAATAGCTAGGTAGATACCAGCCATTTGCGGCCAAAAACAGTTTTTATTTCTAAAAACTAAAAAGCTAATTAAGCAAAGCAGAAGGCCTGTATAAATAAAGCTGCGACTACCAATTCAGCATACTAAGAATCACATAAGCCGGTGACTTGGGAATCCTTCTGGAATCGTTCGTCCCGTCTTCACATAAAACCGCACGCAACCCTATAGTCATAATCTTACTAGGTATGCTCTTTTCTTTTATAAGCATTCTTGGTTGAAATATTAGAGTGGGCTCATTTTTGCCTACTACTCTTCTCCCGCTTTAAGCAGTAGCGACACCTTCCCGAGAAAAACTATTTCTATGTGACCACGGGAGTTTGGCCCAATTAATGGCGACCATGGTACATATAGAAAACTTTCTGGAGTGTGAAAAGCGTAGCCGATGCCAACTACATCCTATCAATGAGATAGAGGGTGCAGCTATCGCCCCGCCCGCTAATGTTCCACCCAGTTCATCGAAACCAACCACACAGACGACACCACCACCAGCGATACAGAATTCCAATCAGAATCAAGTGCCTAGAGGAAGGGCGCATGCCCATAGAGGAAGCTACAATGGGGCCCCAAGGTGCGGGAACCAGTGCAACAATAACAACGGCAACATGAAAGAATGGATAGACGAGATCAATAAACAGATCTCAGCTCTCATGAATTTAGGTACAACACCAATCTCGCCACCACACAGTTTAGGACAACAAACACCACCAGCACCGCACCGCCACCAAACACTTGTTTCGGATGTGGTCAGCCAGGTCACTGGAGGGAGCAGTGTCCTAACCGACCTCCTTCCACCATGCCTGTTCCTGACTGCACACAGAGAAGCAGTCAAACCCCTAATGGCACCGAATTACCAAGAGCCACCTCGGTGCCCATATCCGTTTCCTGGTTCAACTGCGGCCTTCGTACAACAACGTTCAGTGACCACCAATCATCCACTGAACTCAGCTTTTACACCGACACCCAAAAGCACGGCTTCACACCTGTCAATGCCTACATAGCCTCCCCATCCACAGCATTTCCATCCCCTTCTTTCTCCGCACATAACAAGCCTTCTTTCCTTTGTAAAACAGCAGTGGTAGGTTGTAGCAACTCCGCTGAAACAACAGTTTTGCAAGCGCTACGTCCCGCCACCAAGACACTAAATTCTCAGTGTCCTTTGATGGTATGCAGAACACCACCCCATCCAGCATCATCTCCCGCATCTATAGAAAGCAGCGACTCAGGAGAAGCTGTCCGCTCTACCTCATGGATTCACAAGCACCGCTGTAAACAGGGAAAAACATGGCCCTGGCGGCATCACTGTTTCTTCTGTGCTTCACCAAAACATCTCATGAAGCATTGTAAGAAATGGCTTGCGCAGGTGGAGCTCATCCATCATCCTGTGTGCACCACCGTCTACACCAATACAGCATACCCAGAAACAGCAACAACTCCATCACCATTACTACCCCCAGCGCCGTCTTCACCGCAGCCCTCACAGCAGTGGCGACGGCGAACTGGCCCTTTCCTCACTCAGCCATCCACAACAATACGAGAAGCCATTCGGAAACAGTCAGAGTACATACAGAGTGATTCCGCTGCGACGCCATTGCCACAGACGACATTATTGGAAACTCTTCCACAGGTACACCGCAAAGTGATATACAAATGTGCCTGTCTGTTTAGTGGCGTTTCCACCAGTGCCACCGTCGACACTGGTGCTTCTATCACAGTATTTAACAAGCGCTTATATGAGAGCATCCCACCTCATAAGAAGCCTCCCCTTAAGCCTACAAATACTTACTTACAGACGGCTACGGGAGCTGATGTGCCCATAGCCGGTGTAGTCAATTTAGTTATCCAAACAGAAGAGATGCAATTCATACAGCGAGTTGTCATCGCCTCTATTCATAATGATGCCCTACTTGGCTCTGATTTCCTCAGTGCCAGCGAAGCCATCATACATTGCATACAACAGGAACTCGACATACACGGCCGACGAATGCTTCTTGGACCATCGTCGTCATTATATGACACATGCACGGTTATATTATCAAGTACTGCCACAGTTGAGCCAGGACAGGAACAAATGTTATGGGCCACCGCACCACAGTTAGGAAGCAACACACACATCGCTATGCTGGAACCCGATCCTGATTATATGATCGCCTCACAATGCGCAAGTCCCCGCATAATAGGAGACACTACTAATAAGGAAAATATACCTTATAGAGTGTTCAATGGTACCACAGATCCCATCACTCTGGAACCCGGAGTACGCTGTGGCCATTTAGTGGACATAATCTCATTGGAATCACCTACACCTGCTGACACACCACCACATATGACTGATGATTTACCCGAACATTTACATGATTTGTATCTATGTGCCACAGTTGGATTACTGCAATCACAGAAACATGAAATTCGGAAACTACTACATAAATATCGCGATAGTTTCTCCTCCGGAGACATAGATCTCGGAGAGACTCATCTCATACGACACTCCATTGATACGGGCAATAATTGCCCTGTACGACAACTGGTATGACGTCTTCCCATTCATAAGGAAGCGGAAGCACACTAACAGGTGAACGACATGTTGCGGACTGGTATTATTGAAGCCTCAGCATCTCCATGGGATAGCCCAATAGTACTAGCTGGCAAAAAGGACGGAACCTTGCGGTTTTGTATAGACTACTGCCGCCTTAATGATCTTAGCATTAAGGACGCTTATCCATTACCCTGGATAGACCAGGCCTTGGATTCCTTGTCTGGAGCCAAGTGGTTTTGTACCCTTGACATGGCTAGTGGTTACTGGCAAGTAGCCATGGACGAAGCTGACATGGTAAAGACCGCATTCCTTTGTAGGGATGGTCTTTTCCAATTCCGCAAGATGCCCTAAGGGTTGTTCAACGCTCCGGGAACTTTTGAACGACTCATTGAGCAGGTTTTAACCACCCTGCAATGGGAAATCTGTCTTTGTTACATCAATGACGTAATAGTCTTCGCACCCACATTTGAGTAAACCCTAAGAAATTTGGACACCGTGCTTTCACGCTTCCGCACAGACAATTAGAAACTCAAGCCTAAGAAATGTCATCTCTTTAGACAGAGTATTGAGTTCCTGCGACACGTCATATCCGGTGATGGAGTGGCTACTCAGCCATCAAAAACTAAAGCAGTAGCAGAGTGGCCGCAGCCCTCTTCAATTACAGAGACACATAGTTTTCTTGGCCTATGCCAGTACTATCGCCATTACATCCAACATTGCAGCGAGATTGCTTCACCCCTCTACAAGATCACTGGGAAAGATCGACCATTTGAGTGGACGAGTGAGTGTGAGGGCTCCTTCAGGGCGCTGAAGGAACTCTTGACGACCGCCCTGATTCTTGCTCACCCTAATCCAATCATCGATTTCATCTTAGACACAGACACGTCAGCTTACGCTATAAACGTGGTTCCATCTCAGGTCACGGAAGATGGAACGGAGCAGGTATTGGGTTATGGTTCACGTACTCTGAGTAAAATGGAGAGAAGATACACAACCACCAAGCAAGAATTATTGGCGGTGGTCCATTTCGTCAAGTACTATAAACACTTTCTGTATGGGCACCATTTTACACTCCGTACAGACCATGCCTCACTACGATGGCTCAGGACTTTAAAAATCCGGAGGGCCAGGTAGCGAGATGGCAGGAATCCCTGCAGGCCTATAACTTTAACGTTGTTTACCATCCCAGCAAATTGCATGGGAATGTCGATGCCCTCAGCAGAATCGGCGTGGAAGCTGAACACGAAGAGTCCATCACCCTGACACAGTCGACACAGCCATCTCCGGAGTTCCCCGAATTGAGGTGCGCAGAGTGGAATCCGGTGAAAATCGCACACCACCAAACAACAGATGTACAGGCACGAGATATATACGCGTGGATCCAGGAGGGGGTACGTCCTCCTAAGGAATCGGTAACACCACTTTCTAACATGGCAAAATATTATTACCAATGGTTCAGAGAATGTCAATTAATAAATAAAGTTCTATATATTAATGGCCATTTGGTAGTCCTTGAAAGTTATCGTGAACTCATATTGAAACAACTACATGATAACGCCGGACATCTAGCAATGGAAAGGACTGTTGCCCGTATCAAACTGAGATTCCACTGGATCGGGATTCGCGATAGTGTCAAGGCAAGGGTCGCCAAATGTATCCCTTGCCAAAATTGTGCTGTTGGCCCACACCATATCGCACCATCTCAAATTAAGATTGTTTGTGCACCGTGGGAGCGAGTGGCTATCGACGTGCTCGGACCCTTGAATACGACGGATGAGGGAAATAAATACATCCTCGTATTACAGGATTATTTTGCGAAGTGGGTGGAAGCATTTTCTCTAGTAGTAGTGTCGGGATCAAAATGATACCACCACCCTCAACTGGCCACCGTTCGGCGATCCGTGGCCCCCACCTCCCTCTCAATCTCTGGGGCATAGGAATTTGAGACATGTGATGTTCGTGGTCGAGATGGGAGTTGCTGACATGGAAATAAAACTCCCGTGCAGACCCCACACTCGGGGAGAACCTCCTCAGTATACCGGCCAGTGGCCGGCCTCTCTCTATTCTGTGTAATCTCAGACAAACACGTAGTCTCTGCCAGAGTCGCATCGGCATGATGGGACCACCCATAGGGGCTTCCATCTACCTTGACAACGCTCACGTAGGAGGAGGCTAAAGTGATTAGCATGTGAACCATGACAGACTCTGGCATGTTTACATGTTACGCAGAGAATTTAGTGCTGAGCAGGGGTCTCCAGCAGACAACCACGGCCTACCCTCTCCACCCCATAGAAGTGGCAGACAGACTCGATCTCTTTACGTGGGTGAGCGCGGTCATAAATATTTATCCGCAAGGGGTCGACCCAAGGATTGTACTGGTGGTCATCCTGGAAGTGGGCCGACTTGGCATCCAATAGCATGGCAGTCTCAGCGCCCTGTGCCACTGCTGTAGACGCCAGCATGAGCAGTATGATGAGAATCATGGCTATATATGAAGAGTTAAACTGAACAGAGTTAACCCCTCGAGAAATATCTGTGCCAGATCGAGCCCTGTTCCATCCGGATTGATAGTGATCTTCATCCCCTCAGGGGCAGGGGCTAGCTGCTTCACTCTGCCACCAGCTAAGAAACGTAGCTCTAGGACTATATGAGTCGTTTGCGAGCTAGTGAGTCTGACTCGCTGAAGCAGTTTAACAGCACCCTTGATTTTGGAGACTTGTGACACCATCTAACCATAGGGTGCCCTCCTGGAGGTTAACAGCTTCTTCTGGTCCATCGAATGGACGACGCAGCAGAAGCTTTCCACCTGTAACCCCGATCTGGTGACCCACCCTCGTCAGGGAGACACCTTCACCTATGTAGGTGAGGAAGGATGATCCCCGATTGTAGAGCTTTCGAACTGTCCCATCAATTTTCACAACAGTGGAGAGGGGTGTAACCTCTATGTCAGTGAGTGCCGGAGGCCTATACAGGGGCAGCATGTTTGCCAGTCACCCCCAGGCCCAGTGCCGTACCACACTTCATTCTTCTGCAGGTTTTTTGCCAGGGTCAATAGCAGGCCATCATGGGCCATCGGTGGGGCACCGCTCAAATAGGGTTTGACCAGATGAAAGCTGAGGTCGTTATTTAGGCTGTTGATGTCTGCCACCTCTATATCCGAGTGCTCAATCAATGGCTCGAGGATGTACTTCCTCTTTGGGAAATTGTACCGAAACATGATCTTGTGGCCAGCTTTGTTGCGACCCAGGCGCGCCTTCGTCACATCATTGAGGTCTGTGAGCAGCTCCACCCCATCACCACCAATGAGGTGGTGGGAGAATGCCTTTGAGCTTGCTTTGTACTTTAGGGCGAATGACTTGCCATCGCTCTCCTCTACCTTGGCAGCATCAACTGCGTACACATCTGCGAGGTTAGCAAGACCAGTCGAGTGAGCAAATATGGGTTCTATAGCATGCGATAGGAGGCGTTTAATGAGACATATAACAATGCCGATTGTCCGACTGCTACTCTCCGTTGGTGAGAATGTAATCTCCCCCTCTCTAGAGGGGGGATGGGTGGTACAGTACTGTGTAGAATGGGTCCTCTTCGAGGTGCCCCAGAGGGGCACAACATACATATACGCTTATGTGCTACATCAACCTCCGGGAAGTGCACACAGCAGCTCACTGGTAGAAGTCAGCCGGGATGTGAAAGAGTATCTCCCAGGTGCCAATAGCAACCTATGGAAAGCTATCAGTCTTAGCCTGTTCAAACCTGTAAATCACCTATTTGACAGCCCCTCCATTAACATATATGCCAGCATGGATGGGATATCGGATGCCCATTTAGAGTTTACACACTTATTACTCCTTGACCTGATGACAACATGATATCATACCAGGAATATCTGACCTTTGCCGAGATGATGAAAGAGGATGGACCCTTCATGACCCCTGCACAAAACGAACAGATGCTCGCACTGCAACAAGAAGGAGAGTGACTACAGCAGGAGAGCCGGTATCAACAGAATATGAGCATTGCAAGGAGGCGAAGGAACAGTGAAGCTTCTAAATCCTGAAGGACCTCCTGAAGAAGAGTAAGCAGGATGCAGGAGTCTTGACAGATGGCGATGAGCCAGATGTCTTCACATACGATGATGAGCCAGATGTCTTCACAGACGAGGATGAGCAAGGTGTCGTCGCAGACGAGGACGAACCAGAGGTCATACAGTGGGAAGAGGAGATGGTGCAGAAGTGTAAGACCAAGAAAACCATCCAGCGGTGGACCTACTATCTTGGTGATAAGGTGAAGTTCCAGATGTCACGTCTCAGAAGGCTACTGGCACCCGACATAGTGCTGGATGACCACTGTCTAAGAGACGTGTGTCTCAACACCCACAAGCTGGTATGGTTCGCCGGCTCTCCAAAATGAACACTTCTATGACTCATGAGCAGATTCTGCAGGTGATGCCGGTTTAAGCCTCCAGATATATTATGGCAAAATCAGTGTGGCGGAAGCAACCAGAACTATACCCCTCCCTGATTGCTGACGAGGGTGGTACCATTCACGGTTGGTGACTCCAGCAGATAGATACCATCAGGAAGAATCTCCTCCATGAGGCAGAAAAGTACAGCAGAACGCGCAGGCGATATAAGACAGCATACAACATCCTCGCGTGTACATCCACTGCTGCGGGTGTGATTGGAGACAGTGCTGGTGTGGCAGCTGTGGCCCTCTAGCTACAGGAGTGGGTACCCTCATGGCCATCCCGCTGGGTGGCGTGACCATTGTTTTGGCCATGGGCTTGGGGTGGGGCAGCGGCAGATCACAAGGAGGCTGGAGAAGTATGCTAAGTATGTGACACTGGCACAGAGTATGCTATGGACTATCGACGAGTCTGTCAGCAAAGCTCACGAGGATGGCCAGGTCACCGATGAAGAGTACCACCATATATTGAAGGTCCAAGCACCTAAAGTGCGACAGCAATACCTTAAAGACTCCAGCGGGTGGGTTGATATTGAGGAGCTAAAAACGAGATGTTACGGCGAGGTCACCCTGCCTGTCTATAGAATTGAGACGACTACAAATAGTGTGCTGCCTGCATGGTAGCTTTAAGAACACCAGTATAGATGGCCTTCCCACTGAACCTCACGACAGTCATCCGGAGCCAAGCGCCCCTCCTGGGTACACCCTTGACTGGCCTGAGAGGCCTACTGGATGATATACCAGAGCTAACACCATTCTCCATCACAGTGGATGGACGGTCCCGAACCAGTTTCTCCATCAACCCACGACCGCTGACCAACCGCCCCATCACCATCAAGGATGCAAAGCAAGCTCATACTTGGATCGCTGCTCCAAGCCTCTCATACTGGAACCAGCAGCTGAACTTTTCCGTGTGGTGTGCCATGGCATGATGTGGAGTATGTTCCACCCTGCTTCACTCCTAATCTGGTACTCCTGAAGCTGTGCTCATCGCCAGCTGTCTCAGATTCCATGTGTATTTCACGGTGCGACGAATCCTCCATGAGCTGGGTGCAAGCCTTCGTGATACAAACGACTTCGACCCACAGCTCAACAGTCATAGCATCTCAGGAGCCAGCAGACTACAGAGAGAGTTCAGCACTCACCCAGACTATCGGCGGCATGGTGGTGACAACAGCAGCCTAGGGGTTATGTACGGTGACCTGAAACATGACTACTCAGGATTCCCCTATTGAACACCCCGACGAGTAGGCCACCGGAAGACAGCGACATTCTTGTTCAATCCAGACTCTGACCCTGGAGTGCTGATGCAAAATATGCACATCACTGGCTTGTGGCAGGACTATCAGGATGTGGGGAAGTACAGTGTCCCCCTCCCCCCTCAGGCCTCACACCAGCAGAGATCGTTCGGATCAACCAGTCCCTGGAAGCACTGCGCTACTGCCTCCTTACAGCACAGACCAAGCTGCCTCATTCCATAGATGGTGTCAGCGGAGCAGAGGTCCAGGCCATGTTCATCAGTCTCCTTTAGGATATGATCATCGTGGCAGACCCCAGTAGTCTTATTGTTAAGTTCCAGCAGGGGTTGCAGAAGGCCCGTCGCAAACTTGACTTTGCTATTTCACCACACCTATGGCTGATTCCGAGCAACATGAGCGTGAACATCGAGAACCTCCAAGTCAGGGGCTATAACAACATACTAGCCGAGGGGAGTTCCCCTGGAGTCCACTTCGGCTTCAACACGCATAGTACGGCCATACAGTCATTCTGACCCTGACACTGCAGCCAATTGACCCGATGCTTCCCATGGCAGCTCCGACCCCGACACTGCAGCCAGTTGACACGAGACCGCTTCCCGTGGTAGCTATATGAGTGTTGTCAGTCCTAGCTATTGTGGCGCTTGGGATCAGCCTACTCCGCCGATAGCAAATCAGCTATAAGACTATCCTGACTCTCTACAGTAGCAGTGGGGACCACGGTGAGACACTGAACCAGCTTGGCCTGCCCTACAGCCCATATACCTGCTGCCAACATGCACATCCAAGGGCTGGAGGGTTCGGCAGTTCATCCTTTTTCCAGCTTGTAGTATTGCAGAGCCTTGTTCAGCTCTGAGTCAGGTGAGGCCATGGAGGTCTGCAACTGCTGGAACACATCTGACAGATACTCACGATCCTTGTAGAAACCTTTAGCTTGCAGGAGCTGCTCGACGATACTCCAGCCCATGATGCGTTATTCGAGGAAGCAGATCTGCTCCTTACCAAATCCTAGATAGAGCTTCACAGCTGTCAGCTCCTCTGTCAGCTCAGCACCAGAGAGCTGAGCGAGCTCATCTGCTGGGTTCTTCTTGTAGGCCTTCAACCTCCTCTGGAAGACCTCATAGTACTTCTCACATGGCACGAGTCCGGACACGTTTAAGATGTCTCAATAGAGAGATGAATATTCCTGAGTACCAACCCGGCCACCTGGCAGATGCAGACTGGGAAGATCTTATTAGCTCTCTCGACAGGGGACGCAGACATTTAACAGCATTGTATACTCAGTGCTTAAACAATGACGTCAACGGTACAGATCGTGAAGCAACTGCCCGAGAGCCAGGCGAGTCTTCAGAAGGTGGAGAACCTGCTGCGAACCAAGACACAGAAGTTACTGACCAAAACAAAACCTCTGGCAGTCCATGTCGCCAGTAACGTGGTGGCGAATGTGGCCGTGGTGAAGATGACACACGGAAATGAGGTTCTTCCTGCCACCACTGTGGCTGTCCTCGCTACAGTGGGGACTGGGGTGGCCAGGCAGTGTCTCGGAATAACTCAACCCATCCCAAAGATCACCCTCAGTGGTGCTTCCTACACTGTTGCCGCCAAGATCATAGGTGAACGTGTTACACTAATGGAGGCCATGGTTCTAGGGCTAGCAACGAGTGCAATGGCTGAGATCATCGTCGCCTACGTTTAACCCCTCTGAATAGTGAGAGATGGATCACGAGACCCTTGCAGCGAGCACGCGGACTGAGGATCACCAATACCCGGGAATGCTGGACTGCCCACAAGGTGTGCCCTGCAGAGAGGGCCAGTACCCTGAGCACTGCTACCTATTCCCTTGGGCGACTGCGTGGTCATCCTATGCCCAACTATTTCACTGGGGGTATGGCTAGTAGGTTTAAGCCGTGTATATAGCACTATGACTCTGTCACTCACAGACCTAGAAAGCAAAGAGCTAGGCGATCTTAGTCACTTGGGCGAGGCACGCCTCGGTTCAGAGGACACTGTTGCCCCTATCTCCTTCCTAGACCTCGATGAGAAGGGAGACCCGCGGGAGATCCGAGGTACCATCCAAGCCTGAGATCTCATCGGGAATACTGATATGGTAGGAGAATTGGCCATTAACAAGGCCAAGACTGTATACCATGGGATGGGCATCAAAGACAGGGCAACGATGCTCGGTATGCTCGGAGTCGATGAGGCTGGTGCCATCAAGGTTATGTCTGACTCCTATGCACAAGACCTGGTTAAGGATGTCCTGAAACCACGGAGCTCATTCCAACTGGATGGAGAGAATCTTAGGGTAGGCACCCTCGGCCTGAGCCATATCACTGTCGATGGCAAAACAGGTGCTTCCGCCAGTCTCCAGCTACCAGAGGTGAAGAAGTCAGGGTTCTTTGGTTTGCCATTTAAGACCACATGGTAGTCATGGCTTCCCATGCATGTATCATACAGATATTGGATGTACTAGACACTGTGGGTGTTGACACAGGCCCTTTACGCTATCTCCTCAGCTGCTGTTTGGATTTGATGCTTGATGTCTCCATTGCATCCTTCATATCCGCAGGTGCAGGATTCCCCGCTCTGCAGGCGAAAGGGCTGGTGCTGGATGTACTGCCGTTTAGTCTCCCAGATATAGATGAGGCTACCGCCGACCAAGTGCTAACCATCCTCTGCATGCGTGTCTGTACCATTCAACAGTAGGCCGGCCAATGCTGGCCAGGTGGTGCTGATCATTGCCCGTCAGGACACGAGAAAAACATCTTGCTGCGGGCTCTCCTGGCCGAAGATCTACACTCTCAATACATCCTTCTGGTTTTTGACTCCGCCACTGAGGCATTTTTCAGTAATGATCAATGGTACAATGGCCCAATCACCAAGACACAGAACCTGCAAGCACTGATGGAGAAGCTGCTGGCAGCCCAACTGACATAACCACTTGTTCTAGTTATCGATGACCCTGCAATGGACCAAAAGACAGTCACCTACCTCAGCAACATCACCAGGCGCATCCGGCACACAAAGATAACTGTCTTCATCCTCTTTCAGAAGTGCACCTGCGAGATCTCACCTGACATCTGCCACAGTGCCCGATTGCTATACTTCAGTTCCACGTGTGGACGTGCCCTGCTCGAGACCATATATGACAGCCTAACCGGCAAGTAGACCAAAGGGAACTTTATTGCAGGTGTACAGAGGGCAGCTGAGCTGTACCACTTCATCTTCAGCAACAAGGAGACAAGTGAGCTGTCACATTTCAAGCCATCTCTGGAAAAGGCACAGACCTTCACCTAAAAGCTGAATCCAGCCAGGAAACTAGCCTGCTCTACGCCTCATCGCTGACAGACTGTCGCAGCTGCCGCAACCTTTTTCAAGGCTGCGTGGTCTCCGCTACCTCGTCCACGGTCTCTGCTACTTTGTCAGATGCTTGAGGAACTTCGTCAGAAGCTTGAGGAACTTCGTCAGAAGCTTGAGGAACTTCGTCAGAAGCCTGTTGCTTAAACGCTACCCACTGAGCGTCAGATGGTAGGACTCTCTTCTTCTGGAACTTCTCACGGAAGATCCACTTTGTCCATGCGTGACGAGCAGCTGACTTGCAAGCGGATTTGATGAGGTAGTCCTGGTAGTTATCTGGGAATTTCAGCAATGCTGCCAGATCACTGGACGATCTCCTGTGCCCTTCTTCATTGTGGATGTGCTCAACAGCCTCCTTGCGGCCAACAGTGAACCCCTCCTGGGTACCTTCTGCATGACTGGTGTCTGCTACAGCGGCACTTCCTTCCTCCCTGAAGTAGTTAGTTGCTCCAGACTGGAGCCTATCCAGCATCTCTCGCTCTTCCTGGCTATGGAGGCTAAATACGGCAGCCACTTCCCGACCGTTAGTAGATCTTTGGGGTTGACCCTCGACTTTTGGAGAGCTAGAATAACAGGACTGTTGGTTTGGGCCACAGCTAGGTCGAGTGTCCTGCCCTGGCTGCTGTAAAACTTCCGGTAGAGTATCCGAGTCAGGAGTTCTTTTGTACTACGAGCTGGCGCTCCTTCCCCTATGGCAGCCAGTATCTCCACATCAGACGGAGGTGTGACCTTGGCTCGCTCGTGGATAATGTTGATGTCACGAAGCCGTCCTCGGACCCTGTCACAGTGGGACAGTGCACGCCGTGCTATCGTGCCGACTTGTCCTGCTGCCTATAGACAATCTGCTGGAGAACTTGACCAAACTTGGCAGCCGTTTAACCCCTCTATATACCCAGACCTTAATCATGCTACAGTATGCAATGGGGCCATTGAACCTGCGACATCGAACCACACTGATCCTTGGAAGGACTGCCTGATGAGAACCCATTGTCCGCTGCTGGGAAGTACATTGACTTTGCAATCTCGGCACAGATCCACGCGATCAAGAGCATGACCCTCGAGTTCAAGCTTCAGAGCACAATAGAACAGACGATAGAGCTCCCGCAGGTTCTGAACAGGTGGGAGATCGTGCAGAGCAACAACACCGTGCACACCACCTGTGTGAATGATGAGTACCGAGTCCTAGGTCCGCTGGCACATACCTTCTATGTGAAGGGAAAGGGGTACTACGCTGTGGGGTGCAATGAGGGGTTCACGGAATTCGAACTATGGGCAGGTGTCGAGAAGCCTGTGGCAGTTCCACTATTAACCCTCCTCGAGAACACACACGTGAATCCGGCTGCCATGCAGGATAGGCTGTTACTCCGGGTGTACACTGAGCAGCTCGCAGATGCGATGATGAATGCTCCAAGACTTCATGTCTGGCATGATGAGAATGACCAGGAACTGAAGCAAACGGGTTCCAAACAGCGAATTGTGCATGTGGAGCGACAACACCAGCAGGTCCAAGCCACAGCTAACCAATGGGTAGAGCTGACATTGCATCGTGGTGCAATGGACTGTGTCACTGTTGTGGTCCTGGTTCAGAAGGGAGGAGCCATCCATCAGGTGGATAAGCTAGATGACTTCAAGCTTGTGGTTACTGGGACCAATGTTCTTGGTGAGGTACGCGAGCTGACTGATTGCCAGACAGAAAACTAAGTCATATGCACTTCTGCGACTAACCAGTGGAAGCGATGACCTCGAGTCGGCACTCGACGGCCATCACCACATCGGGGGCAGGAACATCCCACCTAATCAGGGCAACTGACTCAGCTTCAATATCGGAAACCTCATAGCTGGGACTCGCCCAATAGGTGTGACGGTACTTTACTTTGGCTATGCTAAGGTATGCATGTCGAACACATCAGGTATTCAGCTTGAGTGTGTGTAGAGCAGGACTCCTGTCATCACCGCTGCAGCTGCCACCACTACTATAAGCTCTGCTGTCTTCTGACCTGGCGATGCTTCATAGTCGAGCGTTGGCTCAGATACAGCCTCGTAGTACTTATCTGCCTCTTTGAGGCTCTGGCTGGCCTGAGCTCGGAGTTGGCGTCGGCGTGCCTCCCTCTGGCGCATATGCTCAAGGGCTTTGCTGTATTCAAACTTCTCTTTAGACAGCTTCTCCATTGCCTGGTTATGACGCTCATGCTCGACCTCTGCTTCCTTCTTGTCGGCGAAGCTGAGTCCCCAGTTCGCTAAGGCAAACATGTCCGCATTCAAGATTGCGGATGCCATGCTATAGACTACAGTTTAAAGCTACAATATAGCTGTCCCCCAGCGATGGATATGTATGAACCAGAGGCTTATGAAGGTCCAGTCGAGGATATAGAAGATGAGGACTATGAGGAGGACTATGATGATGAGGGTTATGATGCAGACGACTACGATGTAGTGAAGACCGCGATTGAGTATGTTGATGTAGCGGAGACCACACCTGAATCCCACAGGCTAGTACACAGAGCAAAAGGAATCTATCGCACTTACATAAAGGGTTCTATCAGTCCGCTGCCAGCAATTGGGGCTCTGATCGTTCTGTTCACAACGAAGGCTGCTGAAATGGTCCGCAAGATCGCCAACAATGCTCTCCATGGGGTGGAGAAGTTTTCTGAAGACATACCAGCCATCGCCTCAGGAGTAATTACGTTCTTCGGAGTTGCAGGCCCTTGGCTAACGTATGTTTCCATAGCGCTCGCAGTGATCTGTGCTGCAGAACATTTAAGCCGTACTATATCAGGAGGGCGTCTCTGTACGACCTGGTCAAGTCCCTTAACTTCCGAGGGTTGGTCGATAAACTACTGTTCAGGAGGTCTTCAGTGATGATCGAATGAATGACGGCCGTCTGTTCGTCTGTTTAGAGTTCACCCAGGCCGTGTGTGACAGGACGGGAGTGGACGTCAGTTATGAAATCCGGGAGTTTATCAACCGTATTTCTTGAGGAACTCTACTATCAGCCTGGTGGATATTACCGTGAGCCCGCTCAACTACTCGAGGCTGCACCTCGCAAGGGCCACAACTTCACATTGGAGACATTTAGTCAGTGGCTCAGCCGCCAGGTGATGTGGCAGATATACTGACCTCGTCCATGGCACATCAGGCATGCCCATTTCGAGGAAACTGTCCCGAACAGAGTTCACCAGGCAGATGTTCTATTACTTCCACAGGACTCGATTGGTCGTAAGACGTACGAGTCTGCCCTCACCATCGTCGATGTCGCCAGCAGGTACAAGGCTGCAGTACCCTCACAGACAAGTCAGCTGGCCAGGTGGCCCAGGCATTCCAGGGTGTCTACGAGGCTTTGGAGAATCCCCTCCAGTGGCCAGAATTGTTGCAGGTGGATGAGGGTAAGGAGTTTAGAAGTGAGACTGCAGCACTCATGTGGAAACACGGTGTGGCAGGTAGACGAGACAAGGTAGGGCATCACCGTGCCCATGCTATCGTTGAGCAGTGGAATCGGACACTGGCAGAGAGACTGTTCCCACACCACTACGCCATATCCTGGTTGCGCATGCATAGGCCTCGGTTTTTAGCCCTGTCCACCCCGCCATGTAGGGCACTGTAGAGCCTCTGCCAAGAGACCGCATTCTGCCACTTTGACATTCCCTTAGCCGAGCACTTACTTGCAGCTGCGCTCTCCACGTAGAAACATTTGGAGCAGAGACCGATGCCACGAGATCCTTCGAACTCGAGCTTGAACAGTCCCGGAGTCCGTCCAGACCAATTGTCCCAAGCTAGCCAGTCCCGCTTATGAGCCTGGTACTCTGCTCACATCTCAGGGCGAATGACGTCCTCGAGGTTGGAGCCTGCTATAGCGATATACGCGGAGTCAGTGTCCATCTGCAGGTACTCAAAGCTGTCACGAGCTATGTAGCGATCGAGGAAGCCATAGTAGAACTCCAGCATTCACAGCTTTGCGACCTCATAAACGGCTATTCCCACCTGGAAGGGCCTTCGAATTGTGATTCTCGGCTTGCAACTCTGGAGCTCGTATAACTCACCGATCTCCTCGAGATATTCGAACCATGCACTACGCAGGGCCTTGTCTACCATGCGTTCATCCCTCGTGAAGCTGGTGTTGCTATGGCGTTCTAGGGCCTCGATGAGCTTCCCGTAGGCACTGTTGCTGAGGAGTTTGAAGAGATCTGCCAAGAGCGCTTTGATCTTATCTACATCTCCCGAGCGGCAGGCCTCCGTAACATTCTCCACGAACCACTTGAATGGGCGCTTGGCCCCGTAGTCTATGGTGCGGTATACAGCAGTGATCTCCAGGCCATGGGTTATATATATACCACTTGAGTGTCTGTGCGTACAGTAGCCGCTTCTTGCCAGAGAGGGCATCGACAAACCTCTGGGTGGCGGGCCGCTTCCGCCCTGTACGCTCTGGATATACCTGCATCTCAGAAGAGACGGCCTCTACTGGGATCTCGCAGTTTTAGAAGAGCGGTGACATTTCCTCGAACTTTGCCCACAGAGCCTTAGGGACCTCTATATCCACCTCAGCAAATCCAAACCAGCGGTCTGCTAGGAGCTCCTCCTTAAAGCTGATTACACCACTGGCACCGGACCAACAGTGCACTGTCTCCTTACCACAGGGCATCTCTTTGGCCATCGTTGACTGGTACAGAGCATTTGCATTGTAGCCGAGTAGACATTGGCAGACACGCTCACTCTGGCGGATGTGTGTCACACTTGCCTCATGGTATCTGGTGAACACGATGCTGGGCCCTCCAACACCCGCGTCCTTCAGCATCTCGTAGGCCTCCTAGCTTGGAGAGTAGAGGCTAACATCCGGCATGTGCTGATTGGTTCCACATAGGAGGTACTGCAGTGACACACCTGGGAGAGACACTGCGTCTTTGAGGATGTCTATTTCTCATTCTGTGTAGAACTCCCACATCGGCTCTAGAGCTTCGATGAATGGGCTGATGTCCAGGTTGTTGTAGTATCGCAGCCAGTCGGCGAATGTCGGCAATCCGTGCTCGCTGAATGTCTGTTACATTGTTCACACTCTGTTCGGGTCAAGAGGTAGCCACCCTTGAGCTTAGATGTTCATGCTGAGTACTCAAGAAGCCCTGGATAGTTGAGCTTCTCATGTGTGTCAAACCATTCATATGGGAGCCAGCTCTTCTGCTGTGTACACCCGTAAGCTTTGACCCATACCTCGTACGAGACTCCTGGGCCGAGGTAGTTCAGCACATCGAGAAACCGTAGCTCAAGTGTTATGAGGAACATGGTCTGACTAGTCTTCTTGGCGACTTTCACTGTACATGCACTGTCAGTCAGCTCATCGACAAAGTACTTCTTGATGAGATTGAGGTCATACCGCCCAGAGTTGAACCCCAGTACAGGCACTTGGTCGCACCACTCGTTGATCAGTCGCTGATGTCGCTTTGGGAGCTTGTCCAGGTCTGTCGGTATGTACTGTGCCCTAACCCTTGTCCGGATTAGCGATGCTCGCTGTACCATGCTCACACTCTACATGGTGTATGTGTATGCATCTGTTTCTCGACTCATACTCGACCCACCGAGTAGCCGCTGAACTGGATGGTTGGGGCGGATAGAAGGCTTTTTCATATGCACACTGTGGCGCCTCAACCTTCTGGCCAGGACACACGATTTTTGTTTGGCCACCTGTACAGTGATCAGCGTGGTGTTGAAGATGGCATGCCTTTGTAAACATCTGCTGACAGTGATTGCAGACCAGTGTATGTGCCAGCTTGGAGATGTTCTTGATGTAGAAGGCATGGTGGTCCCACACTCCGATGGTCATGGTGTCACGGTAGTGAGCTGCTTGCCTGCTCATGTGCCAGGTGCCCTCTTCGGTTGGTTCATACATACGAATCCCGATCTTGTCGAAGAACTCTACCTTGTCCAGCTGATCCAGCGAGGTCTTGCAGCCATTAGGTACTGTCTTGCCATAGAACTGTGTGGCAAGGTCTCGTGCAGGAGCTGTACTTCTATCAGCTCTCGCTTCTCGGTGGACTGCTAGACATTGCCAGAGACACATGTTGTCCCTGTAGATGTCGAGGGCAGTCATACTCTTCTTCTGTCATAGCCAGTCTGGGAGGCGACCTGTCCCAAGCAGAGGTTGGCGGTCGATGATGGCCCTGGCCTCAACATTGATTGATCGAACGAAAGCCCACTTGGTGTTGGGTTGATCGATATTTTCTGTGTCGAGGCGGGCTTGCTCTCTTGCTCCCACCAAGTCCTGAGCTGCTCCTATCGTGTTCAGCCACGGGCTCCCTGGAGAATTCTTGTGGAAGAGCATCACCCTAGCGTCTTCGATTTGCCGGATGCGATAGGTATGGGTGTAGCGGAGGTAGAAGGCGTTCTGGACAGTCTGCTGGATCTTTTGCATGATCTGGCCTGTGAGGTGTCCTTCTAGACCTCTGAAGAATGTCCAGCGTACTGACCGGCATCCTCTATCCTCTGTCTCCCTTTCACTGAGACGCTGGTCGAGAATGTGTTCGCCTTCTCGCCTCATGCTCCGGGCTAAGGGTTCAGACCTCGGCCCCCTCATCACTCGGTTAGTGATCCTGCGTAGGAGAGGTAAGCGCTCCAGAGGATGGTCTGCCCTCTGCCTCGCTACAGTCTTGGCTTACAAGCTAGCAGTCACCTCCTCGTCCAACTGACGAAGCTCACGTATCCGCTGCACCTTCTTGTGGGGATTCCAAGGATCATCTTTGGTATGCGCTGGAAACCTTCCCGTCTTCATTGCTCAGGAGAGTCGCTTCTGCCACTCCTCAGCATGGACCTGTCCGATCATCTGGAGCAGGTCGGCTTTCTTGGCCTTAGAGTAGCCTCTAAGGTCGAATTGCTTTGCAACAGTTTGAAGCTGTGCAACAGTAATCATGGTGTATGTCCCTGTGGATGCATGTCTCTAAATGGACGTTCAGATCTATTATGTGTGGTGATCAGAAAGCGATCAGTACCTGTGGGGTGGACCGTCGTGTCGATGTGATGTGCATGCGTGTCTCTAAATGGGCGTTCAGACCCTATTATGTGTGGGGATCACAAGGCGCTCAGTACCTGTGGGTGGCCCGTCGTGTCATGCGATACTGACAGAGACTATGTGTGAGAGAGTGTTTATATTATACCGAGAAATCACTTTATTCTCATTGTTCTTGGTCCCACTCAGGACCGGAATGAAGCGAGAATTTCAAAACTGTTTACCATTTTAAAATCGGACCAGAAATGGCCGAGTTATCCACAAGTGCTAATAGTGAGATTTGAACCTGTGATTTTAAGTTTGCTAATAAACATAAGGATCCAACGCACTAACTACCTCGGCCGTGTATTAATATGTAAAGTTGATACGTTATGTGTTCTCATTGCTGCGCTACATGTGTGAGATGTGGTCGATGTTCAGGAGCTGAAACGTGGGAGTAGCGCGCATTGAGAGGTTGGTGGGTGACGATCACTGGATTATTTCTTGTTTCGAAGCGAGAATTTCAAAACTGTTTACCATTTTAAAATCGGACGAGAAATGGCCGAGTTATCCACAAATGTTAATAGTGAGATTTGAACCTGTGATTTTTAGTTTGCCAATAAACACAAAAACGTGGATCTAATGCGTTAACTACCTCGGCCATGTATTAGTATCATTGCTGCACTACATGTGTGAGATGTGGTCGATGGTCAGGAGCTGATACGTGGGAGTAGTGCGTGCATTGAGAGGTTGGCGAGGGATCACTGCATTATTTCTTGTTTCCACTCTTGTTCCAACTCGATAGCTGCATCCACATCAAAACTGCAAACCGTTTCTAAATAATTCATATACTTGAAGCGTTTGTCCATCACTATCACAGTCATCGGATAATGCGTAAGGCATGTTAGTGGAAATGATGAGCGGAATGTTGGGATCCCTGAGCTTCTCCTCCATTTCTCAAGATTTAGATCTGCATAGTTGCCCATATCACACAATGGCCCAGGTACTTTTTCTCGTCACGCCGCACAGCCTAAATTATGCATGCATGACCATAGCTCTTCAGGCCAGCCCATTGTGTGTAATATTGTTTATAGATGAGCGTTAACACGTAGTTGAGTATTTACACGTAATGTTGTGCATGTATGATCGCCAGTATACCAATGGATGCTGCGTCTAATTAGGTGTTAGCGCATAGCAGCTACTATTCTTGACTTTCAATGACTGTGCGAGTTGGTCTTGACGTGATGTCTTACGGGTAAAGAGTAATTGTAGGCATGTTTACCTTTTGCTAATAACGAGATTTGAACCTGTGATTTTACAATTTTAAAAGTGAATGATACAACGCACTTACTCTCTCGGCCATGTATGTGTTAGTAAATATAGCTGATAAGTTATGTATTCACAGGTTACTGCGCTATCAGCACTCTAGATCTTGACGTCACTTCGAGATAACACGTATCAGCGATTTTACAATATTGTGCAGAACCAGAAAGACTAAATATGAAAATTTATTTACAATTTGATAAATAGACTGTTGAATATCGGTAGTGATCACGACACCTGCGGAAATAGACATTCCAAGTTACCCGTAGTCACCATCTCCACCAGAACTGACCATAGACGAGGGACCAGGACCGTTGCAGCCTGCTGTGATTAGTATAACTCCGACCCATGTTATCAAGCCTCCGCCTCCTAGCCTTTCTGACCCTGCCATCAGAAAGGAACCATGCCGGAATGTCCATATGCGGGAAAGAGACATATCGCTCACACGCAGGACATTCAGCCCGTACCTAACGTCACTGCAAATCGTCTGTTAAAATATGCTAAGTTACGGAAGATGTCGTCTCCTGCAGTATCCGCTCCCGCATCATGGCCTCAGTCTACAATACAGCTCACAGCCATCACCACGACAGCTACAGCAGCCACCACGACGACTACTACCACTACAGCATCCACAATATTAGCAACTACTAGCACAGCCGCTGCCTTACGAACGGATATTTTAGAACCGGCAGTAACTGTGAGAGACATTATGGACACTCATATTTCCGCCACCATCACTTCAGACATTTCCGACAGTGCCAGTAAGAGTGAAAGCATCTCAGCAATGATAGTGCATCCACCGTGACCAACCACCATCAGTCGCGGGACCCAGACTCAATGGGGAAATTTTGCAGCAGAGGTGTGATCATTTGTGATACAGCAGAGACATAAATGGTGCGATTCGTGAAAATGTATTAATTATTACTTTATTTTTGAAATACTTTTCTTCTTATTATATATGATAGATCGGTTGAATCCTGTCCCTAGGATGACTACGGTTATCCGACACAGCCGCGCACTTTGGTGCCCAGCTGTGTCCCACATGAAATGAGCACTGCAGACTCCGATGTTGTGAGAACGTTGTGTGCAACGTAAAGAATACGTCATCCCACAGTGCAATAATGTCATGATCCCATCATGCAGTCTCAGCTACGCTGGGGCAGCCTGATAAACTAACTGTTAAGCTATTATTATTATATTCTATTTTTCTTATTATTTTTCTTCCTGTCTTAGATGTCAGTACGGATATGGGGTCAGCGATAGCTGCCCGGTGCGGACCCGCTATAATGGGCCACACATATATTTTTAACAAATAATAAGAGATATGTGTTGTGTGCACCTTTATTTACCCGGGGTGCGCAAGTAATTCGGGGTGATTCACTAAAATACCCCATAAGGGTATGTTACATGGTTCATATATATATATATATATACGTATATATATTATCTTTTTTTTTTTTTAATATTATAATTAAAACTTAAATTGTGGTACGTTGGAGCTTGGGTGTTCTCTGCGGAGATAATGATTATCCGCACTCAGCGAGAACCCCCATGCAAGCTATTGTTTAGAATCATTTACTAAATAAAGTTATAGCATGCACCGTAATATTAATAATAAAAAAGAAAGGCCTGGAAAAAGAATCCCAGGTCAAAAATTGAAAACTAAAAGTATGCCTCCCCCCCCTCCCTCCTCCTCTTGGCACCTCTATGTGCTCTGTCTGTTGAATACGCATCTATTGCGTCACTACTCCTCTCCGGCCACGTGCCTACCCGGGAAGTCTATAATTCCTGCCTAGCATACGTTCATGCGTTGATCCGCCATATGCGATCGTTTGCCACGGATGTCAAACTAGGAGGGGGTGGTGTATGTCAGATCGACTGGTCAGGTACCGGCCGTACCAGCTAAGCTGTCGACATGATACACCGGAATGGTCCGACACTACCCCGCGAGCTACAGTATGTCTGCAAACCAGCTCTTCTGGTCAAAGCCTCTCAAAACACTTTGTCTTACAGCTCCTTCAAATAGAAGCATTTCCTGGTTTCCACATATATTTCTGGTTATGACGAGCTTCAACATATGTATACGAGCCTCAACTGGTTAGGTGCCAAATGGGATATAATGTGATGGGTACGCAGTCCTGTCTGGAAGGCCTAATATTTGAAGTAGTAGTTTGTGGTAGAATTTGTCTAGCCGATTAATTTCTGTCTTGTTAAGGATGAGAATGTCCAAACCATGGAGAAGTACAGGAAGGACATATATCTCAATCAGATGCATACTGACATTTTGTGTTATCCCATTGATGCCGTGGAGTCCCGCTCCTATGAGAGAGTAAGCTGCCCATCTTGCCTTTTTATGTTTTCATCAATGGTGGGCCATGCACTAGCAATCTGATCACTCCTTTGGATTCCCAGGTGGGGAGCACTGCCTGGTCCTGATACCAGTTCTCCATTTAGAGTAAATGCTGGCTTCTCCTGTTTACAGTTTGATAGGATGGCACATTTCGTTGGCTGCAGTTCGTAGAACTCGTAGGTGCTGTAATAGCTTGATGTGATGTACAGTTTGTACAGGTCTGTTGATAATATGCTCCCTTGCCTGACACCTTGCCTGAACAGAATTTGCTCTTAGCACTCACCATGCCATTTATCTGTGGTGGTAGCATTTTTGTGAAGGTCTGTGATGAGGGTCCAAGTGGCTCCCTCTATTCCAGCAAGATACAGTTTACGCGCAAGGCTTGTGTGGTTTACTACATCGAAGGCTGACTTGGCATCAAGGAGAGCAACGTATGTATTAAAGTTCTTGATTCACGATTCAGAGGTAGCTTCCTGGAGCATCAGTACACTGTACATTGGCGATAACCCGGATGTAAATCCAAACTGAAGAGGGTGTTGTGTTTTAAGTACTGTCTGTTGGATACAGGCTTTCAGAAGTATTTCTAGAGTTTTACAAATAGTTGATGTTACTGTAATACCGCGATAGGATGTAGCTAGGTTAGGAGTGTCTGTTTTCTTATGGACTGGTGTTAATTGGCCTACCTTGAAGATGTCTGGAATGGTTTTAAGTTTGCCAATAACATTCAAGATTAAGGTCAGCAGACGCATGGTTACAATCCCACCTCCTTTTAGGTGTTTGGCTGATATGCCATCAGTATCACAGGCTTTGCCGCTGTCTAATCGCTTGACTGCTTGCTCTACTTCACTGTATGTGAATTGGATCATTTCATTTTCTCCTGCTACAATGTCAGATAGCATCAATTCATCAAACTCCAGTTCTGCTTTCCTATGGACATCAGCTGGGATATTTGGTGGGGAGGCAAGCTGTGAGAAATGTGAATACCATCCCTCTATGATGCGGTCTTTTGGGAATGTATCTTTCTGGACCTTGAGTTTTGTAACTTTAGGTACTCCACAACCTCACTGTTTGCAGATTAGCCTGAAGAATAGTCTTCTATCATTCCCTCTGGCACACAGTAGGGTTTGGATGTCAGCGTTATGCTTGTCCACTACTGATCTTCTTTGTGCCTGGTGCAGTAGCTTTTTGGCTCTAGATCTTCGGGCTGAGGCTGGGTGGTTTTGGTTTGCTGGTCTGTTACAGATCGTCCAACTATGGAGAGCTATCTTACTTTCTGCGACAGCATCAGCAATTTCATTATTCCATAACCGGAAAGGCCTTTGGCATTTTTGGATAATCTGCGGTGATGAGGCAGTAGCAGCTGCATGCAGAGTGTCACGGAGATTAGCATATATGGTACATATGTCCAGCATATTCTTGCTCTCAGGATTATATCCTTCCAATGCCTTTTGCAGGTACTATTTATAGCCTTTGCTATCGACTTTGCTCCAGTTTACTTTCTGAGGGAACGGCATTGCAGTCTGCATCGGTTTTAAGGCAATCTCCACCCTTCACTAAGTCCGCCCGGCTATTTATGCCCAGTAAAAAATGTGCGGTATTGGCGCTGGCAGTGAGCAGGTATGGCCAATCTAGTGGCTGGAGTTGGCTAGTAAATTGGGCGGAGATGGCTAGTGTATTAGCCCAGTCCGCTCAGATATGTCCGCCCAGAATAAAGTAGATAACTAGAGAATGTCGGTGAACAAGGTTTATATAGGCCTAAACTAAAATATTTGAACAACTTTAAATGGTTAAGATATGTTGGCTTGTGAACAAATCTGGTTGTACAAGTGTATTTAAATCCAGACAACAAAAAAGGTTACAAAACTAAATTATGTAATTTTAAAGAATTACTCAAATAATCGGTCTATGATGATATGACCTTGATGTTCTTGTGTTAAACGACCACCTGTCTTCGCTAATCATTTTATGTTGCATAGGGTGTCCGTTACAAGTATATTTTACTGTGTTAATTTCTTTCTATTAAACAAAAATTGGTATTTTTTCTTCAGCATGAAAACCCGGATGCGATAAGATGACCATGAATCATAAACACGTGTTTTCAGCAAAAAGATCATCTACCTGTCTTTGCTGTGGGAGAATTTATAATTTCTCCGCCGACAATTTGAAATAAAAGTGACACGCCATCTTCTTCAGCAATGGCACACGATGCTTGCCAAGACTGCCATCACTATAATAATGCCTTGAACTGTGATATATAAACAGCCTATTCCAACATCTTAGACAGCATCAGCTGGCAGCAACATTAATTGTTTCCTCAATGAACACTACAGTTACCATATGGCATGGAATTGAATTGATAGCTCACACTGCTTGATATGATGTTTGCCTTTGTTTTGCAAACAAGTGTTTCCTCTTCTTTGTTTTGTTGTTTATTGGTTTATAACAACAAGTGTGACTTTTACCAGGCCAATGTTCGTTGTTGTTTACATTACTCTCGCGCGCGTCTCGATCTAGGGATATGTCGGAAACCTTACTGGTCAGATTTGGCTAATGGTAGCACAATTAATAACGCAAATAGTATCAGTGAACCGGTCGCTATTATAAATGAACGGTTTAAAAATGCAGCAATTAGAACAATTGGAACCAGAAATGGCAAATATACGGCATACCCTAAAAGAAAGACCGCCAGCCATGGTTCAACTCAGACTGCCAAAAAGTAGGGGCACCGGAAGCAAATTTTAGGGGCGGGAGCAGGTTCCACAAAAGGGCAAACTGGATGGCATTGTCTGGACGAAGATGTGAAATGGTGTAACCCCCTCCCCCCCCTCCCCCGCCACCTCTCATAGAAGGGTGTTCGAAGATACCCACCCACCTAGCCACAACGAGATAAAACATTGAAAGGTGCAGGCTCGATTATCTGCATTCTGAGTTTCTTATGATTACGTATAAATGTTCGAGCAATGTTACTCAAAGAACTTTTGGTCGATTGCACCTATTCTCAATTCACAATGTGAGCGAGCGGGCGGGCGGGTTGTTGTGTCAGATGCACACGTTGAGTGTGTATGCATGGTGGACCTGCATAGTTTGCCTTGAAAATATTTAATTGGAGCATATTTCCTAACTATATTTGCAATCAGCGGGATTCAGAGGATTTTTTTTGGGTGAAAACTAGGTTATCCAAGACAAAACTATCAATCATGTTGAACATGTGAGCAAGGTTTGTTCAGCCCTTGCCTTAGATGAAGACCATGAGGTTTCTTGAGTTTCATGCAGAAATCGGAAAGGCTATTGACAAACTGAAACACTGTAAGGCATCTGGTGCTGATGAGATAATAAATTAATGTATCAAATCAACTCAAGATACTATGATACCAATATATTGGATACTATTCAATCAAATACTTAACACTGGGTTGTGCCGGATGTCTGAACAGTTGGCCTAATTAAACCCATCTTTAAAGGGAAGGGATGTATCAACGAGCCCAAAAACTACAGGCCTATTACTCTAGTTAATTGCCTGGGAAAATGGTTTACTTCTATCCTAAGCACACGCACCAACACTTACTTAGAATCCGAAAGCACCCTTGATGAAGCACAAGCAGGTTTTTGACATGGCTACAACACATTGGATCACATTTTCTCCCTACACTCACTAACACAAATATTTAATAAATCTAAAAGAAAGCTGTTTTGCGCATTTATTGATTTAGAAAAGGCGTTTGACTCAATTTGGAGAGAGGCATTATGGGATAAGCTAATACAACAAAATATTAATGGGAAAGTACTAGCAGTCGTGACAAACATGTGTGAAAATATAAATCCAAAATAATGCTTAATGGAGAACTCTCTACCGACCTTATGTGTAAATGGGGGAGTACGTCAGGGTAAAAGTTAAAGTTATTGCAATGCAATGCATGGGTGAAATCTTATGCATTATAAAAATATGTATGAAATAGCTGATTAGTGTCTTAAAACATATATGTATCTGTATATGGAACTCAAGTCGCGATGGGCTCACCCTATCATCATCATCATCATCATCATCATCATCATCATCATCAACCATCATCATCATTTTACGAGGCATTAAGCCATTGGCTTGTAATTGCCTCAGTGTTTCTGTTGTAGTATGGCTTGCTCAGTCCAATTCAAAAGTTGTTTCTTTAATATCTAGTTTGTTCTTGAATGATTTGACTGTTGTTGATTAATTAAATCTCGAAACCGTTAGGATAAAGAGTTTAACCCTTAGCACTCCAATGTCACTATTCTATCTTTTGTTTGTTGTGTGGTGTAGCGCAGACCGCCCTGTCAGGTACGACTGACCCAGCACATCTGGGTGTGGAACGGCCCAGTCTGGGACGCTCCAGGCTCGCCCTCCTGGGTAGCCTAAGGGACGTGTGTATAGCCATGTAAAAAAGGACAAAATAGTAGAGTCTGTGAGATTGTCCGTGAGATTGCCCGATGCGCATGCACGGTGTAAGAGGTAGCCGGCACACACTCATGTTCGTGTGTGGAGACTAGCAGCTTATGTATATAGTTAGGTGTATTACGGCGATTCCATAATATTTGCCTATCGCCCCTTATTTTGGTATGAATGAAAACCAGAATTGGACGGGGAATTTAGAACTGTGAACAGAAATAAAATCGGTTCAGATCTGGCGAAGATATCACGAAATAAAACGGACTATTTAGAGCTCCGACTAAGCTGAGACATCGCTAGAGCGTGTGCTTGCTAGGGTGAAGGCCAGGAACTATTTAGCCGGCTACCATACATCGCACACAACGCGCGCACTGATTGGCTGAGTCTTCCTGGTGTAGTTCAGATCAACTGGTCAGGTGCCGGCCGTACCAGCTAAGCTGGGTATGCACCGCCCGTCCTGGATTCGTTCTCAGAACACGACCCCTTGGATAGAGCTATAAGCGTATATTGGCCTATGGGAGAGATACTTCGTCGTAAAAATGACAGAGTTCGTTAAAACGCGTGGTGCACATGCGCGCGCCTACCACTGCACAGACAGAGCGCATATATCACATCCAGGGTAGGATAGCACTTTTAGTGTACCGAGTAGGTACAGTGTAATCTTTTTATAATTGCTTCTTCCCGCCGAATCTGGTATCAATCAAGACCAGAATTCGACGGGCTTTCCAAATTTGTAAGCCATTTCAAAATCGGTTAAGAAATGGCTGAGCTATCCACGGGAAATCCCCTTTGATTATCTTCAAAATATTGCCTGGCGTCATAACCACGTGGACGCCGAAGTTCTAGAATGTTCTAGAACAATCATCTGCACCATTAATAGTTGCGCGCTGATTGGCTATTGCTCGACCGATGATTGGTTGGGGCTTGCGTCTGTGAGGTCACGAGTGGTATAAAAGGAGATCCAATCCTGAGTTCCATCGGCCAGGGGCCGAACAGGTTGGACCTGCAAAAGCAGCTACTATCAGCCAAGACACTATTAAATAGATCACTTTGGTCTTGGTCAGCTTCTGTCCCGTAGCTTGCGGCAGCCACCCAACCCACCGCACCTAAAAGAATTTTGTAACTTTTTTTTGGAAACTTTCGTCAATATTGTTCTCGACTAGAATAAGAACTAACTCGGAACACAATCTTGCGGCGAGGCCTTTCCCGGCCTGAATATGTGATTCTACAGATGTAGAGGCGGCAATGTTCCTTGGTGGATAACTCGCCGGAACTGCCGGCCGTGCCAAAAAGTGGTCATTCAACAGTTCCCGCACTGATGATGTGTAGGTTTATTTAAACTTTTTGACTGCAGCAAGTAAACTTTGCTCGGTACGTCTTAAGAGCTAACTGACATACCCAGCACCATAAGCTTAGTTACGTATCTTCAACTGTATTCAACAACCCCCACTGATAAATGGGTTGTTTTTAACTTTCATTCGTACCATCGGTGTACGGGAACTTCTTCCTAGCAGTAATGTTATCGTAGAACTTACTGACTGCTTGTTAGACATTGTTATGTTGTGATTATCATCCTGAGTTCGCTCTGCTCCCGTTCTGGACTGCATGCGGGAATCCTGTTTGTGGAACCGACATGCAGGAACTTTCCAGCTTCCAGGAACGTGTCAACTCACGTCACGCTCACAGTGATGTATCAATTTCAGTAACACGATAGCCCGTCTTTAAGAATGGCTACCCCCCCTGTTTAAGACTATATGCTCGGCCTCAACGTGGCGCAGGGGTGTAACCCACTGGGTGTCAATCCAGACATTTGGAGGGGCTAACCAGAGCATTATGCACAACGCTAATGAAATGACACCTGGGGATCGAATCATCCGCGATGGTGTTCGCCCTGTGAGGATCCGCAAGGCAGGTGCAGCGCCGGGCTCCATGCCTCGAAGGAGCTCACCCTCAGCTACTGGAGGTCCCACCAACTCGTCTTGTGGAGCCAGGGGACGAGGATGGAGAGCTACTGGCCAACCGAAAGAGAAGACCAAACCCAAAGAGAACCCCAGTATCAACATCATGCACTGGAACGCAGAAGGGTTTACCAACAAGAAATCAGAGCTCGAACAGTTCCTGTACGAAAACAACATTGATATCTGCTGCATCCAGGAGACACACCTGCAAGAAGGAAAACCATTTAAGTGCAGAGGTTACCAGATTTTCCAGTGTGATCGAAGAGGAAGAAAGAAAGGCGGGGTGATCACCTTGGTCCGAAACAGCATGAACGCCAGCCAGATCAAAAACTTTATGGAAGAGGCAGAATATATCAAGATCAAGGTAACAACCAGCAACTCTGTGATTGACATTGTCAATTATTACTGCCCTAATGACAAGAATCTCTCACTTGACACAATCCAGGTCCCGGACTGCCACTTCCTCATTGCGGGAGACTTTAATAGCCAGTGACAGAGCTTGTTAACGATTCCACAGATCAGCCTACCTTCTACTCGCGCCAGTGGCACTCGACTACAGTGCCGGACTTGGCATTTTGTACAGAAGACATTCACAGAAACCTCAGTAGAGTGGTCGGATCGCAGTTAGGAGGAAACGACCACCGCCCAGTCCTCCTCTCTCTTTCTGGAAGTATTTCGACAAGTTCACCTCAACATCCAAGGTGGAACTACAAAAAGGCAAATTGGAGTATGTCCGGCATTCGTTCCAATGAGCTTACCCAAAATATAGCAGAAGAAGGGAGAAACATCAACAATGTGGTCAAGGAATTTAATTCAAGTATCCTCAAGGATAACAGAACAGCAAGCAGCACATGATAAACTAGACAAGGCCAGAGAAGATGCAAAGGGTAATCCCTGTCATGAAAACCACTTCACGCTACAACAAACTAAAGTCAGGTATCTAAAGACCAAGCTGGAGGCCAAAAGAAGAAGCTGGAGGGAAAAGACGGCAGGGTTTAATTTAGAGAGAGACACCACAAAGCTATGGAAACTTACTAAAGCACTGAATGATGCGGGTGTCGGGGGAGAGAAGATTACTCTTGAAGAAGATGGACAAACACTGACAGGAAAGATGGCTGCAGATGCCTTTGCGAAGGCATATGCAAAAGAAAGCAACATTTCTATACCACGAATGCGTCAAAAAGAGGTTAGAAGAGAGCAAAAGGAAAGAACAGACACCGACACTCATGATGCAATGAAAGTTGACATTAGTTTAGCAGATCTGAAGAAGGCTATCCGCCAATTGAAGAAGAAGAAATCTTCCGGGCCAGATGGCATTACGAATGAAATGATCCAACACCTTGGTAATGCATCTCTCCGCAAGTTCCTAGACATCTTTAATCTCAGTTGGACCAATGGAGAGGTTCCTCAGTGCTGGAAGGAAGCCAGAATGACTCCTATTCTGAAAAAGGGAAGAACAAGACGAAAGTGCTGAGCTACAGTCCTATCTGTCTTACAAGCTGCATATGCAAGACCATGGAGCGCATCGTCAACCAGCGGTTGCAGTGGTACCTGGAGTCGGAGAACATTATAGTTTCAGAGCAGGCTGGCTTCAGAAGATACAGGAGCACAGAAGATCAAACAACACATCTTGCACAGGTCATAGAGGACACGTTTCAAGCCACGAAGTTGATGCTAGCTGCCTTTATTGATCTGCAGTAGGCATTTGACAAGGTGTGGAAGAATGGCATCCTCGTGATGCTCCGGCGCACAGGCATGGGTGGCAACATGTTCCGATGGACCAAGTTAAACCTACACAATCACAGAGCTAGGGTGCTGGTGGATGGATAATCTGGACAGAATGCATTGCTGAGACAAGGGGTACCACATGGAGGAGTATTATCACCAACTCTGTTCATACTCTTCATTAATGACATTGTAGCAGAGCTGCTCAATGGGATCCAAGCAGTCCTCTATGCAGATGAGTTCGTACTCTGGTGTACCGAGGAGTACACATCGACTGCCACATACAGAATGCATCTCGCCTTGGACATAATTACAACTTGGGGCAATCGCTGGTGTATTACCATCAACAAAGAAAAATCATCAGCCATGCTATTTTCACTGTCCACCAGAACCAAGGTTGGCAATCTGACACATGGGCGGTACTCCACTCGAGTACGAGGACCAGCAGACATACCTGAGAGTCACCTATGACAGAAGATTAACATGGAAGGAGCACATCCAGAATGCAGAGGCAAAGGCCAGAAGAAAGCTAAACATGATGAGGAAGCTGGCAGGAACACAGTGGGGTGCCAATGAAAGGATCCTCAAGACCATCTACCAAGGTGCCCTACGACCACACCTTGAGTATGGATCCAGCTCATGGATGACAGCAGCTAAACCTCATCAACAGAACCTCGAATGAATACAAAACCAGGCACTGCGCATCATCACTGGTGGAATGGGATCAACACCAATAGAAAAAATGGAGCAGACAGCAGGCATCCCCCCCCCCCCCACTTAGCAAAGGCATGGAGTGCAAAGCACTGATCCAAGCTGCAAAGTTCACATCGTTCAACAACCACCCGATGAAGATCAGGCAAGCACAGCTGTCATCAGGAAGACTTAAAAGATCAGGTTTTGTGAAAGAGACAAAATCACTTCAAAGGAAACACCAAGAAATGTTGCTAGCACAAATAGAAGACCCAAACCACACCCTTGATCCCACACCCTGGGAAAACAAACTAGCTATTCGCACCACAGTACCTCATCTCACAACCAAAGATGAACACAGTGATGCGAGCAAGAAGGCCCTGACCCTAACCATGCTGGAAGAAATGTACCCTCAGGAGTCATGAATAAGGATCTGCACAGATGGATCAGCCAAAGATGCAATTAGGAGCGGAGGTGCTGGACTGCACATACAGTATCCAAATGGACAACATAAGTCAGCTGCAATACCGACAGGCAAACACTGCACAAACTACAGAGCTGAAGTCGAAGCACTGGTTAATGCAGCTAATACCATCAGCAGAACAGCAGACCCTATTGCACAGATTGTCTTTTTATCTGATGCCTGCTCCGTCCTTGAGGCTATCGCCAAAGGTAAGCTGCCACAACTTGAAGAAGCACTACAAACCATCAAATGCTTTCGGATAGCATTGCAGTGGATCCCCTCACACTGTGGAGTCCAAGGAAATGAGGAAGCAGACAAGATGGCAAAGGTGGGTGCAGAAGAGAATCAGACAGAAAACATGGTTACCCATACAGAGATGAAGACTGTCATCAAGTCACTCTATAGAACACCTCAATCAGAAGATGCCAACCATCATCTCTCGAGGCCAGAGCAAGTGACCATTTTTCGTCTCAGAACTGGACACAACAGACTAAACCAACACATGTACAGGCGGTTCCATCTTACGACATCGCCCGCTTGTCCTTGTGGAGAAGCAGAACAGACCACAGAGCACATACTTCAATGTTGCAGTACGTATCAGCTGCTAAGAGAAGAGATCTGGCCTTTGCCAACCTCTTTTCTTGAAAAGCTGTATGGGCCTGTGGAAGAACTGCAGAAAACCACAGATTTCAACTTGAGAACGGCTCTCCAAGTGTAATACCAGCGATCGAAAAGAAGAAGAAGAAGAATGGCTACCGACTATTCAAGTAACTATACGTAACATATTTAATTATTCCATTAATTACAATTGTAATGATTATACTTTATCTTTGTAAAACTGTCCCGATGACTAAAAGGAACCGTAACGGTCTTAGGACCGCTAGTTATAATTTCTTTATCTGTCTATAGTTATTCTTATTTTACTGCAAGGTGTTTTTGCTAACCGTACCGTAGTAGGTCTAACAACCTGTACTATATGTATTATTCTAATCATTTCACATTGTATTACTAGTACTGGTTAGTTTTATATATTGGGAGCAGCCATTCGTTCATATGTTTTGTTTATTTGTAAAAAACGTAGGACTGCACATAGAAAACACTATACAGCAACAATTATATATGCAGCACTTTCACCCGCCACCAACAATTTTTCACTGAGGTCGCTGTCCGTGCTATAACTCTGTTTAGCCTGGCATACTACCGACTAAAAGCCTGTCTATTTAGCTCAATAGGATAGGTTTAATATGATTAGGGACAATTTCTTTGTCAAAAGACACATAGTGTATGCCTCTTTTCCGGTAGTTGCAATAATTTAGCCCCGCACTCCGGCAAGGTTGTGTCAAATTGGCCAACATACCTATTGGGCCTCATATTTATAACTTATTGTCTCTCTTCATGTTCCACTAAGCCGTATGGCTTCTTAATTGTTTGGATGTCCCTATCCGCACCATGGACTGATCCAACCCTGGCAAACTATTGGGGTTTCCGAGCGGTGATGGAAAGGGTGTGGTGTCACATAGACCTCCCATGTATCTTCTGATACTTAGTAGTTAGTTATCCTTGCCAATGTAGGAAGCACTGCAAAAACACATTATAATTATTTTATTTTTATTTTTAAGGAAGTCTCCCCGGCACCGCAGTGCATAACTGGGCAACTTGCGTTAAACCTAACATCAGTTTAAAAAGTTAGCTCCTTAAAACCTTCTGACGGGCGAGATACGCATCCCCACCGAATTCTGTAAGAATATCTGGGCAAGATGTTAGGATCTGCCACGCCCTCATGGGAAGGACATTCACAGTGGGTATTCGTCTCTCTTACCCCCACCATAACGATAGATCAGTTGCCTAAAAACTTGCTTTTGTGAAAAGTAGACATTGTCCTGTGACGTTTTATGTGGTCATGGAGCAAGAGGTCTGGATTCTCACCAAGCTCGGAGGTCTTGCGAAATAACATGTATGCACGCTGTCTTGAGTGTTTAAGTCTTAGGACATCCGCTCTCAACGACAGCCATATCTGAAAGCTAGGTAGGCAATCGCTATTTGCAGCCTAAAATAGTTCTTGTCTCTAAAAACTAGGTATGATCTTTTCTTTATAGCATTTTGGCTGAATATCAGAGTGGCCCTTTTTGGCCAACGCTCTTCTCCCGCTTTAAGCAGTGGTGGCATTTTTCTGTGATGGAGGCCCACGTCAAGGCACTTGCTTCTTGCAAGGATTCAGTGACGACGGCCCACGCGAGGCTACTACTTCTCACCCAAAGTTAGCACCAGGAGTAGTGCCCACGAGAGGCAAATAGCTTTTCGACACTATAAAAGATGATTTTTTTCCTTTCAGCTTAGAGGTATAATAGCTTATATTAAGTTAATTAGTGATCTCGTATGCGGGGGCCTCCTTTGCCAGGATACCTCTGTGGACCTACGAGTCTGTGTGGTACCTCCGGGAGCCCCACATTTAGAAGTTCATCAGGCTGTCTCTATGTCTTGTATTTTCGTATGCTAATTTTTATCTAGCATGCGTGACAATCTGTTTAGGTAAATTAATTGTATAGACTTATTTTAGTTAGGTCACCAAATCAAATATTGTAAGTCCATAGATCACGAAATTGCTATGGACAGGCATACCGGTGACACAAACTCGTGGGCTGATACTGTTGTGTTCAATGTTCACGACAATGGTCGCATGGCCCCACCGGAACAATTGAGCTCCACCGGCCTTAGGAGCCAGTCTTTGTTACCTGCAGGGCAGTGTCGCATGGGATCCGTAACCCCGAGACCGGGAGCTAGCCAGCATCATCACTCGTCATGTACATGCGATGTGGTGAGTCGACACCATACACCGGAATAGCCCGACGCCACCCCGCGAGCTACACTGGTGCTACGTCACCATTCAGTATAAAATGAGCTCTGAAAGTCAGAAACAGCAGAAGGGAGGCGGTTTCGGTATGAGTGGGAGCATTATCCCTTGTGCCTACTATGTAGAGCTCGTGTTTTGCAATCTACATCAATGCAGCTTATTTCAGTCACGTTCCCTCTCAGGACACCCGTGCTCCACACTGCATTAAATGGAAACTTGTTATTAGAAAACTCTTTTCATGCACCAAGGCTCCGTTATATTAATGGTACCATTAGGTTTTGTAGTTGGCCATTTATGTTAAGGCCACCTAAATTCAATAAATGAGTAGCTGCCTCTGACTACGCTTCTCCGGCCGTCTGGCCAACAAATTGTTTGGATTCCCTCCACCACATTCGTTAGGATTGATTTACGAAACTACTAGGGTTTCTTGACAGTCAGAATCAAGCTGTCGATGACCACACATTCCCCTTTGTATCTTCGGATACTTATTAAACAAGCCTTTATGCAAAAGTAGGAACTACTGCTAAAATAAATGAATATTATTATTGCCAGTCCCAGCAGTGTGTTCTTTGGGAAACTTTCTTTAAACCTAACGCAGCTAAAATGGTAACTCCAGCGTACAGATCTGATAGTGATCCTCACCCAAAACATTAGTTGACGGATACAGACGCAGATCGTCATCTAACTCAAACAGTGACTGGGTGTGGCCGTAGAACCAACCATGCCCTCTGGGAAGGCCACCATAGATGGAAATCCGTTTTTCTCTCCCCACCATAAATAAGTTAAAAACCGCTTTCTAAAATGCTTCTGTAATGTGACTTGCCCCTGTCTTGTTGTTTGTGGTTGTGCTGCAGTATGCAGAGGGATCGCTTTGTGGTTCTGAACTACCACCAAGCAACATGTTGCACACTGTCGGTCTGAGGAGAGATGCTCTGTGTGTATCGGCAATGGTACCGAGCATCCTCGGAAGGAAGACGTATTCGTTAAAGTAAGCAGATGCTAAGCTATTTGCGGCCTAAAATACTTGTCTCCGCCTAATATCTAAGTGGTAGTCTTAAGAAGGCCCACAGAAATAAAGTGGCACCAATTAAAATGATATCTTAAACTCACACAAGATGATGGTGCTGAATTCTGTGGAAATCAGCCACCCCATCTTCACGTAAAAACCGCAAGCGTCCAACAGCAAATAACTACACTAGGTTGAATCAAATTCTAATCTTTTGCATTTCTTCAAATAGGATGGCGGCCCTTTTTACCGCTCTCCTCCTCTGCTTCGGCAATTTTTTCCTGGACGGAGACCCGCATGAGGCATTTTCGCCTCGCTAAGCCATAATATTTTTGTAGGCTAACTCTCCCATTTTTCTTTTGCATCTCTTCTAGGGGAGCGGCCCTTTATACCGCATCCCCTCCTATGCTTCGGCATTGTAGGCATTTTCCTGTGATGGAGGCCTGCGCATGGCACTTTCCTTTCTCAAACCAATAATCTTTGGCTGGTCTGAGTCAGATATAGTTTATATTAAACCCACTGATTGACCGCGCACGGACCTTCCCTCACAGGGGTACCTCACACGATACCCTCTATATATGAGTAGATCAATTAAGTACCTCTGGCGAGATAAGGAACAGCACGCCACTTTTGTTTTTATGTACATCATTTTATAACGCAGCAAACGAGTACTCTTTTCTTCTTCTTCATGGTGAATTGTGCCATTACCACTTTCCCATCGATAGAATGATGGCAAGACACACTGGTAATATGAACAGCTGGGACGAAACGGTGGTGTTCAATTTCTCCAGCAATGGCTGCACGAGCCCACTGGAACGTGATCATTCCACTGGCCCTCGAGGTCGGTCTTTGTCGACACCGGGGATGTGCACCATCTGCTCCCAATCCCAGAGGTTAGCTAGCCAGCGACACCTTACGGAGGAGCTGCACACACCCCTGGCGGCTACAGTACATAACAAAGAAACTGGCGTACACTTTTCAACAGCTCGGTTGATGATGTTGCTATGACAGCAACATTCTCCGCCAAATTTGCCGAAAAAGGAACACCAGATCATCTTTTAATTTAATATGGAAAGCTAAAATTCTGACATTGGAGTGGCAAGGATTCACCCTGATTTGTGGAAATGTTATGGTGCAGGGGTGTTCCCCACATGAGCTGCGGTATGCCGCCGACGCTCATGGTTACACCCTGCTGCGCTTGGCATTTGGTTGGTTTAAACGTGATTTATTTTGTTCAGATGGAAGCACGATAAGACTTAGAGTCTTATGCCCATGTCTCCCATACACATACAGATTATTCAAAACCTTTTTACAACAAAATGGCGGCAAATCATAATAGTTTAATTAATTGTAGTCTATTAGTGTGCATAAGTGTGTGTTGAGTGTGAGGTGGGGGAGAGTAGGAAGAAAGACCGAGATAGAGAGAGAGAGGGGGAAAGGGGGGAGAGAGGGTGAGAGATAGAGAGAGCGAGGAATAAGATCAAATGGAAGAATAGCAGAGGTGAGCTCTAGGTGCTGCCTTCGCCCCGACCTGTACGTATTGGGCTGCTGTCCATTTACCCCTTAAACTATAAGTTCGCGAACGGGAAGCTACTGAAAGCGGTTGGTGTTAATTATGTATGGACATATCGTATTACAGATCAGTTTGTTCATTTCCAAGTTGGCAGTGTAAGTCCCGTATAGAAGCTGGTTGACCGTAAGATTAGAAAGAGAAATATCGTTCAAGGCAAGCTGATTTTGGAAAACGACTCTTTGCTCGTTAAAAAGGGCACAATGTAAGAGGTAGTGGTTTGTAGATTCATCATTGTGCCCACAAGAGCAACTGGCAGATTCCGACAGAAAGTTGTCAAATAGATGTCGGTTTAAAGAACTACAACCGTTTCTGAGCCTGCATAGCATTATGTTGGCATTTGGTTACTTATTGTTGACTTGGGGAGGCCGTAGTTGGTCTTATTTCTGTTGTTTTCATTTTCTGTGTTTGTTGTTATCCGAATCTCATTCTCTATGCTAGTGTCTCTTTGTGCTACCACAAAATTAAGGACGTGGAAAGCAGAGACCTATCTACTGATAATTGAAATCACTACAGAGCATGCTTTTGTCGATACACAGGTTACTCCAAGACCAGTCCACTAAATTGGAAGAATTGTAATATGACTTTGTGATGGGCTGGTATATGTATGCCTGTTAGGTCGAATTCAAATGTTCTTTCTTTGAAGTAGATATCTAGCTTGCTCTTGAATAATTCACCTGTTGTTGCTTCGACCATTGTAGCTGGCAGTGAATTCCACTGTGGTACCACTCTATTAGCGAAAGTGCTTGCGAATATCTTTCTTGCGTTTTATGTTGAGCTTGAGCCTATGACCTCTGGTCTGTGTAATGCTGGATGGTTCGAAAAAGTAGTCCTTATCAATAGTATATAGATCCCTGATGAGCTTGAATGTTTTAATTAAATCTCCTCGAAATCGTCTATATTTCAGACATTAGATTTAGGGCTTTAAGTCTTTCCGTGTAGCTATACTCTTTGATTTGTGGGATGACTTTTGTTGCTCGGCGTTGAACTCTTTCTAATAGCAGAGATTGCCGTCTCAATTTTTGTGACCATTCTGAGCTGCAGTATTCGAAAATAGGTCTCACTAGAGACTTCTACAAGAGTTTGAAAGTAGATGGGTCAATGTTCGTAACTGTTCTCTTGATTAGTCTTATTGTGCTGTTTCCCTTGGATACGATATTCCCTATATGTACATCAAAAGAAAGGTTTATGTCAATATACACTCCCAAGCCTTTTTCTACCTTTGACGTTGATACAGGATGCATATCGGGCGTACCTGTCATATAGTATTTGGTTTGAGGGTTATGTCTGCCAAAGTGTATGACATGCGTTTTATCTGTGTTGAAAGATAGTTGCCATATCTGCGACCACTTACATGCTTTGTCTATGTTGTCCTGCATCTTACTGTTAGCTGGGTTTCCATATATCTTTGTGTCATCTGCAAATATTTTGCAGCGGCATGTTCGTCCGTCATGTAAGTCATTTATTATATCAGAAAAAGTATAGATCGCATGACACTTCCTTATGGCACACCGCTGGTAACCTCAATCCAGTCTGATGTTGTGTCATTGATCCTCACTATCTGGCTTCTGTTACATAGGTAGTTTCCTACCCATCTTACTAAATTATCGCAGATAACATAGCTTCTCAGTTTTATATGGAGTCGTTGGTGTCGTACAGTATCGAATGCTTTTGAGAAGTTTAAATATACTGCATCGACAGGCTCATTTGAGTCAAGTTTCGTTATCATGTCTTCGAGGTATTTTAGTAGTTGAGTTTTACATGATCTATTATGTCTGAATCTATGCTGGCACTTGGTAAATAGATTGGTTGTTTCCAGAAAATAGACAATGTCTCTTATGGAAGACTCTAGGGCCTTACATAAGGTAGAGGTGAGACTGCTTGGTCTGTAGTTGTTTGGGTCGTTTTTGGAGCCTTTTATGTGTATGCAGCATACGTTTGCCATTTTCCAGATGTCAGGTAATACGCCTTCCTCTAGAGACTTGTTAAAGATTATGCATGGAAGTGTACTTATTTCTTTAGCCGCTTCATTTTAATAATCTCACTGATATTTAATCTGGGCGATTGCTTTTATTGGGGTTGAGTCCTTTCAATTTATTTTCGATGGCAATAGGTGTTATTATGTCTTTTAGTACAATACCATTGGTTCTGAGGCTAATGATCGGTGTGGAATAAAGATTTTCCGAAGTGAACATACTTGAGAAGAATTTGTTAAGAATGTTTGCTTTTTCTTTAGTATCTGTAGTCATTGTGCCGTTAGCTGGGTTACGCAGCTTGCTAATTGATTCACGTAGAACTGTTTTACTCTTGACATAGTTCCAAAAAGCTGTGGGATTTCTCTCGCGCTTTCACTTGCTACTTTAGGTTCAAATGTTTGTTTTGATTTTCTGATGCATGCTGTTGCTTTGTCTCTAGCAATTTTCTAAAGCGCATAATCTGTGGTTTTCTTTGTTTCATTGCATCTTTTGTGTGCTCGATATTTCCTATTTAGTGATTCTGTTGCAGTACGGTCAAGTGAGACGTGCTTTTTCTTACAGTGGTTTTTCGATGAAGAAGTATACTGCTCTTTGATTGTTTTGTGTAGGAAGTTCCAAGCTTCTGATGCATTAAGTTCATGCAGATGATTCCAGTGAGTAGTTCCTAAGTCTTTTCTCATTTCTGTATACCGTCCTTTATTCAACAGTAGCTTTGGCTTAAATATTTGTTTGCTTGTGCTTAAGATGTCAGAATGTAGTGATATTTGTAGACCATCATGGCCACTTTTACCTAGTGGAGATCGGTGGGTTATTTCGTGGACGATGTTTTGGTGGTTTGTTAAAAATAAATGCAAAAGATTTGAAGTCTGATTTAGTCTATGCCATGTCACATTAGTAACTAGTTGTTGTAGATATCGCTGCTAGTGTTAAGAAATGCATCTTATTCTTCATTTGATGAATATCCGGTGCTCCAGTTAATCGATGGGAAGTTGAAATCCCCTGCTATAAGATTGTGATCTGCGTTTGCTGTATCAACCTTGTTTAGTAGATTTAAGAGTTTATTATTGTTGTGCCGCCTGAGTTCGGGCTTCGGTAGATGCAACCAACAAGAATTTTTCCTTTTGTTGTGTCGTCCATGTACGACATACTGATTCATTAAAGCCAACATCATTGAGGGTGTCACAGTTTTTAGCATTTAAGTTTACATAGGTATATATGATGACTCCTCTTGACGCTTTACTATTCTATTGAGAGAGAGAGAGAGAGAGAGAGAGAGAGAGAGAGAGAGAGAGAGAGAGAGAGAGAGAGAGAGAGAGAGAGAGAGAGAGAGAGAGAGGGAGAGGGAGGAGGAGGGGGAGGGGGAGGGAGAGGAGAGGGAGAGAGGGAGAGAGGGAGAGAGAGAAAGAGAGGGAGAGAGAGAGAGGGAGGGAGAGAGAGAGAGGGAGAGAGAGAGAGAGAGAGAGGGAGAGAGAGAGAGAGAGAGAGGGAGAGAGTGAGATAGGGAGAGAGGGAGAGAGGGAGAGAGAGAGAGAGAGAGGGGGAGAGAGAGGGGGGGAGAGAGGAGGGAGGGAGGGAGGGAGGGGGGAGGGAGGGAGGAAGGGGGGGGGAGAGCGAGAGCGAGACGAGGAGAGAGACGAGAGAGAGAGAGAGAGAGAGAGAGAGAGAGAGAGAGAGAGAGAGAGAGAGAGAGAGAGAGAGAGAGTGAGAGAGAGAGAGAGAGAGAGAGAGAGAGAGAGAGAGATTGAGGAGGGAGAGAGGGGAGGAGAGGGAGAGATGCTACCCACCAATCCGTAGTTCACTAGTGTGTATGGTTGTATATTTTGGCAAGACGTCTGTGATTAGTATGATAGCAGGACGAATCTTGTGTACTAGTGCTTCAAGCTCAGTTTTTTATATTAATTAAACTATCTGCATTTGTGTATATACATGTATTGGTTACTGTTTCAGAGTTTGTGTTGTTGTTTATTTGACAATGTTTTGGTATTTGTCTTGTGTTGATATCCGTGCACTCACTAGTTAGTGTTTTAATTGTTTTTTATGCCTTACCTTGTGAGCTGTACTCATCTGGGAAGGTGGGTCAGTATTCTTGGTTGTATTGCTGTTTATATTGTCTAGATATGATTCTTCATTTGGTGTGACTAAGGGTTCACTGCGTAATAAACTAAAACGGTTTGATAGTTGTATTGTCATTGGTCGAGATTTGAAGTAGTTAGGTTCTTGCCTCATCTCCTCCATGGTGTCGTCTCTGCACAGTAAACATTCACTGATCTCATGAGGATATCCATTTCTGAGTGCAGATAATTTTTAATGTTGTCTGGCAACACACATATTCCATAATGGTTTGGATGTACATTGTCCTGGAACAGTTCCTGGTATTGTTCTCCTTCTGGGCTGCTAATTAATTGCGTGTTATCTATGAAGTTGACTTGTAGCCAGTTGGTGAGGGACCAGAGCATACCATTAAAAACCTCTGTCAAATTGTTGTATTTTCTACTGGTGGGGCGTGGTAGAAGTGATGAAATAAAGATTTCTGTGTTTGGTGACATGGATTTGATCAGCTCTATTAGTCTCTAATCATGTCCTCTAATTTATGTTTTCCAATGTCATTGGTGCCAACATTTACGACTATCGCATCATACTGGTCCGCTACAGCATCTCTAATTTGCTATGGATGTCGCTTATTCTGGCTCCACTGAAGGAGCGGATCATAATACTAATTGTGTCTGTTGACATGTAGCATCCACTAAGTTTCCTAAGAGTCGAACTGCCAATTAGCAGTGTCTTATCGGTCGGAATGTGTTATTCCTATTTGATGAGTTTGTGTTTGTAGCTTTCTCCGTTGATTTTGATTTGTGATTTGTCCCGCCTATTTCCTGCTTTGAATTTAGATCCTGCATTTGCGACTATAGTACTTCATTACTTTCTTTAATAATTGTTTTGATATCTTGAAGGATTTGAGACAGTATCGTAGTATTTTGACTTGATGTCTCCAGTTCTACTTCCTTGTTGAGCGTGATGAATTTACTGTTGCTGACATTGCCATTATCCTTACTGTTTTGACTGACCAGTGTGTTACTCATGCCATGAATTAGATGAAGTAGTGCGAATATTGGCATTAGGTGTTTCATTGCTCAGATCATCATCATTTGTTTCAGTCCTGGTACTAATAGGACATCTAATGGACCTTTCCATTTTTAGCTATGCCCCGCCCATCACTAGCTAAGCTCCACCCACACCTCGCCGTGTTTGGATTGATCGATCCCCGAATGCCCTAGCTATCAATTTCCTGAAAACTATACAGGGAAACTGCCATGGGCAGCAACAGCGCCGAGTCAAATTAGTTTCAAAATATTCAACAGAATATTTATTAAATAGTAAAAGCAAACAATTTGTACAATAGCCCATAGACCGTCATCAAATATGCGTTCGTGACGTACCTATCGACGTCATTCATGACGTCATTCATTATGATGTCATTGTACACACCACGCAGTTCATTATGACGTAATATGATGGGTGGGTACTCTGGAAAGGTGAATTGTCTCTTCAGTTTTACGTTTCTCCAGATATTACATAGTACACCGGTGTTGTATGTCTTGTTTCTGTTTCACAATCCTCATGATATTCTTCAATTTCCGGTGTTGTAGTTCTGGTTTTTGTTTCTGTCTCACAATCATCCATATGTTCTTCAATTTCCGGTGTTTCTGGTTTCTGTACTAATACGCGGAGGATGTTCTGCTCTAATTGGATCATCCACGGCCATTGCTATGGTCGCACATGGTGTGGTGCACAGGGATGCTGTCTTAGGATTCATACATTCACCTTCACAAATTTGATGGTTGAAACTTCGTATTCTTTATTATAAACAGACATATGCCATAACATGAAATCTGCAAGATGTGCTGTGATTTCAGTGCCTTCGCTGCATCTGTATTTTCTTCTGGACGATGTTAGGACTGGTAGCATGTATGCTGGTAACTTCGAGCATGAGTAATGCGTCAATCCTGAACAGTTGCCACATTTGATCATGTACGTGTTGTGCGCATAACCGCAAGAACAGTACTTTACATCTTGTGGCGTATTCGTCTTGTTTTTGCTGCTTGGAAAACTCATATTTGTGACGCTCGGATCGACAGAGCTGCTAGTGCGTGAAGTAGTGTCATCGGCATTTTGGTTTGTGATTGACATGGTGTGTATAACAGGCCTGGTATGGTCTGTGCTTCGATACGTGGTCAGTGGAGATATTTCTTTTTCCTTGGCCACATGTTTCTTTTGCTCTGTGGACACCGCTGTTGAATTTGTGGCCAGTTTTGCGAAATATTCCCTACGTTCATCGACGCACATCTTGTCGCATTCATCACACAGCCACGTGTCAGAAACTTTACAATGTGGGCTTTCCAGGCGCATGGCAATCCTCGCACACCATGATGATGTTGTATGAGATTGGAAATGAAAGTTGCTGTTATTTAGGTTGATGTATGTTCGTGCAATATTACCAGACCGGTAAGGCGGTAGTCACTGACCCTGTATTTCCTAATATTTTTTAAATTATTTTAGCTGGATTATTATTATTATTATTATTATTATTATTATTATTATTATTATTATTATTATTATTATTATTATTATTATTATTATTATTATTATTATTATTTGCTGTATGTTCGTGCAATAAAAACAGACTGGTAAGTGCTATCGTTCCACGACAACAATCTAGAGGCTGCCTACCTATGCAAATCTTGTCAGTGTTATATACTGATGGAACTTTCAACAGAAAGTACAGGCGAAACTGATAATCTTGGCCATAAAAAGAACATAACTCAACTAACACTAACATACTAACCGTATATAATGCTACAGAAAGCATTACTCAAAGCATCAAAGAAAATCATTCAAAGCATTCATTTGGGACATACACTAAGCAAAACATCCAAGACTGGTAAAAATCTCCATAACCGGTCAGAGGTAAATCCTGGACAGTACTTACACAATCGGTCAGAGATAAATCCTACTCATCTACTTAACCGTGGTCATAACCCATCTAGCCAATTACAACAAAAACCTGTAATAGTACCTAGCACAAGTCAAACCTCATCTGATTGCTCAAAGCAGAATCGTGGATCGCTACCCAGCATTGTTCATATCTGATCTAAATTCTAATCACGCAAAGATAAGTTCCAGACAACCAGCTAACAGTGGTCGGAATTCTGCCATTCAGTCAGAGCTAAGTACTAACCAAGAAAGGAGTCTGCACGTACACACTATGTGAGCCGGCCGTTAATGTTAGGTCACCAACCAGGTTCCCCCCATGACGCATTCTGTAGCTCCTATCATAGCTACCGAGCCAGTAAATCAACAGATGAAAACTCCTCTTGTGCCATCTCAGTTCTCATTATCCAATTATCCTTCAACAAACCAACTATTGACCCCTCAACTACCAGCTCAGTCTCTATTAGCCATATACCCGCCAGCAAATCAGACAATGGCATCTCTTCCATCGATCGTTCCGCACACATTTTCGCAACCACTATCAGCAGATTATGTAATGCCGTCGATGCTGAGTCAGGGTCAACAAGTAATACATCCATCAGTTATTTCTCAATACTCTCTCGGAGGAACGAGTACGACAGCAGTTGGAGACACTCAAAATAGTACGTCACATCAACATATTGATACACATTCCCAAGAGTATGGGCCACGGCTCACACAAGAACATAACCAAACAGCAAATGGCTATCCCACGGAAACAGCAAGTGAGGTAGCTCCTTCGGCGATACCGTCAGCATCACTAGCCTCTGGAATGCCCTCAGAGTCAATAAACGAAGTGCAGCGCAGATCGACCGGTCTGGTACGGACCATCCCAGTCCATCTGGGTATGGAACGGACGGACCGGGTACGTTCCAAGTATGCACCCCTGGGTAGGACGTTAAGCGTATATAAAGCCATATGGGAGAGGCTTAGAATGACATTGTCCGAGAGATCGCCTAGCGCGCGTTAGCGTATGGAGAGAATGGCATCTTCTGAATACTCCAGGTCTGTATTCATAATTCTTTAACAATAGACCGACGTCGTCGTTATTGGTAATGATCATTACCAGAATGAAACGAGGATTCCGAATCCTTTTACAGATTTAAAATCGGTCCAGAAATTGCTGAGATATCCATGTTGCGCCCGTTCAAAATAGTTCTCAAATACCGTTATAAGTGCGTGTGTACTTGGTAATAGGTGAAGGCGAGTAAGTCACGTGGTCACTAACGATGCCTCGTCACGGCGCGCGCGTTGATTGGTTGAAACGCACAATTGTGATGTCACTATTTGGTATAAAGGAGCAGCGAAATCAGAAATCGTCAGAAGAGAAGGGTTGAGAGACCTGGGTGGTGTGGCGTCCAGAGCACACCGAGTCGTGTGGCAACTGCTTACTGCTAGCACCGGTGACATATAACCAGCAGCAGTGCATTTCTGATTTGAGCCTCGTCTCTGGAGCACACCTACCGCATCTGCAATACAAGTTTTTGGAAGCTCCCGGCCGATCAACCGGGGGGGGGGGGGGGGGGCGGGGGCAATAACGAAATTAATAGAAGGTTCCCCAATACCAACAGTCTAGAGGACCTCCGGTGCGCATGGGTCTTTTGGCCGGAATGTAAGACCACAAAATTAGTATGTAGGACGGTGGTGTTTACGGATATCTCTGTCTCTCAACTGTCTGTCTGAGGGGAGATGCTTCACCCGCACGCACCTCCCTCGCCCCGTGGATAGCCCGACCAGACTTCACCATCACTAAGGAAGAAGGGCCGCCAGCCTGGGGGATGTTCCTTCCAACGGGCACACCAAAAACTACCGCCGCCACCATGGAAGGAACCACTGCCGCCTTTACAGCTGCCACAACCGCTACTACCGCCACACCTACAGCCACCGCCACTGCCACTACCGGCGTCCCTACAGCTGCCACCACAGGTACGAGATGGCTGCCATCCATCTACAAAGCATGCACAGTTAGTCTGCAGTATGTATGTGTTTGTTAGTCGTCTTGGTTTGATTGCGGCTCCTGCGGCATCTCTGGTACTATTGCTAACAGAGGCACAGCAGTGATGGATTGTGGTCATTACACATGCTTCAATGTTTTAAGTATTTGAGACCCAATTTATCCACACAATCAGACTCCCATGAAGAGTGTATGGCGCTGTTTATTTGAGTGTCGACTTGAGATTTCCATGCTGTCTTGGTAGGCGTGTTGCTAATCAGCTGGTAAAGGCTTAGTAGTTTGTCTGTATCGAGTAAGGATTGACATTCCACAAACCAGGTGTTGCTCTTGCTAGACTTTACTGCAAGTTGCCTGGCAGCTATTTGGAATTCGAGAGTGTTGTTATCCCTGATGATGTTTCCTAATAATGTGAGTTTTCGAGTCTAATTCTGCTTGGATTGGACGAATCCCCAATAACCAATAAGATGCTGTCGTGGCTGTTTTTTTTAGAGGGGCCAGTTGCTTGAGGATAGTACATTGAAATTGCTCGATGGAATTTCGATCTGTTTGTGATAATCTGATGACTTCCAGACCATACAGTAGTCTTGGTATACAGTAAATCTTCTATATATGTGTGACGACTGCAAGGGGGGGGGGGGCATATCCTCGTTTCCATACAGACCTGCTCCCATCAATGAGTAGATGGTCCTTCGAGTTAATTGTACACATTCTTTGACATTTTCTTTGCAGTTGATCGAACATCTTATTCCCAAATGTGTCTTGCAACTAGACTGATCAATTTGACATTCACCTAGATGCATGCTTGATGTCTATTTGGAGCACTTATTGAGAAATAGTGAGACATTTTTTGTTAGATTGGTGGTGTACCCCTCTTGACATGTGTAGTGGTGAACAATGTCGTTCCTGTAGATGGTAGGTGTACTTTACTTCTTTTTGTATGAATTGTTATTACCGCTCAGCAATGTCACATGACCATATGCTGTTATTTGATTGGTTGGGATCAGTTATGCATGATCGGGTATTTCCCCCACGCGAGGGCAATACTACACGGTATTCCCCGCGCGAACATAGTGTTTTAGTCTTAATGCGCAGATTAATTATGACGTAACAATAGCCAATGACGAAGCTCGCAACGTCATAAGTGTTGATGCATTCTGAAACTGACGTCATAAAGTGTTGAAAATTGGCAATATTTAAGATAAGATAAAATTCTCTCTCTCTCTCTCACTCAATCTTCCTCCCCACCCCACCCCCCTCTCTCACTTTCCTAATCTCTCGCTGACGTCTGAGGGGGTAATAAATTCGTCACATCAGTGTTTTGGCGGGGGTACAGGCTGTTACCACACAGCCAAACAAATATATTTCACTCGCTACGCTCGGGAAATATAAAATGTATTTCCCGAGCGCCTCCTGTACCCCCGCCAAAACACTGGTGTAACTAATAGTATCTCATGTCCTTAGTTATGGTAAAGTAACTGTAAGGATGTGATTACTCTGTCAGGGTTATGGGGTAAGGGTGTATTACAGACATTGCAGTTGTAAAATAATGTTTCATCTTTTTGTTTCGGTTGGGCGAACGTATACATATCTTGTAATTTTCTTAATATGAAAGGGGAAATACCATATGTTGGAATATTCCTTTAGCATCAGATCATGGATAATACTAAATTTTCAAATTTCTACTTTGAAATATGTTATGTCATCCACTAATCTGTAATAATTTGAAACTGCCCGGGCTGATAATTAATCAAACGCACTGTATAGTCTGTTAGCAATAAGCATGATGACTGTATTGCATGACTGAATGTTACTGAATGAAAAAATGAGACCAATCCCCGGATGATGTAAACACCGGGAGAGATCATTATTGTATAATGAGTAATCATTAATTGCAAAGAGAAATACAAGGACATTACATAATCGTTGGTCAAAAATGGCGTCAAAAAACTTTGAAAATAGATTAAAATCTGAAGGGAAAATGAGCGGGAAACAATCAATCATACTAACAGGGCACCAACATCTTTCAGAATCTGGAGGTAAAAATGAGCGAGAAAAAATGAGTGGGGAAAAATGAGCGGGAGAAATGAGCGGGAAAGAATTAATCCTATTGACAGGGCACCAAAATCTTCGAAAAATTGATTCAGATCTGGAGGGGAAAATGTGCGGGAAATTATCTGGAGTTAGAGAGCAAGTTCATGGATGACTTAAAGGCAAGGCTTATCAACCAAACAAACCTTCAAATCACAGGTGCTAAGTCTTTGTGTGGCCATAGACAAATTGAGCAACTCATTCCTTGATGACGGTCCTGAACTCGTCGCTCTAAGTACTCGTAACTTTGCAGATTCCGATGAGGTAGCCACGTTGAGGAGAGTTAAGAAAACGGGAGAAAATGAGTACAAGCAATATGCCAAGGATTTGATCATTGGCAGAGTACCGTACACCGCCTATTAGTAGCCTAGGCTTCTATTAGGACAAGAGGTGTTCAAGTTCAAATTAAACATCTCTGAGAAAGGTGGTGAGCTTATATTAGGTATATTTCAAGAAAGAATTGACATCATCGCAGAATTGAGCTTATTTCCTGGGGCAGCGTAAATATTATGCCTGTTTTAATAGGCAATGTTTATTAAATTAAAATGAATCCTAAATTTGACGTTAAATGTCGTCACGAAAATATATAAATAGATTACAAAGTAGATGGAAAATAGTGACCCGAGCGACATTGTATGAGACAGGTATGCGCCTTACAACCTGAAGGAGTCACCTATAGAGAAAAGCCAGGCAGGGGAACAAAAATCACCGTTCGGGGTCAATCCAAGCTGTCTTCAAGATTAAAAGATTTCATTCAAGTTCCAAAGATCAAAGAAGAGCTCTTCGAACTACTGGCTGAGAGTTCAGCTCTTCACAAGCTTCCATCAGGAATTGAAATCTACATCACAAGGGAGACTCAATTGATTCCGAGCACCTCAAGGGGCCTTGCAATCACGAGGAGGAGGCTGATTCAAAGATGCGCACCACGTCAAAGATGCTCTGGAGAAAGGTGCCAAGATAATTGTTGTACGACCGATTGACACTGATGTCATCATCATACTCATCAGCATTTTCTTCAGTCTTATCTCAAATCACTATGAGGCTGAACTGTGGGTTCCGTTTAGTTCTGGTAAATGGTTTGAGTATTACATCAACAACAGGAAGCTTGGAGACTTGAAGTGCTGAGCCTTAATAGTATTTGACTGTATAACTGGGTGTGCTACTACCTCGCAGTTCTTTGGAAAGAGAAAGAAGAGAGTATGGAAAACATGCGAGTCGTACCCAAGTGTCAATGAGCTCTTTTGCCACATGGTTGAGGATCCATTTCAGTTCATAGAATGGCAAATAGTTACGTTTGCATCTTTGGAAGGAACGATTCATATGTGTTCTCTATGCCAAGGCCAGCATAAATGACTTGAGGCAAGAGCTCTTCTCCAGATTAGCACAAGGAATGGATAGCCTTCCTTCTACACAGGCTGTGTTATGGCAACATGTTGACATGCCACAGTCCCAGGCACACATTGGGACTACTTGTCTTCAGTCAGAACCATATGAGCTTAGTCCTCAGGCTTATGGTTCGTCATGCTTCGATACAAAAGGTTAAAACCAACACATCTGCCTTTTATAAATAAAACCAATCAACAACACAATATAACTATTGGCAACTGATGAAGGTGTGCAGAAGAATATGCAGATGATGAAGGCTATGATGATGAGAAAGGAATTAAATATTAGATGCGGGAGAGAGAACCCATGATAATTGTTGTTAATGACGTCAACTTGATGACACAGCTACTCTGGTCCTATTTCACTACTATGTTAACACTTTTGTCGATCTTAGCTACAAATAGGACATCACATTCCTCATCCAGGGTTGCCAAACACATATTAGGTAGAACACCGTGTATGCCTCCCCACCCACCTGTAGTTCTATATGGCATAGACAATTCCAAAACAACTGACTAAGAAGGGTACATTTGGAGATATAGCCACGTCCATATTGGCAATGCAGTATATGGCATTACAATAATTTACGGTGGTGTCAGAGTAAGACTATTTGCGATAGCTGAATGTGATGTCTGTAGAACATGCTGCGATTGGGGACATGCACCACATACCTAACATATACACTTATGTTCAATACCTATATATATATATATATATATATATATATATATATATATATATATATATATATATATATATATATATATATATATATATATATATATATATATATATATATATATATAGGTATTGAACATAAGTGTATGTGTTAGGTATCTCTCTCTCTCTCTCTCTCTCTCTCTCTCTCTCTCTCTCTCTCTCTCTCTCTCTCTCTCTCTATATATATATATATATATATATATATATATATATATATATATATATATATATATATATATATATATATATATATATATATATATATATATATATATATATATATATATATATATATATATATATATATATATATATATATATATATATATATATATATATATATATATATATATATATATATATATATATATATATATATATATATATATATAGGTATTGAACACAAGTGTATGTGTTAGGTATCTCTTAGCCTGCAAACGGACTTTCAATAACTAAATATGTTGAATTCTTTTAGATAAATTGGTCACCAAAAGGATATACTTCTTTATTGAGAGCAGTTTTTAGATAACACAATGCCCCGACTTGTAAGTTGTTCATATATGAACAACTTATAAGTCCGGGCATTGTGTTATCTAAAAACTGCTCTCAATAAAGAAGTATATCCTTTTGGTGACCAATTTATCTTTAAAAAATCAACATATTTAGTTATTGAAAGTCCGTTTGCAGGCTAAGAGAAGACTATATTTAAGAAATGGCCCTGAAATGACTGGCTTGATTATCGAGCCAGCTATTTCAGGGCTAAATTTTCAAAAATAGTCTTCTCTTGGCCTGCAAATGGACATTCCTCAAGATATATATGAACAACTTACAAGTCGGGGCATTGGGTTATCTAAAAACTGCTCTCAATAAAGAAGTATATCCTGTTGGTGACCAATTTATCTAAAGAAAATCAACATATTTAGTTATTGAAAGTCCGTTTGCAGGCTAAGAGAAGACTATATTTAAGAAAATGTCCCTGAAATGACTGGCTTGATTATCGAGCCAGCTATTTCAGGGCTAAATTTTTAAAAATAGTCTTCTCTTGGCCTGCAAATGGACATTCCTCAAAACCACGGTTGGGTCCAGTTTTGGCCTGTTTCATCATGACAGGGACATGGGTACAAAATAGAAAATAGCCGATACAAATAATCACTGAAAAGGCTCCAGTTAGTAGTCAATGGGTCCGCTGAGCGGTATTGTTCAAAATCACTCATGCGTGACAATGCTAATTAATGCATAATTAATTTGATTAATGGGGTTTCAATTGGTTTTGACAGGCGTAATGCGCAATGAGGTCGTGTAGGTCATGTGTGCGTCTGTGTGCTATTGTTCTGTTGTCAGAATGATTGGTATGTATATGTCAGGAGGTCAAGTGCAATTTTTCAGTAGTCAGAATGATTGACGTGTATCTGTCAGGTTGTGATGAGTTGATCAATACGAGAGCAATGGCCAACAGCACACACCTAGTGTAACGCCATTGTTGTAGGCTTGGATTATTGTTTTGGTGTCGAACAATATCCGTCATCATTGATGAATAATGCTGCTCTGTGCACCCTTGTCATGTTCAATGTATTAATTAGGTGGGAGGCAGCCCCACCCCCATAGTTGAAGGGTATTAAAAAGTAGAATATTTTGAAACTAAGCGTAATAGTGGCTTCCTATCTCATTGAACCAGACTTTTGGATAATGGCATGAATGATGCAGGCATGATTCGAGTGTTAATGAATCTGTCAATAGTGTTCATCACATGCTATTGAACATTTTATCTTGCAATTTTTGAAGAATAGCGTTTATCCGCATGAACATTGGCGACCACCTGCATGAACAATAGCACACAGCGGTCACTTATGAACAATAGCACACAGCGGTCACTTATGAACAATAGCATACAGTACCCACTTATGAACAATAGCATCCAGCAGCCACCTACATGAACAAAATGTGTTCCCAGTCATTTAATCCTCAAAAGAGTCAAAGCGAAGTACAGTGCTACACGGGTAATATATAGGTAAACTTATCGATGTTGTGTGTATAATATTATATAGATAATAATCATGTATCTATCGTATTTAAGGAGATATATTTCTTTAAAGTGGCAGTCATTTAATTATTAAATTTTCAAAAAATGTTGCGGCCGCAGTTTTAAACGGGCAGCTACACATTTATACACGTGGCACCATGTGTCTGTACCCAGATACAGTAATTTTCCTAGTTTTATTACCCTTTTTTGGGAAACCACACTGCTGAACGCTGTTGAATGTTTTTTCATAAAATACATCTTTCATATCACAGGCTATAAAATGTATTAATTTTACTGCATGAGAAGCGTGCAGCTTGGCACGGTGGAGTCGAGTGTTAGCACTTCATTATTTGCGTGCACTCGCATACATAAAAACACAGTCTGGTGAACAAATGATATGAGATTGATATTTGGCAAGATATTACAATATCCTCGCTGGGAGCAAGGTTTTAAAAAAAATCAATAATAAGGCATGAACCCACTCACTGGCTATTGTTGTTTACCACTAAACAGTAACACATTTTTAATTTACGGTGTTCATACATTAACAGGAGTAAGTACATTGTGGGGAGTTGGTTAGAGACTGAATGCCTTATCATTCATGACGTTACATTTCAACAATTAAGAGCCACATTATGAGCATAGTGGCATAATCATAGATGGTCATTTACTACAAGTCAAATATAAATATATCCTTTTGGGCTACACAGCACTGATACGCTATAACCATTTTTTAAACTATATAATTCAGTCAAACCTGCGCTAAGCGACCACCTCATGTTACACTATTACATGGATGCTATAGACTTTCTTAACCCTTTAACCTCAAATTTCTTCAAGAGAATTTCAATTTTCTCATAGAAAATGTCTATTTGCAGACCAAGGGACTATTTAAAAAAATTTGGAATGACTGGCCCTGCTGGCTATCCATTTGTCTAGACATTGCGCCAGCAAACACCCACCACCAACCACCTACACCAACCACCACCACCACCACCACCACCACCACGATCATCATCACCACCAACACACACCACCATCACCACCACCACCACCAACCACCACCTTCACCATAACCGCCACTAGCAACACCACCAGAACCACTACCATCAGTACCCACATACACCACCAACCACTAAGCACCACCACCACCAGCACCACCACCACTACCACCTACACCCACCACCATGCATTAATCCCACCCCACCACCGACACCCACCCACCCACCAACCCCTATCGAATTTCTTCATATTCATATTTGCAGACCTATATAAGACTATTTTTGAAAATTTCTCATTGGAATGACTGACTCTGATGTCTATCCATTTGTCTAGACATTGTGGTCGGAATTTGAGAGAGCGTGGTGTGTCAAAAATGGCATATAGGTTGGAGAGGGTATGTCAATGAGGGTTTAATAAAGGTCTCGCTTGTATGCACATGCGCCTATGTCAGCATGAATGCATTATGATTACCTAGTCAATGAGGCCCCGACAACAAAAATAATATAGCTGGCTATCCATTGTCTAGACATTGTGGCCACAACCACCAACTAGCAACACCAACCATCACCATCACCACCACCACCACCACCACCATCACCACCATGTTTTATTTGTATCCATATTTTTACATTGAAGAAAATATTACATATGATAAAACATATAGTTTCTGTAGCATAAACAAATAGTCAATGATCTGGAGATCCATTTATCGATGATTCCTTATGGATCAGATCCATCACCACCGGAATCATCATCATTATCATCAGCATCTAGATTGTTCCATATGTACTTCTTGATCAGAAACTCTCTTTTTCGAAAAGCTGAGAAGACTGCTTCATGGTATGCATACCCCGTGGTGATGAAAGCTTTAGGTTCCCGACAAATTATTTTAATAAGTGTAAAGTTCTGTAATCTTCTCAACTGGAACATTATGTCTATACACTTTGCAACTAAAGCATTAGTATATATGGAAATAGACACATTGCCTACATCATATGGAGCTGTGTTCACTTCACCATCCTCATCCTCTAAACCTGATTGTTCAGCGTCTAAGACATACTTAATTTTTTGGAATATGGTGAATAGTTCCTGATTGCTTAGGGCTTCTTTTTCATCTTCACCTTCATCTTCACTCTCAGACTCCACTGAGTCATCACCAGCTTCACTATCTGACTCCATTGGCTTTTCGTCTTCACTCTTCATCTCTGTCAATTTTTCATCTTCACTGTCTAGATTTTCGCTATCTTCATCATTATGGAATCGGATCTTATGCCACTTCAAATCATTTGACCTATAAAAAGTTGAATCACATTCAAAACATTTACATTTCGGCATATTGATTATAGGATAAATCTAGCAAGCATTCAAGTTACAAGGTTCTTTAAAGAAATCTTCTGACTGCCTAAGGCTACCTAGCTACTCTGCAGTTAAAATACACATCCAACCACTTTGTGATGTTTAAACTGGAGTGAGAAAAGGGATTGAATTTGAACCATTTTATAGGATTATATGTACTGCGGCCTCAAATCCGCAACATGCGGCTGCAAATCTGCAACATGCAGCCGCAAATCCACAACATATTGCTGCAAATCTGCAACATGCGGCCGCATGCGCCACAAATCCGCAACATGCAGCTGCACATGTATGCATGCATTTTGGTGTGCATGTGTGTCCAGGCATGTGCATACACATACTATCGCATGTATAAATGTGCAACTGCCTGTATAAAATTGCGGCCGCATGTTTCAACCTTTAACCCCTAGTATCGTTAGAGACCACTCCTTAAGTACAATAGATAAAATTATCTATATAAGATTATACATACAACATCATTAAGTACGTTTATATATCGCTAACGTAACTCTGAACTTCACCTGAATATTAGCGGCCACAAATCTGCACATGCGACCACACATCCAGACATGCGACCACAAATCCGCAACATGCATCTGCAAATCTGCAATGTGCGGTGGCAAATCAGCAACATACAGCCAGAAATCTGCAACATGTATGAATGCATTTTGGTGTCCGGGCATGTACATACACATGTTGTCCCATGTATAAATGTGCAGCCGCCTGTATAAAATTACTGTCGCAACATTTTTTGAAAATCTAATAATTAAATGACTGCCACTTTAAAGACATATATCCCTTTCAAAACGATAGATACATGATTATTATCTATATAATATTATACATACAACATCGATAACTTTACCTATGTATTACCCATGTAACGCTGTACTTCGCTCTGATTTTTTTGAGAATTAAATGATTGGGAACACATTTTGTTCATGTAGGTGGCCGCTGGATGCTATTGTTCATAAGTGGGCACTGTATGCTATTGTTCATAAGTGACCACTGTGCGCTATTGTTCAGGCAGGTGGTCACCATTGTTCATGCGGATAAACGCTATTCTTCAAAAAGTGCAAGATAAAATGTTCAATAGCATGTGATGAATGCTATTGATGGATTCATATAACACTCGAACCACGCCTGCATCATTCATGGCATTATTCAAAATTCGGGTTCAATGACATAGGAAGCCACAATTATGCTTAGTTAACCCCTTCAACCATGAGGGGGGAGCGCCGCCCACCTAATTAATACATTAAACATGACAAGGGTAGATGGGACACCATTATTCATCAACGATGACAGACATTGTTGGACACCATAACAATAATGCTCAGCCTACACCAATAGCGTTACACTAGGTGCACGCTGTCGTCCATTATTCTCCTATTGATCAACTCATCACAACCTGACAGATACACATCAATCATTCGGACAACTGAACAATTGCACTTGACATCCTGACGTATACACACCAATCATTCTGACAACAGAACAATAGCACACAGACGCACACATTCCCTACGCGACCTCATTATACATTACACTTGTCAAAACCAATTAAAAACTGATTAATCAAATTAACTATGTATTAATTAGCATTGTCACACATGAGTGATTTAGAACAATAGCGCTTAGTGGACCCCTTGACTACTCCAGTTCCCAGAAATATGTGTTGATTTGCCATTGGAAAAGTAGAGTTAAAAGTTGTGGTTGCTGTGTTAGTCTGTCAATAATATTCACAACGCTGTTATTATTGGAATAGTAGTACACGTCGTCTTTCTCCTATGCAAGGAATAGTATTACCAAAAGCAAATATTTACACTTATGTGTGTACATATTACATTGTGCCATTGTGATTCCTATATGGGCCAATTTCAGGAGAATGTATCAAAAGGATGGTTTAGAAATATCAAATTTCTAACTGCTTAGATATATATTTATGATATTTTTATGATTTTATCCTCACTTCATCCAATCATCACATAGAATCAGGGGTAATTCGAGCAAAACTAACATGCAGACAACAGATCCGCTGTATAATCTTGCTCGAATTACCCCCTGATTCCATGTGATGATCTTGCCCAACTCGATGGGAATGGAGGAAGTGAGGATAAAATTTTCAGCAATTGGATTAAGATTCAGAGTAACGAGTTATCAAATCATCCTCTCCAAACAAGTCAATAGTTAATAAAAACAATATAATTATATATCTAGGTTAATAACAATGCATTTGGCGTGTCTGCCCGTGGTGGGCGTGTTGGTCCAGGGGAGAGGCATCCCAAATCCTGCTAGGTTTATGCCTATAGGCTCCATTGTGTGGAGCTGGTGTAGCCAATGACATTCTTTCTGTTTTCTCCATGGGGTGAAGTTTTCATCGTCCAGGTCTGATGAGAGTACATGGATAATTCTGGACGGAATGTCCATGTTTATTGAAATGTTTGGATACGGGTGTGTCATATCGTTCATTCCTATGGCGGTTTGATATCGATCTCAGATGTTTTTGGATTCTGATTTTGAAGGTGCATCGAGTTTCTCCTACATATTATTTCTTACATTTGTTGCAAGTTAGTAGGTAGACGATGTTCCTCGTCTGACAGTTGCCTATGATCTTGGATCTGTGTGTTAGGCCTGTATGTGTGCTAACCGTCTCCGTTTCTGTGCTCTAACAGCCTGTGGTCTTTGAAGGTCCACTGTTGAAGAGCTTGCCACTCCTTCGGTTGAAGGTGGTGTTAGCCGTGGTGGTTTTATGGTAGCATTCAGGTCTGTGTTAGACCTGGCGAGTAGAGTGTCCGAATCTATTGCGTTTAAGCACAGTGCAGACAGTGGCGGTGTTGTGACTATCTCCATTGCCTGTGACATTGCCTGTGCTGGATGAATCCATTATTTAATTACAGCAAATAACAACGTAGTCAATTATATGAGCTACTTGTAGAAGGTTATTTAGCATGATGCTTGGTCGCAATGTGAGACCAAAAGTCTGAACGATTTGGACTGGAATTTTCGTCCCTTTTATATCCTTCCTGGGTGAGCCTGTGGACTGAGTCGATCTTGACTATATATGGGCAGAAAAAACGCAGAATGACGGTTCCCCCATTTGGAATTTTTGGAGGTTTGGTGGTATGGTCAAACATTTTACCCGTTGACCGGTATTTTTAAAATTGAATACTTTTAGAGGCTTAAACTGTGGGCCTAGATATCAAGAAACGAAATAAATCTTAACATATGATGATTTAATTCCATATAAATTAATATAATTTTTTGAGTTGTGAAATTGAATTAGAGGCTCATGCTTCTAATTCAATTTCACAACTTAAAAAATTATATTAATTTATACGGAATGAAATCATCATATGTTAACACTTATTTCGTTTCAGTACATCTAGCCACATAATTTAAGCCTCTAAAAGTATTCTATTTAAAATTTTTTATTTTCAAGCATTTAGTGTGAGTATGCACCTTTAACGACTATTTCTGCCTATTTCTGAGTCACAGTCTTCGAGCGGGTTACAGATAACGGTTGTTTAGTTTGTTTTAAGTTCACAGTCTATCTAGAGGCCTACTGGTTTCACTTATAATTTAAATCTAGGGCCTACATATTTACAGCAAAATGCCTGCAAATAAAAATATTTAAATTGCGAACTTTTAGAGGTTTAATTGGTTTGCCTCCATGTAATGAAGGGTAATAAATCCTACGATATAATGATTTCATTCCATACAAATTACTGTAATTCTTTCAATTGCGATTTTAACTAAGGACTCGTGCCTTTAATTCAATTTCACAACTTAATAAATTATACTAATTTATACATTATGAAATCATCATGTATTAAGAGTTGTTTGGTTTCATTACATCTAGGCCCACAATTTAAGCCTTTAAACGTATACAAATTTGACTATTTTATTTTCGATCATTTTGCTGTGAATGTGCACCTTTAAATTAACATCATAGCACATGTCAGGAGCGCGTGTTCTTTACTCAAAAACAGGTATTATGAATCTCAACCATTTCTTGGATGCAATTTTTAAATTAATCTAAGACATATTTCTACATATTTCTTTTGTAGCTATTGTGTGTAAAGCTGAAGTGATTAAAACATAAATATGTGGCCAAAATTTCCGGGTTAAAACCAAATTCTACTGGACTTATATCCAGTGTTTGTCATGGCATCTAAACTTTAGACGTCCCAGTGACCCCACATCTTGAAATCTGGGAGTCCCCAGCTGAAATATGGGGAGTCCTAGAAACTGAAATCTGGTGTTCCCAAGCAGTATTTCTCATCCCTGCTCCAATTATAGGGTACCATCATGACCACAGGGTACCATCATGACCATAGGGTACCATCATGACCATGGACTCGCAACAATGAATTATGGTGATCCTCTGCTAGATTTTGTAGGCATTTGTGTGAAAATGTTCATGCAAAAGAGCATACAATAACTTAGTACTTAACAATCATACATGATTTTCATGGGTCCCTTGGGACCCACTACAAATACTCTTGGGGGTCCCAAGCTGCATTTTGGGGGTATACACCCTCAAAAGGACCCTTATGAGAATCCCTGCTTATATCTTACTTACGTTTCAATCAGCAATGGCACAGCCACTGGCCAACAACAACAACAACAACAACAATATAGTCAACTGTGAACGCGAGAAGTTGGTTATCATGTGTTGCATAATCTGGGTGTTTTGCCCTTTTGCACTAAGATCTTCCATTGCAATGATATAACTTGCGGATAATCTAATAATATTCTATTTTATTTTGGCGAATGTATCATTTTACGAAGAGAATGTTTTATATTCATAGAATCGCGATGACGTCATCACAATCAATTTTCCCATAATACCCTGGGAGCGACGCCATTTTTGGAGGGACTAATTTAACATTACGAGCAATGGGCCGCAAAACATTAATTACCTTTTCTTTACTTGCACAATTCATTTGTGGTGATATGTTTTCTGATACCTGACGGAGTTTTTACAGATTTTCAGATGCTGGATTTTATGGTTTGAGCTTCATGGAAAATGTAAACAATGCATTATTGTCGGCAGTGCTCTTTAGCATGTTGTAAAGTGCCCCAACTTTAATGGCGGCCGATCACAAAATGCCAGGATGTGCGAAACTATGAATTGAAATTCTGTGAAAGAATTTTTTATCGCATTAGAGGGCTGTCACGAGGATTCGACCAAGAATTATTAACTAACGGACCTTTCCAGTTTTAGATATGCCCCGCCAACCTCTAGCTAAACTCCACCCACACTTCGCCGTGTTGGGATTTGTCGATCCCCGAATGCCCTAACTAACTATCAATTTCCTGAAAGCTATACAGGTAAGTTGTTGAATATTTTGTAACTAATTTGACTAGGTGGTGTTGCTGCCTATGGCAGCAACAGCGCCCAGTCAAATTAGTTTCAAAATATTCAACAGACGATTTATTGAATAGTAAAGACATACAATTCGTACAACAACGCATAGTCCATCTTCAAATTATCGTTCGTGACGTACTTACCTACGTCATTCATGACATCATATTGATGTCATTCATTATGATGTCATTCTACACGTCACGTAGTTGATTATGACGTCATATCTTACTTACTAGGTTCTTACTAGGTGCTGAGTGGTCACAGGCTCTAGTCCTCTATAACCACATCTTCTTCATCTGGCTCCTGGTTAACTGTGTGACTTCCGGTAATCAGGGGCATTCTATAATTAAATAATACATCCTGATTTCTCCAGGCCTTATCCAATCTATTTTAAAAAGCATTTAAACTGGGTGCATTATCTACATTGGTTGGCAGATTATTCCTAATATTTACTATTCTAGATGGATATGCTTTAAGTCTTATGTTCTTGTTAGATCTTTGTTTGCTTAATTTATGTTTATGTCCTCTTAATAGGCTGGATTTTTCGGTTGATAGCTTTAATTCAGGTGCTACTTCAGGATCATATATATCATTAAGTAGTTTATATACTTCAATCATATCTGCCCTATGTCTCCGGTAGGATAATGTTGGCAACGTTAACACTTTAAGTCTATTCTCATATGGCATTTCTTTTAGGGCAGCTAGCTGCTTTGTTGCCCGTCGCTGGACACTCTCTATAGCATCAATGAGATTTTGTCTGTATGGGCTCCAGACTGGAGTTGCATAGTCCAAATGCCCTCTGACAAGTGATTTATACAGAGGGATGAATGTCTCAGTATCTAGAAATTTATACGATCTTCGAATTAGTCCTGCCATCATGTTTGCCGTTTTGAATTTAGCATTGATATGCTCGTCAAAGTTGAGCTTTTATTTTTTTTTTATCGAAGATCGCTCCTATGTCGTTCTCAGTGGTTGCATGCTCCAGAATGTGTTCTGTATTGTTCAAAGATAGTTTATAATCAAATTCATTATGTGGATCAGAGATTATATGTAGCACTTTGTATTTATGGGGGTGGAATTTTATCAGCCATTTCTCACTTGAGTTCTGTAATTCTTGTAGATCATTTTGGAGTTGCTGTTTGTCGGCCTCAGCCTTGATGATTTCGTACATTTGTGTATCATCAGCGAAGAGCATTATGTCACTTATTACTTTATCTGGGAGGTCATTTATGTATATAACAAAAAGTATGGGTCCCAAGACACTTCCCTGTGGGATGCCGCTTGTTACCGCTCTGCAATCTGACTCTGCTCCATTCACAATTAATTTTTTGTTCAATCCATCCAAGTATGTTATTATGGATGCCATATGAGTTTGCTTTTAGGAGTAATCGTCTATGGGCCACTGTATCAAAAGCTTTCATAAAATCGTTCAGCTTTCATAAAAGCTTTCATATGATGGGTGGACACAGTGGAAAAGTCCATTAAAGAATAGGCGTGTACGGTGGTGATGTATACATTCTTTATGGATAGAGTTTTCTCGTATAAAATGTAAATTGGAAACACTGGGAATAGTATTTGGCTTCATTTAAAAAGGCATTGTGACACTACTTGAGCAACAGTGTGAATGTACGGTAACCTTGTTGCATGCAGCCTAAAATTTTAGAGTCTGAGAATTCAGGCTTCAATATATCAAATCGATCCCAGAACGCGTCAGAAACCTGTCAGAGTTTAGCTAGAAATGGGCGGCCATATAGCTTGGAATAGATCTATCTAATATAAGAGCAATGGCAACATTCGTGTCTCGCGAGATCCCTTTCGATACGAGATCGAGAAAAGAATCTCGTTTCTATTGAGTGCCCATTAGCGTAATAAATTTCGCCAGAATTTTTGGCGATAAAGAGAACTGAATCTTGAAAGGACACAATACATACCAGATAATACGCTATACACACCAGCCAAAAATAGTTAACACAAAAATAGTCCCTCTTAATTCGTCGTAAAATCCAAATCGGTCGCACGAGGACGCGAATTTGCTGATATCACATGTACTATGCTGGACGGATGGAGTTGATTTTAATGTATGTATCAAGCTAGTGATACATGGGTTAAGATGATATCAAAATCAACACGTTCCCCAATGGGGCGTTTACAGTTCACTGCGGAGATAGACGGGGTCCCGACCGTTTGGTTTCCGAAGTTGAATCTGTGTAACAGTCTAGTGACAAAATGGCTGGTCATTAAGTTAGAGGCGTATTTTTAGCACGAAGTCAAGGCTTTATTTTTAGATTGCAATGGCAATACACCTTTCCCACATTGGCGTATTTGTGGGAAAATAGTGTTCCATTCTGCATTCCTCACAACACGTATGGCTGGTAGTCGCGCCAGGTGAAGAACGAACAGCAATAATTTGGAAAAATGTTTATTAAATAGTAAAGACCTAGAATTCATACAACTTGACGGACTATTAAGCGTTTATTACGGACTTAATTAAGTCATTCATGGCGGAATTAATTATGACGTCAGTATATTGTTGATTATGACGTCATATGACTGATAGATAAACTAGATTCCTGTATTACATTAGACACGAGTTCGTATCCTTGTCTATTATTCAGCACGAGCTAGTGGATTTAATTACAGCACATAGAATGAAACGGCGCATAGCATTGCACAACAAAACACCGCAAGTGTCCATCTGAGTGACCGCAGAAGAAGAAGATTACATGTAAACCTGACAATAACGGATACTTTTTGGCTAATAAAAGAGTGGTCACTAAAGAGAGGCGATTGCTTAATACAAATAATGCAGCATAGTAATTGCATAGTAGTTCCCACAAGATGGCGATGCGTTAGGATTTTAAGCCTCGCAACCACCAAAATTAAAATGCTACCATGTTAGGATCCACATGCATGTGCATGGCCGCTGTCGACAGGTTTAACTGTATGTATTTATCTAAGAAAGAATAGCTAATGGCGTGCTATGGGTGGTGCTTATGATTCACTCAGTAGCCATGGCGACACGGCTTCAACTATTTATCCACATACAGGCCATCCCGTTTGCTCTAAAGAAGGATGATATCGCTTTGGATCAGCTGGCCATCTATAGTAGGCTACAACTCAGAAATAACTTTAAAATTTTCCAAAGCAAAATATCTTCCTGGATAGTTTAAAAATAATTTGCGAACTGTTGCTGATCAAGAGCTTCTAGGAAAAATAGATAAAATATTCAGCTGTTTCCGTGTATGAATTCCTGGAGCTCATGGTTCCAGTAGTTACCTATATATGTCGCTAACGTATGATTAAGCACTGAGTGATTCCTTAATACCAATTCACCTTTCCAGAGTATCCATCCATCATCTGACCTCGTATAACGTCATAATCAGCTCAGCGCGTGCATGATGACGTCACAATCATTACGTCACAAAGGGTTCCATATAGACCGTCATCAAATCTCAGAGTCCGACACGTTGTATAAATTGTATGTCTTTGTAATTCTTTGCTATTTAATAAAGATACTGTTGAATATTTTGAAACTAATTTGACTGGGCGCTGTTGCTTAGGCAGCAACAACACCCAGTCAAAAGCTTAGATAGAGAAGGGAGGGGCATAGCTAAAACGGGAAAAATACATCAGATGCGGGCACGCAATAATGTTACCACATTGTGTCTGTCTGTATGACGGGAGCTGTATCTAAAAAGACTACTGATCCGATTTGGCTCAAATTCTAAGATAACAAAGGACTTTGTCGTGAGAGAGGGATTTCCAGACAGTGGCTGTAGGCCTAATTCGGATAAAACTGATCCGGATAGGATCAAATTCTGGATCTATGGATATCTCGGTATATACTGGTTCGATTTTGCTCAAATTATAACACAAGAAAGGTGTGATCGTACATTTGAACGACACAACTTTGATCGTGAGCAGAAAAATCCGCAACATACAAAAATCCGAACATTGTCTGTATTCAGAGAATTTTTATTAAATTTTCAGGCCTATGTTAACATTTTACCATTGTCTAAAGGTTCGTTTTCCCATGATCGTGGCCCATGGATGGTGTTCTACCAACTAAACGTCCCCTTTTTTAAGCTATAACGAAACAGACAGACGTAACGCAAAATACTGTATCACGTCGTGCCGGTAATAACGGTGTGACCACAAAACGACACACGCCTTGTGCTCGAAAACGAAAACGTTCCAGAGAGCTCTGCACGTCCAAAATCGTGGTTTTTTCTTCTTTTCAATTTGCACATTATTTGATATAATAAATCCGAAAACAGCAGCTTGTCATATTTCGCAGATTTAGCAACCGTTTTCCTTTTGGAACGCAAGGCAGACACAGTTCTGACAGATCGATGAACCTCTGACCAGAAAGTGGACTACTCACCTCACGGTTGGTCTGGGTCCACCAATACACCATCTATTGCATTTCTTACCCGTTGGGTGTGAAATTACTCTCTATTACCCATTTTATAGTCTAATAAATTAGGCATGCTATGTCAGAGTTAGGGGAGGCCCAAAAGACAAACCAGCTCCTAAGACCGCTTGGTGAAAAAATTTCTATGTTGCTCGCTTTCAAGAAAATCAGAGCCATTTAGCAATACTTTTTCTATTCTCATACCTATTGGGCCTGGCTGGTTAAGCATCAGAGACTGGTGGGTTGGGGAGCAATAGATAATACACATGGAGCTGAGAACACGGTCGGCAATCGCCAATGGACTTTTGCAATTTATCCTTCCATCAGAGGACGTCATAATCAACTAAGTCACGTGTAGGATGATGGCATAATTAATTGCGGCATGAATGACTCGATTTAGTCTGTCCTTAACGCTTAATAGGCCGACACATTGTACAAATTGTATGTCTTTACCATTTAATAAACATTCTGTTGACTATTTTGAAACTAATTTGACTGGGCGCGGTTGCTGCCATAGGCCAACAGCATACCTGTATAGTTTTCTGGAAATTGAAAGTCAGTGAGTTCAAGGCTCGATCGATCCCAACACGAGCAAGGTGTGGGTGGAGCTTAGCCAGAGATGGACGAGGCATAGCTAAAACTGGGAATGTTCATTGTATAATTAATCTGCACGCTAACGAAGATTATTGTATTCTAACGTAATCTTTCTTGTTTCGTATTGTGGCGGCCACGTTTATTTCAGGGCATCTTCCCCGGAAAAATTTCACCATCAACTCTAAACTTAGTCAGCTTCTAGTACCCATTTGGACGTACATTGTTCATAAACAGAATTTGGAATTGCACAATGGTTTCGAGATATCCAATTTTCCGTGCCCAAAATGTAACGGAATTTGCCAGTCTGGATATGTGAAGTATGATCGTGTCCACAGGTTTTTTTTTTTTATCAGATCAGCGCCATACTTGGGTAGAATGTTAAAAAATAGCAGCCGACCTTGGGGTCCAACGCCACATATCAAGATTATAAATTATGGTCACAGTTTTTCGGTGTTTTCCTAGAGATAACTTGAACTAAGAACATTAATTGGCATGTCCATGATACCCATGTGACATATTAAGATCCAGGTAATCCGTTTAAGGTCACGGCGCCCCTTATGAGGAAAAGGTTTGAACTGTGACTACGCCTACTGTTTTTGTCAGGTAATCATTACATTTGGCCGGACTTTTACCCATTGTGTACACAAGAAGCTTGTTGATATTGGAATCAAAGATCAAGAATTTTTGATTCAAGCATATGCCTACTTTTATAGTTTCTGTAATGACCATTTGTAATGGACCTTTCCATTTTTAGCTATGCCCCGCCCATCACTAGCTAAGCTCCACCCACACCTCGCCGTGGTGGGATTGATCGATCCCCAAATGCCCTAGCTATCAATTTCCTCTTCTTCTTCTTCTTTTCGATCGCTAGTATCACACTTGGAGAGCCGTTCTCAAGATGAAATCTGTGGTTTTTTGCAGTTCTTCCACAGGCCCATACAGCTTTTCAAGAAAAGAGGTTGACAAAGGCCAGAACTCTTCTCTCAGCAGCTGATACGTACTGCAACATTGAAGTATGTGCTCTGTGGTCTGTTCTGCTTCTCCACAAGGACAAGTGGGCGATGTCGTAAGGTGGAACCGCCTGTACATGTGTTGGTTTAGTCTGTTGTGTCCAGTTCTGAGACGAAAAATGGTCACTTGCTCTGGCCTCGAGAGATGATGGTAGGCATCTTCTGATTGAGGTGTTCTATAGAGGGACTTAATGATAGTCTTCATCTCTGTATGGGTAACCATGTTTTCTGTCTGATTCTCTTCTGCACCCACCTTTGCCATCTTGTCTGCTTCCTCATTTCCTTGGGCTCCACAGTGTGAGGGGATCCACTGCAGCGCTATCCGAAAGCATTTGATGGTTTGTAGTGCTTCTTCAAGTTGTGGCAGCTTACCTTTGGTGATAGCCTCAAGGACGGAGCGGGCATCAGATAAAAAGACAATCTGTGCAATAGGGTCTGCTGTTCTGCTGATGGTATTAGCTGCATGAACCAGTGATTCGACTTCAGCTCTGTAGTTTGTGCAATGTTTGCCTGTCGGTATTGCAGCTGACTCATGTTGTCCGTTTGGATACTGTATGTGCAGTCCGGCACCTCCGCTCCTAATTGCATCTTTGGCTGATCCATCTTTGTAGATCCTTATCCATGTCTCCTGAGGGTACATTTCTTCCAGCATGGCTAGGGTCAGGGCCTTCTTACTCACATCACTGTGTTCATTTTTGGTTGTGAGATGAGGTACTGTGGTGCGAATAGCTATGCTCTCTAGTTTGTTTTCCCAGGGTGGAGGATCAAGGGTGTGGTTTGGGTCTTCTATTTGTGCTGGCAACATTTCTTGGTGTTTCCTTTGAAGTGCTTTTGTCTCTTTCACAAAACTTGATCTTTTAAGTCTTCCTGATGACAGCTGTGCTTGCCTGATCTTCATCGGGTGGTTATTGAACGATTTGAACTTTACAGCTTGGATCAGTGCTTTGCATTCCCTTCCTTTGCTAAGTAGGGGAATGCCTGCTGTCTGCTCCATTTTTTCTATTGGTGTTGATCTCATTCCACCAGTGATGATGCGCAGTGCCTGGTGTTGTACTCTGTCGAGGTTCTGTTGATGAGATTTAGCTGCTGTCATCCATGAGCTGGATCCATACTCAAGGTGTGGTCGTACGGCACCTAGGTAGATGGTCTTGAGGATCCTTTCATTGGCACCCCACTTTGATCCTGCCAGCTTCCTCATGATGTTTAGCTTTCTTCTGGCCTTTGCCTCTGCGTTCTGGATGTGCTCCTTCCATGTTAATCTTCTGTCATATGTGACTCCCAGGTATGTCTGCTTGTCCTCGTACTCGAGTGGGGGTACCGCCCAGTGTCAGATTGCCAACCTTGGTTTTGGTGGACAGTGAGAATAGCATGGCTGATGATTTTTCTTTGTTGATGGTAATACACCAGCGATTGGCCCAAGCTGTAATTCTGTCCAAGGCGAGCTGCATTCTGTACGTGGCAGTCGTTGTGTACTCCTCGGTGCACCAGAGTATGAGGTCATCTGCATAGAGGGTTGCTTGGATCCCATTGGGCAGCTCTGCTACAATGTCATTAATGAAGAGTATGAACAAAGTAGGTGATAATACTCCGCCTTGTGGCACCCCTTGTCTCAGCAATACATTCTGTCCAGATTGTCCATCCACCAGCACCCTAGCTCTGCGATTGTGTAGGTATGACTTGGTCCATCGGAACAAGTTGCCACCGATGCCTGTGCGCCGGAGCTTCACGAGGAGGCCATCCTTCCACACCTTGTCAAATGCCTTCTGCAGATCGATAAAGGCAGCTAGCATCACCTTCTTGGCTTGAAAAGTGTCCTCTATGACCTGTGCAAGACGTGTTGTTTGATCTTCTGTGCTCCTGTATCTTCTGAAGCCGGCCTGCTCTGAAACTATAATGTTCTCTGACTCCAGGTACCACTGCAACCGCTGGTTGATGATGCGCTCCATGGTCTTGCATATGCAGCTTGTAAGACAGATAGGACTGTAGCTCAGCACTTTCGTCTTGTTCTTTCCTTTTTTCAGAATAGGAGTCATTCTGGCTTCCTTCCAGCACTGAGGAACCTCTCCATTGGTCCAACTGAGATTAAAGATGTCTAGCAACTTGCGAAGAGATGCATTACCAAGGTGTTGGATCATTTCATTCGTAATGCCATCTGGTCCGGGAGATTTCTTCTTTTTCAATTGGCGGATAGCCTTCTTCAGTTCTGCTAAACTAATGCCAACTTTCATTGCATCGTGAGTGTTGGTGTCTGTTCTTTCCTTTTGCTCTTTTCTAACCTCCTTTTGACGCATTCATGGTATTGAAATGTTGCTTTCTTTTGCATATGCCTTCGCAAAGGCATCTGCTGCCATCTTTCCTGTCAGTGTTTGTCCATCTTCTTCAAGAGTAATCTTCTCTCCCCCGACACCCTCATCATTCAGTGCTTTAGTCAGTCTCCATAGCTTTGTGGTGTCTCTCTCTAAATTAAACCCTGCCGTCTTTTCCCTCCAGCTTCTTCTTTTGGCCTCCAGCTTGGTCTTTAGATACCTGGCTTTAGTTTGTTGTAGCGTGAAGTGGTTTTCATGACAGGGATTACCCTCTGCATCATCTCTGGCCTTGTCTAGTTTATCATGTGCTGCTTGCAGTTCTGTTGTCCAGTAGGGGCGGTAGTTTTTCCTGAACCCTCGAGGAATCGCTTCGTTGGCAGCCTTGAGGATACTTGAATTAAATTCCTTGACCACATTGTTGATGTTTCTCCCTTCTACTGCTATATTATGGGTAAGCTCATTGGAACGAATGCCGAACAGACTCCAATTTGCCTTTTTGTAGTTCCACCTTCAATTTCCTGAAAACTATACTAGGAAGCTGTTGAATATTTTGTTATTAATTTTACTGGGTGCTGTTGCTGCCTATGAAGCAGCAACAGCGCCCATTCAAATTGGTTTCAAAATATTCAACAGAATATTTATTAAATAGTAAAAGCAAACATTTTGTACAACAACGCATAGACCCTCTTCAAATATGCGTTCGTGACGTACTTATCGACGTCATTCATGGCGTCAGTCATTATGATGTTATTCTACACATCGCGTAGTTGATTATGACGTCATATGATGGGTGGGTACTCTGGAAATGTGAATTTAGTAACAAGTTTTCATCATCTTACTTTAGGACTTTCTCACTACATAAATATTGTACAGTCATAAGGCTGGTTAGTGCTATCATTAAAGAATTACCCAAAGGTCCACACTCACACCAGAACACGCGAACACAAAATCCATATCACTAGAGACTTCGACCGCGCACCTCCTTTTAATGAAACAAAACAAATCCAAACTATGTGATGACTTCACTCCGGGCAAATCGATACATTTCTCCAGTTGTGAAAATGAATTGGGGAATCGTGTTTCCAATTCACATTTACAGAGTATCTATCTATCAATCTGACGTCATATGACGTCTGACGTCATTTGACGTCATAATCAGCTAAGTGGCGTGTATTATGATATCAAAATCATTACGTCACAAATTATTCTATTTGGGCCGTCTTTAACTCTTAATAGTCCGACACGTTGTACGAATTGTATGTCTCTATTATTTAATAATGATTCTGTTGAATATTTTGAAACTAATTTGACTGGACGCTGTTGCATAGGCTTAGCTAGAGGTGGGCGGGACTTAGCAAAAACTAGAAAGGTACATTCGCTTCACCACTTCATATTGAGGCACACAATCCAATTCTCCAAACGCACACAACTTCAAGAAATCCATTCTCAATCACTATGGTGCGATTGTTGGCCCTTAAATAGTTAAATATTTCCCTATCTTCAATAGGCACTCCGTCGACGATCAAATTGATCAGTAAAGTCGGTTGTTTCTTATTCAGACTCGTCTGTTCTGATATTTTGGTCTTGGACGTCGATGGTGGCGGCTCTGTAGGATCTGTGGTCGTACAACCTCCAGTCCTAAAGGACCAGCATCAAGTTCAAGTTCACGTTTTATTCACTCAGGCTTTACATAAAGCATATGAGGGAAAACATTTTACAATTAATAGACTGGCGGGAGATATAAATTACATGTTTCTTATTGTTAGCATAATAGCATATATGTACAGCCATAGTATACTAAAACTTATGTATTAATTGGATTTTATATACGGTATCCGTCATGTATATATTGTGTTCAATGTGCACTCAAGGGCCGATGGCCTATTATGGAAATAAATATCTATATCTATCTGTAACAGAGCATCAATATTTCTCATAAATCCTGTGTGCAGTTTGTTATCGCATTAGCATTGTTTACGTTTAATTAAAATGGTTATATACGCAGACAATTTAAATAGAGCAGGCGTAATTGTATGCGAGTTAAAAAAAATCACGGGTTATAGCTGTTTCTTCGCATGGATAATGTATTTACAGCGTATTTACGAGGTTTATTAGCACAGGCCTGTTGCACGTTGAAAGGAACCCTTTTGTTTTTCTATTGTTTGATCGGTAGTGTTATATTTGGGACAGACAAAAAGAAAGTGCAGTTCATCCTCTACACAGTTACATAAATCACAAAGACGTTCACTCCTTTCCGTTCCCGTCCACGGTTCAGTCTCAATAGCTAATTTGTGATTTAGCGTTCTAAAATGGCATAACGTTATTGCATCACGGTGGGGTAGAATTGCGAAATATCGTTCCAAATTTACATCGTTTTTTATTTTGTTATGTCAGTGAGCCCCTAAACGAGTGCCAATTACAGACATATCTGTCATTCGGCGTGACTTCGTGCAATGTGTGCAATGTGTGCATGTTTGCTTTGTATATGCGTGCGTGCGTGCGTACGTGCGTGCGTGCGTGCGTGCGTGCGTGCGTGCGTGCGTGCGTGCGTGCGTGCGTGCGTGCGTGCGTGCGCGTGTTCTTGCGTTGACACCGATGATCACCTATGCGTAGTACGAGTCAAACCGCTTTGTATTCCGAATTCAGTTCTAAACATCCTGAAGATGCAGGTGTTTGGGATGTGATTTTAGATTTGGATCTCCATTTAACCCTTAGCACTCTGATGTCAAAAATTTTAAATTTTCAAAATAAATTAAAAGATGAACTGATATTTATTTTTCAACAAATTTGGTGACGACAGCACCATCTTCAACCAAAATTGTTGAAAAATGTACTCTAGTTTCTTTGCTATTGACACCGTAAAAGATAGAATATTGACATCAGAGTGCAAGGGTCAACAGTAAGTTCTCCGCGATGTTGGGCACGCTATTAATGATTAGGTCGGATATTAGTTTACGTCTTGATTCGTTGTAGGGAGTACATCTGAATAGATAGTGGTTGCTGTCTTCGATTTCGTTACAGTGTGGACAATTTTGGTTAATTAGGTTAAAACGAAATAAATGAGCATTTAGCTGGCTACATTTATTTCTTAATTTTATGTGTAGATGGTTCAGGCGTCGTTCTCCATAGGAGTAATATATTGTCACAATAGATTTAGAATTTTGATTTATATTTTCTTTAAACTGCGATACCGTTGCTGAGTTGTGTTTGCGTCTAATAGGTTTTCACAAGTGTATTGTGCATGGGAGGAAGGAGCATGTGAAGACCTGTAGGTGATTCTTTGTTCATTAAAAGGTGGACAGTAAAAAGGTAATGTTTAACAGATTCCTCAGGGTGACCGCAGGCGCAGCTGGCAGAGTCAGAGAGGAAGTTATATGTCTATTTAATCCACTACAGCCATTACGAAGCCTACGTAAACATATATTAGCCACTCTCGAGCCGACGTAATACCACGGAGGGGGACTGGGAATACGGGACATTGCTCTTAGTTTGGTCTTGAATTCCGGTAGGGTATTAGACATAGTGCCAGGGGCTGGAAGGGTGTTCCAGGCACGTACTGTTGCTGAAAAAAACGACTCGCGATAGAGATCCGTTCAACATCTAACTGGGGTGAAAGAATTCGAGCGTCGGATATTGTAGGGATTACGTGCTAATATCAGTGGAGTGAGATAATCAGTCACGGCCTCGCTCGTCATCCGATTGACAATTTTGTAAAACATGACTAGTCTGTGAATTTCTCGTCGATGTGAAAGTGTTTCTATGCCAGTTTCTATATACAAATCTTCGATGTGGGCACTACGTGTCACTCCGCTAATTGTCCTAAGAGCATCCCTTTGTACGTCTTCTAGTCTGTTAACAAGATATTGTGGTAAATTATCCCAGACAGCATCTGCATATTCCAACGATGGCCTAATAAAGCTCTTATACATGATTTCGAAACATTCACGGCCTAAGATATATTTTAGTCCTTTGAGTAATAAGAAGCTTGAGCTGGGCATTTGCTATTATATTTTCCACATGGCTGTGCCAATGACCGTTATTGTTGAAAGTGATACCGAGGTGTTTATGATGGGTGGATGGAACTATTTTCAGAAATTTTGAAATTTATTGGAAAAACGGTAGGATCACGGCGTAGAGAAATAAATAGGGACGTTGTTTTGGAAGCATTAAATTCGACTAGCCATGTGTTTGCCCAATGGGTCATTACTTGCAGATCGTGGTCGACAGATGGTGTGTGGTCTTCTAAGTTAACCGACATCACATAAAGGCATGTATCATCAGCAAATAGTCTGATATTGTTTAGTATGTCATTGGCCATGTCGTTAATAAATACTAAGAAAAGTAGTGGCCCAAGAACGGAGCCCTGTGGCACACCAGCATGTAATCGAAGCAACATAGATTCGTAACCATTTATAACTACTCGCTGGTAGCGATTATGAAGGTAACTTTCAAACCATAAAAGTAGATTTCCAGCGATGCCAAATTGTTTGAGCTTCTGTAGGAGGCCACGATGCCACACTCGGTCAAATGCTTTCGAAATGTCGAAAAATAAGAACAGTACTTTTTTTTGTTCATCTATAGCTTTGGCGATATCTGTATATATTCCTAATAGTTGATTTACTGTAGAATGTGAAGGAAGAAAGCCAGACTGATATGGAGTGATCTCCAATGTGGTTGTAAACGTATTTAAAAACAGTCTTTTCCATGACTTTGCTAAGACAACTCAAGAGAGATATTGGGCGGTAGTTTGTGCACGAGTCCCTTTCCCTCTTTTTAAAAATTGGAGTTACATTGGCAATTTTCCAGGAGGTGGGAAATTTTGAATTTATGAGTGAGTAATTAAAGAAACGTGCTAGAATCGGAGCTAGAACTTCTTTACTCATGACTAATAGTTTAGGACTTAGTCTGTCGGGACCGAGAGCTTTTGAGGTATCCAGCTTAGAAAGTATATCTAGAACGTCTTGAGTCGTTATTGTGATAATATTTAAAAAGCGTTCTATAAATAGGGATAAAGGGGGGTAATTCCACATTTGACTCATCAATTGTCGCAATACTTGAAAAATAGTGATTTAAAAAATTAACCCTTTCAATAAAGTCATAGGTAAATGAGCCGTCGCCACGTTTTAAGGGGGGGGGGGGGTTATATCGCCAAAATTGGAGTTAGTAATCAAACAAAAAAAACTTGCTCAACTTCCACCACAATTTGGAACATGTGCGTCCATTTTAAATTTTTTCTTCCAGTTTGATTTTGAATTCTTGTTTGGCTGTCCGAACTAAGGTGTTGACCGAATTTCTCTGTTTCTCAAAATTTGCAAGTTCCTGTTCTTGCTTGGGTTTCCTTGCTTTCTTATACAGTTTTTCTCTAATTCTCATCTCGTGTCTAATTTTGCTAGACATCCAGGCCTTATCATCTGGGTGGATGGTGACTGTTTTGTTTGGTATGCTAGCACTGGCTGCATTAGTAATATTTGTAGTAATGGTTTGACACCAGCTATCGACGTCATGCTCGTCGGAAAGGGTATTCCACGGAGCATTAGATATGTGGTTTCTAAATTTCACCCAGTCAGCCTTTGCGTAATCCCATATATGGCGCTTGTATGATTTCCGTTTGGGTATGCATGATGTTATGCTCATATGTACTGGGGTATGATCGCTACAAAAAGGTGCAAGAACGCCACTATCTTTGGCAAGCCTAATATTGTTAATTATAATAGGGTCAAGTAATGTATTCGAGATAGGGCGGGTTGGTTCTGTTATTAGCTGATAAAAGCCAAAACTGGTAATAATATCGCGTAGGTAGTGGTTTGTCGTACTAAGGAGATCATCATTTAGGTCCCCCAGTAACAGCATGTTTTTATTCGGGTTTAAATCACGGACGTTTTCTATGTTATCGGAAATGATTTGCCATTTATCGACATCAGTATTGGGTTGTCGATAAATTACACACATAAGCAGTTCTGGTCGATCGTAAATTTCTATCTAGATCATTTCAATACTAGTAGATTCATATTCAACACGGCGAGAAGCGGCGATGTTATCGGCTATAGACGCATACTCCGCCCATGCTTGCTGACGGTCCCTTCGATATGGCTCTTGGAAGCCTTGAAGTGTAACAGTGTCAATGTTTACGTTTTGTGTAAGGTGGCTTTCTGTAATTGTAATGATGTTAAAATTAGACAAGTTTGTTTCGACAAGATGGATTTTTATCTTTGAGAGCGCAAACATAAGATGGACAATAGAGAGATAACTACTGTATATGGGGCCGGGATTAGACACTACATCGCCTGCTAATGAAATGAGCATGTAAATTATTATTATTATTATTATTATTATTATTATTATTATTATTATTATTATTATTATTATTATTATTATTATTATATTAGTCACATTATTCAGGTAGTACAGAGGACAAGGTAGTAACTGGGCAATGTAAATTTCGAGAGAGACACTTACAATTCTCCATGAGTTCGGTGATATATTTTGGCGACCTATGGATTTTGGAGGGTGGCAGTCAAACAGACCTATAGCCGCACGGTAATGAGCTAGATCATTATCCATTGTCAATTATGTATATATTACAAGGCCATATGCACGTGCGGTAGAATAAGAAACATAAGGGCAGATGAAAAGCACAAAGAGCTCCAGAGATAACAACAAGAAAGTGTTGAGAAGAAAAATAGTAGAAGAACGGAATACAGAAAAAGAAAATATATACAAGACATGGTAACGTTCTAGTATCTACAGAAGAAGCGTTTTTGGGACGGTGTTGGGCCTGTCTACAGCGGTCACCTTGTGGTCAATCAAAACTGATTTCTAAAGACAGTAGTCAGCGAATAAAAAATCACCTCTGCAACTGACGACGGCTCGTCTAGACGTGTTTTCTTAGAGCACACGACCTGAGGAACCAGCATTTCGGCCTTTCGGGTTGATGTCAGCTGTAGACAGGCTCCACTAGAATAGCAAAGTGTAGCTCTGGACAACAGTCGAAATTCTGCATAATATAAATTTGAATTAATTTTGTGGAATAATATACGCATTTTTGATAATGTGGTTTTATGAGTAAATATGTTTTCCCTATATTTTGGATACGCAGGCAGTAGACATTTTGAAAAATTACACAATAAATACATTAATTACAAATATGATTCATAAATAATCACGTGGAGTAGGCGTATAGTTTACCAACAGGGAACTATTATGATACATGGAAACACAATTATGCGATAAAATAAATCAATTTACCAGTTCGATAAATAATTAGGCATGTTCGTGCGAATGAACAGATGAATAATATAATTAAGTAGATTGTATAATCAATAAAAACACACGCACGGCATACGCACACACATACCGACACACTCACGCACGCACACGAACCTGCCCACGCGCACACGCACCCACACACTCCCGCACGCACACACGCCCGCGCGCGCGCACGCACGCACGCACGTACGCACGCATGGCTTTAAGGGCGGTCCACGGTCCGTCGCATCAGTGCCGCGCGACGGCCGCACGACAGCCCCTAGGGAACACTCCTCCCGACAGCTATACGAATTGGTGAATGAATGAATGAATGAATTAATGAATGAATTTCAGCTATATATATATACTGAACCAAAACGGTTTAGCAACACTGAGAATATTACTGTATAAATGTTATTTAACAAAAACAATAAATTGATTCAAATATATTATTTAATTGATAGGTCATTTTCCAATTTGATCAACAGTCTCTTGTTACTGTAATGCTAGCATCGCGCCTTTAACACGGCATCATTCAACGGAAGGGTGCAATTTAAATAATGACACTGAGCTGTCAATACCGGTTGTGACCTCCGCTCGCATTAACCACCGCCGTACATCGCTTTCTCATGCTTCAAATTAAGCACCTGATGTCACGAAGAGGAATCGCATCACATTCCTGGAGCAGTGCAGCTTCCAGCTCCCGCACGTTGTGAAGATGTGGATGGTTCTCACGCACCATACGGCCAAGAATGTCCCACACGTGTTCGATAGGAGACAGGTCCGGTGAGCGCGCTGGCCAGTCCAACACCGGAACGTTATTAGTCTCAAGGAAATCACTGGTGACCCTAGCTGAATGAGGACAGGCGTTGTCTTGCTGGAACATAAAGTCTGCACGATGCTGCATAAAAGGGATGACAACAGGGGCGACAACTTCTTCACAGTAACGTTGAGCCGTTAAATTTCCGCGAATCACAATAAGATCTGTTTTGCCATTTTCATGGATTCCAGCCCACACCGTGACACTGCCGCCACCGGATCTGTCGTGCTGAATGATGTTGGCTGCATCATACCGTTCTCCTAAACGTCGCCAAACCCGTTGCCAACCATCCGCCACATCCACACAAAACCTCGCCTCATCGCTGAACAAAACGTGGCTCCATTGTTGAGCACGCCATCACTGATGAGTTCTTGCCCATGCAAACCGATTCTCGATGTGACGCTCTGTAAACGGAACAGCAACAAGTGGACGACGGGCATGCAGTCCAGCATCATGGAGTCTGTTTCGCACAGTTTGTGCATGCACTGTAGTGCCGGTAGCGGTGTGCAAATTACGGGACAGCCGCGGCGCAGTCTTAAACCTGTGACGTCGTGATGACGTCACTAAGTAGCGGTCTTCTCGTGGTGTTGTTGCTCTCAGTCTGCCAGATCGTGGGCGGTCATTAACATGTCCAGTTTCCTGCTGACGTTGGCGGAGACGGCAAATGGTTGAGGCGTGAACATTAAAATGTCGAGCAACAGCGCGAACGCTCTGCCCAGCAGCGAGTCTTCCCATTACTTCATGGCGCTGATTTTCGGGTAGCCCTGGGCGGCGGCCCATGTTCGGTAGGGTAAGCTTTTAAGCGTTTTCTGTTAACGTTCGTTATCTGCTTTTGCCATATGGTGAATTTTTGCCTTCGCTACCCGCCAATGTGGGCCAGTGCATGAAAAATGCATTTTCACATGCAGTAAGCGTGCGGCCGAGAAATCCAAGAAATGATTTGCATTTCTTCATGATCAGCGAGACATTACATTAACGAAATGTATATATATATATTATCAGCATCAATTATTGTCGCTTCATAGTTCAGTCATTTTTCATCAAAATTATTATTATTGGATTAAGTATTCCACTTTGGGCTAATAGAGGTATCTAATTCCAGCTATGCCCCGCAGAACTCCACCACTTTCTCGACGGGTTGGGGCCGATTTATATACTCTGAGACCTGGATTCCCAGAATCCCAATTTCGAATAACTATACAGATAAGATGTTGGATATTTTGAAACCAATTTGGCTGGGCGTCGTTGCTTCGTATGGCAGCAACAGCGGCCTGGCGAATTAGCCCCAGGACAGTTCACTGAATGATTTGATGGAAATTTATAGGGACAAATAATTTGGACACATGACTGACTATGACGCCGCTAGGTGGCGTGATTGTGACGTCAGCATACACGTGACGTAGTTGATTATGGCGTTATAAACTTGTGTGACAAATCAGACCCCTCCATTGCCCATTAAGCATCATAATACTACTCGATTCTAATACGTAAGTTACAGCAATATTCGTTGTTGTTGTCAGTCCATTATCTCATTATTTCAAAATTATTATCATCAATGGTGACACCAATCATCATCATCATCATCATCATCATCATCATCATCATGATGTACCCCACCCATCGCTCCCCAACCGTTATGATTTATATAGGAGTAACAATTTTTGTTTTTCGTCGGCGTGTCAGTGTCTCCAGTCCTCCTTCGATATACAACAATGGAGTGGAGTAAATTTGTTGGGGACAGTTATTACACAGAAAGCTTACTTTTGCAGATCTTCCAGCAGCTCGGAGTCATGTTTTGTACATCCATCCCATATTTCGGAGCCATATTTCATGTATGTGAATTTGTCAGTAGGGATGTTTTAATTACGATTGCGTTCACAGTTTTATCGGATGCTTGTGTACTATGTTCGCCACGGGGTTACGAAAATGCCAGTCGACTTTGGTGTTAAACGTCACATTTCAGCATTACCCTTTAGGGGTTAGACTTTTTAGTTGTTTCCAGACATGAATTCACCTTGGCCTCCGAACATTAATTGGCATATTAGAAGATACTCCATGGCCGGCATTAAGATCAGGGTAATCCCTTTAACGTCACGAAAATATTTGAATTGTGACTACGCCTACAGTTTTGATCTGCTCATCACCAAATATGGCCAAACTTGCCAAAGTCTAGAAATCCTCATGCATGGCAAGTTTCTTCCTTGCGTTAATGTAAGACTCAATGAAAACGCAGTTTAAATATTGTTATCATGCATTTCCTATGTTGCCTATGGGAGACACCTTTGGCAAAGAAAACCTGAATTTTCGAGGGATCCTTTATAAACTTTAAACGCAATCAAGAAATTATAGCAATTAGGAGGTTATCAAGGTTCTAGTCGATCGAGCTAAACACAATTTTTGCGGACATTTGGAAAAAAAGACATTTTATGTTTCAACTTCTTCCTGTAAGGGTCGCACTGCTAAATCGAAACTTCTAACATTGGCTGTATTCGACTGGGCGAAAAGTTAGAGTATATTGGCTCCATAGAGTATATTTTTTATTCGATTGTTATTTCCCGGAAAAAATAGAGTACGAAACAAGCCGGAGCCAAAACGTGTGGTATGTTTCGTGAAGTATGTCACGTGATGCAAAATATGAAAACGTGGGACTTAGGAGCTGAATTCTGCAATTATTCAACATTCACTATGTCTGCAAACGGCGCTGAAAGGTAGATTTTATTTTCAAGATAGTAAAGTTTGGGCGATTTAGTCGGTTTCTGAAACTTCCATACTGCTGAGGTTTTTTCATTCGGCTGGTACCTTTGCGTAGAGAACATTTTGGGAACTGCGCGAATAAATTTACTCTACGGAAAAGTCCCAGCCGAATACAGCCATTGATGGCATAAAGGTTATCTTGACACTAAGAAATTACCTTGACCGTTGCCACAAAAGTCAATCGGCCGCTTTGGGATAAACACCGTGAGCATAGTCGCAGTTCGAACATTTACCGTGAAGGGATGATCTTGGGTGTCATGGGTAATTTCTATTATGTCCATTGAACTGTTCAGGCCAACAGGCATTCGTTTCTGGTGGAAGCCCCCAAAATGGTAACTTTGACCTTAAGGGTAACTGCGACCTTTTACCGTTGGCTCCAAAATCAGCAGATGGAGCCAAGGATAACGTCCAACCCAAGTAGTAGTGATCCTATTATTTCTGTATGCGTGGTGTGCTTGGTAGAAATATCTATACTGCAAATTCCTATAGGACACCATGCCATGGGTATCTCGAAAACGGTTGGATTCAGTTTAAAATTAATACCAAATCGAGTCTATATAGCACATAGAAATTAAACATGTTTTACATTGATCGGACCAAACAACATTTTGGCAGCCATTTGGAAAGAAATATTGTTTTCAATCCAATTTAAGACAATTTTGTAATTTTTCATAAATATTAGAACATTCGTATACGGATATTCGTTCATATTGGTCTATGTGAATGAGCATTCGAATATTCGGACCGAACACGTATATGCTGTGCAATTCATGAATCTATTTCCTCACTCAATCATGTGACTCGATATAGTCGGTCTTTAACGCTTAATAGTCTGACACTGTGTACGAAATGCATGTCTTTATCATTTAATAAACATTCTGTTGACTATTTTGAATCTAATTTGACTGGGCGCTGTTGCCGCCTTAGGCAGCAACAACACCCAGTCGAATTAGTTTCAAAATATTCAACAGGTTTCCCTGTATAGCTGTGTGGAAATTGATAGTCAAGAAGTACAGGGATTGATCGATCCCAACACGAGCAAAGGTGTGGGCGGAGATTAACTAAGGATGGGCGGGGCAAAGCTAAACTGGAAAGGTATAATCTTAGTCCGCTTTCTCTGATTCCGTCTTATACTGATTCTGATATCTCCACATATCGAATCGACGTAAGACGGAGTCAGAGAACCGCGAATCAGAGGGCAGCATAGGTTTCCAATGGATGAATCCGTAAGTCAAGTATATGACGTCATAACCCATTGCATCACATATAGCCTGATGTCACAATCGAAATGCGTAATGAATGAGGTAGGTAAGTCTGTCAGGAATATTGTAGGCCTACGAATTACGGTTGTACGAATTGTATGTCTTTTCTATACAATAAACATTCTGTTGAATATTTTGAAACTAATTTGACTGGACGTGGTTACTATCGGTGTATTCTTCCATTGCATAGTATCTTCTTCCGTAAGAAGCCGCTTACATAAGTCAAATCGGTTGACTCATTATCGAGATATTCTTATTTTTGTGTAGCGCCACTTTTTCAAAGCCATGTTGCTTTTATTACATTTTCTGTTAGCCCTTACCGCTCTGATGTCAATGTTCTATCTTTTACCATGTCAATAGCAAAGAAACTGGCGTTAATTTTTCAACAATTTTGGTGGAAGATGTTGCTGTCTTTGACAGCAACATCTTCCACCAAATTTGTTGAAAAATTAACACCAGTTCATCCTTTATTTTAATTTGAAAATTAAGCATAAAACGCGTTCTAGTAAAACTGTTTGTCTGGCCGCGTGATTCTAACAAACACACTCGAGGAACATTGGCTGTATTCGACTGGGATTTTTCCGTAAAGTAAATCTAGTTGCTCAGTGGACAAAATGTGTTCTACGCAAACGTACCACTCGAATGAAAAAACCCCTATTAGTATGGAAGGGGTCAGAAACACGATATCGGCTAAATTTTATAATCTTGAAAACAAAACCCACCTTTCAGCGGTGTTTTCAATCATAGTGAATGGTGAATAATAGTATAATTCTGCTCCCTAAGACCATCGCTTCATATTTTGCATCACGTGACATACTTCACGAAACATGCCACACGTTTTGGCTCCGGCATGTTTCATGCTCTATTTTTTCCACGGGAAATAATCGAATAAAAAATAGTCTAGATGGTGTTGGCATGCGTGTTAAACCTGGGTTGGGGATGTGAGCTAAGGCATGATGGTCGTTGGGTTTGTGGTGTTGCGGATACTGAAATATGCGTGTGGGGCAAGTACCCCCCTGTCCCACCCCGACTCCCACCTGACCGCGGCTACAAGACTGTCCATCTTTACCATGTCATGAAATATATTTCATAATTGTTTTGGAGAGGACACCGAAAATCCCATTCTGTGTGGGGGTGGGGGAAGGGGTGGGGTTCCTTTCTCAAACCCCAGTCAGATTATTGCGATAGGATACCAAAGGCCCATCATGAATAGGTGCCTTTGGACTCCTTTATCAGGTTATCACCACACTACCTACCATGCACAAACACCAGGCTTACGCCCACAAATTTGGTTTTGTGCCACCCCCAACCCCCTCCCAGCACCCCCACGCATTAGTGAGACTGGCCGCATGATCGAGGGTAAGAAGCACAACGAAAGATCAAACGCTAGTATTGCTCTGCTGAACCGAAGTTTTTTGACCGTCTCATGGAAAACTACCTGGCCCAAAGTCTGCATAAATGGTTGGATGACCCACACAACCTATATCTGGCGAACAACTATGATCAATTAAATGTAATACCTCTCGTGACAGTCTCTCCGTGGTGTATTTAATAACCATACAGATAGCTCAAAATACGTCCATAACAATATCCGAAACTAAATACACACATAATTGCTGACGCGCTAAGCGTATATGGTCATAATTCACTTGAGTTGATAGTCGTTGTGTGACAATAACTGGTACTATTAAATATACCTGAGGCCAGATTATTTTAAATCATGCGAGGTCAATAGCCATATCACGCATACTTACTTTAGAACATATCTGATAGCTGAAGGTGGTTCTCGCACCTGTCTGGGCAGATTACGTTGCTGATCTGCTCATCAATGTCAACACAGTGAACACCAACTGACAACGGGATTTAAATTCCATAACTCCTATATCACCGCCCGGCCGTATGGAATGCCACCTGTTTCAAAACTTTCATGGCGACATGAATTCATATTGAGAGCGTAGTCAATATATTTGAATTTGATTTCATGACGCGCAACCACATTCAGGCCGTCCCCAATATATATTGGTGTAGGGGTGAAATTGCGCCAACTATTTCAAAACTTTCACGCCGTCATGAAATTTATATTGAGAGCGTAGCGAATATATTGACGTAGGCATGAATTATCACTACTTTTGGTCCGATTAACGACGTTGTCAATCTATATTGAGGTAGGGTCGAAATTGCGCCATCAGTTTCAAAACATTTATGTAACTACGTCGCCAATATAGCGAGTCCAAATCCAAATTCACGCGCGCTCCAATTTGAATTGACAATACCCCCAATATAGCAGGCATATTCGATCCCGCACCAAATTGGCCACGTCTCCAATATATAGCGAGCATATTCATACGCGCACGAAATACACATTCGAGCGCGCTCCAATTTGAATTGACAACGCCTCCAACATAGCACGTGAATTATTTGCATTTAGTACGGGCTTGACTTGGAATAATATTCATTGCGCTCTAAATATGCATTTCACGACGTGAAAGTTCTGAAACAGTTGGCGCGCGTTTTAAATTAGAGAGCAAATTCAAGCGTGCCTCAATATATTCACTGCCCTCCCAATATATTCATTGCGCTCTCAATATGAATTTCACGACGACATGAAAGTTTTGAAACAGTTGGCACGGCATAGTATGGAGTGCCGACTGCCCGCTAGTCAGCCCGCCTACCAGCCCACACGCTCACCATCACGTCCGCCGGGTCGCCGGTCCATCCGCCCGCCTGCCCTCTGCCCACGCACACGCACGTGTGTGCACGCACGCACATACGCACGCATTCGCACGCGGACACGCACATTATGTAGATAAGGAACGGAAATTTTCAAAGTAATTCGCCTCAGTGTCATCTTCCCTACTTATGTTCATCTCATTTTAGTCAACCTGCTTTTGGATCAAATGATGCTGGTTTTGGTAAGAGGGATGCCTCCTTAAGAGTGAAGGGTCATTAAGAGAGGTGGTCCGTTAGGAGAGGTGGCAAGTTTAGAGAGGTGGTCCGTTAAGAGAGTTGTCCTGCAATTTTTAATAATACATAGCACAGGTAAACTGGTAAAGTAGTCTAACGTTTCTTGAACAGATGCTGAAACGATGCAGTTCTGCCCGATTGCTTTGAAGGTATCGCAAGAAAACATCTGTGTCATCAGCTTTTATAACAACGGCAGTACATCCAGTATTAGCTGCATGACGACCATGAAGCAACAGCCCTGGTGTGACAGCATCTTCCTGGATGGTTTCTAATTGACCTTTCCATTGTATCTATCGATCATATGACGTCAAATCATGACATCATGAATGATTCGAAATAGTCCGTCTTTAACGCTTAATTGTCCGACACGTTGTATGAATTATATGTTTTTGCTACTTAATAAACATGCTGTTGATTATTTTGAAATTAATTTGACTGGGCGCTGTTGCTGCCAAAATATTCAACAGCTTACACCTAGAGAGGCAACCAACTCCATGGGGAAATCAATTTCTAGCTATGCCCCGCCCATTTCTAGCTAAGCTCGTCCATCTTTGTTTGTGTCCATTTATATAGTTTGAAGCGATCCCACAGTCGTAGCCCTCGTCGGCAGCGCGGCGGAGATGGTATGATAATAATAATAATAATAATAATAATAATAATAATAATAATAATAATAATAATAATAATAATAATAATAATAATATTGTATTTCTACCGCCATTGTCAATGTACAAATAATCCTCATATGCCGTTGTCACGGCCTGAGTGTAATAAAGAAAATACGAAATACGAAGCCTGAATTCTCCGAAGCCCATTTTCACCTATGTAGCAAAGCTATTGAATATTTTGAAACTAATTTGACAGGGTGTTGTGGCTAAGGCAGGACCAGCTCGCAGGGAAATTATTAAAAAAATATTCAACAGAATATTAATTCGTACTCTTGATGTAGTTTTAGAGATTCATGACGGAGAGGTCTACGTCATTTTGATCGTGACGTCGGGTAATATATGACGTACTTGAGTTACTGACTCTTGATCGTATTCGGGTACTTTCGTGTCTGCTACAAGAATCATATGACCAAACATCTTTCGATTAACTTGAGTCCCGCTCGTTACCATCGACAGACGTGCACTTCTTCTTGTCCTCATCATATCTGCGAATGCCCTCATTTTCAACTTGGATAAATTGGTCTGAAATTTGAAAACAGATAGCCCTGGCATTCTACCTATACCTCGTTGTCTTTGATTTGCGTTATTTATATCAGCGGTTATTTGACGACCCTTCTCAGAGCTACATAGATATTGTAAAATGCCATTTTCAAGGCAACAGAGATGTGGCGTGGATGGGACCTATTCAACAGGGACCCGCCCTATGGGCCAATTAAACCAATCGATCGCCATCTATTATAAGCAAAGCGCCAATATATCTATTATGTTATATGCAGGGCCTGGTCACCTTCTCTGGCAGTGCGTACGGGTCCATGTAGTACCCTAAATTTATGATATCTAAAATAATGCTATTTATTAGATTCGCACTGAATGTTTGGAATAGTTCCCTTGTTTGCATGTTCAACATGCTTCAGCTTGCTGTGACTGCTGTCTTCTTCTTCTTCTTCTTCTTCTTCTTCTTCTTCTTCTTTGAGAAAAGACGTGTTTTAGAAGAGCTCTCAGTTTAGTCCGTTTGTTGACTGTTTATAATTGTCAGTTGTGTTTATTTTTTGTCTTTTGTATGCGCTAACGCGTATGTGCTTATGTTTGTGTTAATAACTTTGTGTTTTATTAATGTGTTCATACATAATTTGATTTTTCTCTGGTTTTCGTAACTCTATATATACTTGTAACACTTATAGCGCCATTAGCATAGGGTAGTCGGCCTATTGGCCGAAGTGGACGCTTGATTAGGCTATTGTGTTTGGACAATGGCCAGACAGGTTAGTTATGCGGAGCGCCTGAGAGAGACTCGAAGTGACCCCGTCACCACCCCTGCTTTAGATTACGAACCATTCGCGGGAATTGATAGGAAACATGGTGTACGCGTTGATAGTCTAGCTGGTGTGGCGGTTGAGGCCTACGTGAAAGGCGCCGCCGCCGTCGTAAAGCCGGAGAATATTGTAGCTGCTTCACGAATTAAAGGAGGAATCGCGGTTTATGTCAAAACGGAGCAACAAGTCAATAGACTGTGTCTTGACGGTATAAACGTAGGTGGCTGCTACCACAATGTGTATTCCTTGGAGAATGAGCCGACGAGATTAATTATATCTAATGTCCCACCATACATCCCGAACTTTGTTATTAAACAAGCGTTGGAAAGCCAAGGAAAGGTGCTCGGAAATTGCCGGCCAATACCTTTAGGCTGCAAGTCACCAGAGTTAAGACATGTGAAAAGTTTTAGACGGCAGATCCAGATTGTAATGGAAAAGTCCCCATTACCGGAGTTTGTGGACATCCCGTACATAGGAAGGTCCCATAGACTATTTATAAGTACGGACGAGATTGTCTGTTTTAAATGTGCTCAGAAAGGACATTTTCAACGCTTTTGCCCATTGAATGACATTCACGACAATTCGGTGGGTCATGATAACCTTAACAACAATGTTGCGGACGAGCCGGTCAACAGTAAAAATCGTGACGTCATACCGAATTCCGATCTTGTGCTAAATGATAACAATTTTCCACAAACACTGTCACAAAGAAACGATAAACCAGTTGATAAAGTCAGTAAATCGTCACCTAAGAAATCACCTCAGAATAAACGTCGTAAGACTCAGTTTTCCAATCGTTATAGCGTCTTGAGCGATGATCTAATTGTCACTGATCCTGAAACCGATAATGAGGCGGACATTACCAGTGCACCGTCGGATAATTCCACTGTTGTAGATGATGCTACTTCAATGGACCAGGCTACTCAGCAAAACTCAGCTCTGTTCACAGACGAACCTGGTAATTCCAACACGGCGGCCAATGGGGACTCTGCTGTCACTGTCATTCACATTCACCGTGAATCGGAATTACACGACCCTGTTCTATTATCTGACGAGGGTTGTGTAGCTGAAAGAACTGTTATGTCGACACAAGAAATCCTAAGTGAACTCGATGTAAATATCTCATTGGCGAAAGCAACCAGTGTTAATAATGCATCTATAGTTTTCAAACCTGGACATGATCCTTGTGATTCGGACAGGCTTGGAATAGAAGCAGGTGGTATGCCGCCTTTATCGCAGGGTGAACTGCTGGACGAGGACACCAGCGACGCTGACAGCATGTCTATTGGTTCAGAACTTTCGGACATGACAGATTTTATTGATTCAAGGGAGGTAATGCCCTCTCTTGAAGATGTGAAACTATTTATAGAAAGTGTAAAATATAGTAAAAAGGTAATAGATAAATGCAAAGCCTTTCAACCCAACTTAAAATTACTGATACATCAGTTGATACGATTGAAGAAACAACCTGGCTTAGAATCTGCGTTCAAGTCTCGTGTCACCAAAATAGTCACTAAGCTACACCGTAGCTTACGGAATTAATTGTTTCCGCCTATGGTCAATCTAGTAACGAACTTGAATACAGTTTCTTTTCTACACCAAACAATTATGGGTATCTTTGTTCTAAGATTTATTCAATTATTTTTAATTATGGCTTCCCTCTCAATTGTTACACTAAATACGAGAGGTTGTCGTGACTCTTTTAAAAGATTTCGTATTTTTAATGAACTTCGCAAAGATTTATTTGCCGATATTGTGTTTCTCCAGGATACTCACACAATTCAGCCGGATGAGTCGCTATGGCGACTTATATGGAGAGGTCAAGCTGTCTTTTCACATTTTAATACAAATACAGCTGGTGTTGCTATAATATTTAAACCCAAGCTAAATGTAAATATCATTGAAACGATCACAGTTGCTCAGGGAAGAATCTTACATGTCACAGCAAATATACATGGCATCTATTTTTATCTGATTAATGTTTACAATCCCACAGAGTCTCATAACAAATTGAAATGCATAGATATGCTAAAAACTCATATTTCCACATTGTCCGAACCATATCCTATAATATTAGGTGGTGATTTTAACTGTACACTTGATTATGAGTTAGATAGAACATCAGCAACAGAACCACACCCTCCAGCTGCGGATTCGCTTAAATCTTTAATTACAAGCAATAGTCTTACTGATGCATATCGCTGCCTCTATCCACAATCTGAAATTTTCACCTGGCACAGGTCCGATGGGACTGCATCCAGACTTGATCGTTTTTACATTCATAGTAATTTTAGACAGTTTTTAAGCAGTTGTTCCATAATTCCTTGCACCAATTCTGACCATGATTATGTTAGAGCAATATTTCAGCTTAAAAGTGTAAAACGGAAAAGTGCATATTGGTGCATGAATACCGCTGTGTTGAGTGAAAGAAACTATGTTCTTTTAATTAATGATTTCTGGAATGGTTGGCAAGGGAAAAAATGTGATTTTGATTGTCTACAGGATTGGTGGGATTTGGCCAAAAAGCATATATGTATTTTATCACAGCGTTATTCCCGAGAACGAGCTGTCCTTTTCCGTGAGCGACGATCAGACTTACAAGCTGAAATTGATCAGTTATCGGTCAAAATTCCAAAAACAAATGAATTATTAGAGGTAATTAACCAAAAGCAATCTGAATTAACAACTCTCCTCAAAGAGCAAAATAGGGGTGCTTGGATTCGATCGCGATTCCAGCATATAAATGAATCAGATAGACCTACTACATATTTTTTTAATCTTGAGAATAAACGTGTGATGAATAAAACTATTTCACAGTTGAAGATCCCAACCGGTGAAATGGTTAATTCTGATACGGATATTCTGAGCCACGCCTCTGATTTCTATGGTGAATTATATGCGAAGTCAAGCTCATGCAAAGTGTCTGAAAACCTGCTTTTATCAGATCTTCCTAATCTAAGTGAGCTTTCCAGAATTGAGTTAGATCGGGCCCTGAGTTTACCAGAGCTTACTGACGCTGTTAACCATCTCAATAACAACAAAGCTCCTGGAATTGATGGACTACCATCGGAATTTTACAAAACCTTTTGGGAAACTATCGGTTCTGATCTTCTTGATGTTTTTAATGAATCAATTGAAGACATGTTATTACCTATTTCATGCAGGCGAGCGGTTGTGACATTATTACCTAAGAAGGGTGATTTAACCAATTTAAAGAACTGGAGACCTGTATCACTTTTATGTGTAGATTTGAAAATATTTTCCAAGGCCTTGTATAATCGTATACGTACAGTACTCGCAGAAATTATTCACATAGACCAAAGCTATTGCGTACCAGGACGTAAGATCTCCAATAACATTAGGTTGATAACAGACGTCGTCGAGTATTCAAATTTCATGTCGTTACCTCTTGGCGTTGTATCCCTAGATCAGGAGAAGGCGTTTGATAGGGTAAGTCACCAGTATTTATTGAATACCTTGCGCGCATTTGGCTTTGGTGATTTTTTTGTTAAATGCATTCAGCTTCTTTACAATGACACTTCGTGTTTACTGAAAATAAATAATTTGTTATCTATGCCTGTTTCTTTTAGCCGTGGTATCAGACAGGGTTGCTCACTATCAGGCGCTTTGTACAGTATCTGTATCGAACCATTATTAGTTAAGATACGCTCAAATAACGGACTGAGGGGGGTGGCCCTGCCTGATATCTCGGGTGAAAGGGTTTCTTGCTCAGCTTATGCTGATGACATAACTGCCTTGTGTACGTGTAATGATGATTTTATTAAATTGCGAGATTTGATACATGTATATGAGTCTGCTTCCAACGCGAAAATTAACCACTCAAAGTCAGAAGGTTTTTGGGTTGGTTCCTGGAAATGGCGTATTGACGAGCCTTTGGGGTTAAAATGGAATAGCAATGGATTAAAGATTCTCGGTATTTATATTGGCAATTCTTTGGATTTTTGCAAACAAAATTGGGAAAATCTTGAAAATGAAATCAGCACAAAACTTCTTAACTGGCTCCCGTTATCAAAAGCTCTATCGTTTAGAGGTAGGATCACTATTACTAATCTGCTTGCTGCTTCTAAGCTTTGGCATAGGTTAGCTGTTATCGATGTCCCTGGTAATATTTTAAATGCTATTCAAAAACTGTTAATTAACTTCATCTGGTCTGGAAAGCACTGGCTTCCCAAAGAGTTACTGTTTCTGCCTTTAGACAAAGGTGGGCAAGGACTAGTGCATTTAGAATCTCGGATACGGACATTCCGTATTCAGTATGCACAATCCTTTATGAACTATTTCGCTTTTCATCCGTGTTTCAGCTTTAGCAGCTACTTTCTCAAACAGATACATAAACTAAATTACGATTATCAGATTTTTTCTATTCAATTGGATGTAAAGATGATTCGTAATATACCTATCTTTTATAAGAGTGTGCTCAATTCTTGGTTTTTCTTCAATGTTATGAGAACATCGCATCCAAGCTGTAAAATCGATGTTTTAAATGAACCACTGTTTCTAAATCCTTTGATCAAGAATATCTCCACTGGAGTTACGTTTTGCTACGAAGATTTTATAAGTGCGAATGCTACCATTCTAGCTGATATTTTGGTAAATGATAAACGAATTGCACTTGAAGACTTACTCCTTAAAATTGGCAACAGGTCTCGACGATTGCTTCAAATAAACTTGAACACTCTATGGGATAGCATACCCAATGAATGGTTCGAACTATTAGATCGACCTATTGACATTCCCAGGTCAGTATACAATTATGAATTATCATGCAATATTAATGATGACTCGGTTTTTACTGTATTGATACCATCTCTTTGCAAGAAGGAACTATACAAGATGTCTTTATTAAAATGTTACTCAATGATTTCACATAATACCAAAAGTAACATATGGAGAGATCTACTTTCTCTAAATATTGATTTTACAGATAATTGTCTCTGTTTTTATGAATATCCGTGTACATACTACGAAGGAGATTTGTCATGGAAGGTTTTCCATGGGGCACTCAACACTGGTGTTTTTCTATATAAGGCCGGATATTGTATTAATGATAAATGTGTTTACTGTGGCGATCGTGAAGACTTAGCACATCTTTTTATAACATGTTCACGTCTCCAACCACTTTTGTGTGCTGTTAGACGAGCAGTTCTATTTTTAACACTGGCTGATGAATTTAAGCCTGAGAATTATGTCAAAGGCTTTCTATGCCCCCATTGTTCGTCTAAATCTGCACGTAAAATTAAACATCGTATATGCAATTGGATCATGGCAAACGCTAAAATGGCTACCTATGTCTAATGGATGGCAATGGTCAGACGGACGCCCTTCGAGAATGTATTTCTCGAATGCGAGCTCGTGTGACTATTGAATTTAAATACCACCAGCAAAATGGGTCACTAGAAAACTTTAAAATTTTTTGGGCAATTGACCACTTCGTTTGTAGTACTGAAGACGATATTTTAACATTTAATGGTATTTAGTTATACCTTTCAGTATTATTTTGTCCACTTTCATCATTTTACATTTTAATGACTGATGACTGATGATTTTGATGACTGATTCCCATTGATTTTTATACGGATTGGATTGTTGTTTTTTACAAAATTGACGTAGATCTGTGATATTTTGACATATTTGTTATTCTTCATAAATACAATGTTTATTTAAATGATACTCAGACTGATTCAGGAATATATTTATATTGTCTATGACGTGTTTTTAAAAATAATTTATGAGTGATGTATTAAATTAAAGCGTTTTTTATGAATCCAAAATAAAGTACATGAAAAGTCTTCTTCTTCTTCTTCTTTGAGAAAAGACGTGTTTTAGAAGAGCTCTCAGTTTAGTCCGTTTGTTGACTGTTTATAATTGTCAGTTGTGTTTATTGTTTGTCTTTTGTATGCGCTAACGCGTATGTGCTTATGTTTGTGTTAATAACTTTGTGTTTTATTAATGTGTTCATACATAATTTGATTTTTCTCTGGTTTTCGTAACTCTATATATACTTGTAACACTTATAGCGCCATTAGCATAGGGTAATCGGCCTGTTGGCCGAAGTGGACGCTTGATTAGGCTATTGTGTTTGGACAATGGCCAGACAGGTTAGTTATGCGGAGCGCCTGAGAGAGACTCGAAGTGACCCCGTCACCACCCCTGCTTTAGATTACGAACCATTCGCGGGCATTGATAGGAAATGACCCAGACGTATATATACTGGTCTGGCATTTTGTTAGCTTACTAAAATACTTACCACTCAATTCACTGTTTGCTAAAAGTCACCTGACTTAGATATCTCAGAAAATTTTAACCTATTCATTCCCATGGTGTAGGTTCCCTTGAAACAAGTTTAGCAGAGATACATCCCTCCATTGGGTAGTCTTGATAGTATCTCTTTAACTCTAAAGCAGTCATTGCTCTAGGGAACCGGTTCCTCTATTCCTATAGAGAACATATAAACGAGTCTGTGAGCATGCGCACTTATGCTACTATGCATGCGACCGAGTCCAAGCCGTCATTAATTAATTCCACAAATTTTTAATGATTTGCAATTTAACGATGCGGGGTGGCTGAGGTGGGCCCCAGTGAATTGAGTGGTAAGTATTTTAGTAAGCTAACAAACCGCCAGACCAGTATATATACGTCTGGGTCGTTTTGTAACACAACAAAAATACTAAGCCACTCAATTCACTGTTTGCTAAAACACAGAATTGGTCAGAGCCCAAATACTAGGTGGGTTGGTAAATTGCAAATCAGGAATGAAAGGTTAATCACCAAAAATACTAAAACCAACTAAATCGCTGAAGTGCTGAAATAGCACGAACAAACAAATGTTCGAAATAAAATACAATAATATAATGATAATTAGAAAATCTCAGCAAAGAGAATTTAAAAACAGCCGTGAGATGGTGAAGAAGACGGCTGACTAAAGAATCTAGGCAATTGAGCCTAGGTTTGAGTGGCGAAACGAGAAATGTCAGATTGTGAATTGAATCTGATCTTTCAGATAAAAATAATGTAGAATCTGACATTTATACTGCAACTTACATAATGTCGTCCACTGATAGATCTGCATAGAATGCGAAGGAGAAGGCCATACCACGAACATCGTGTGCCTTAACACAAACTGAGTGTCTCCTGGAGATACATTCTAGTGTCAATTAATGGTGTCTGTAATCCAGTTGATGAGATGCGCGCTTACTAAACAAATTCGCATAAGTAATCTGAACGGTAGATCTGCATAGAATGCGAAGGAGAAGGCCATACCACGAACATCGTGTGCCTTAACACAAACTGAGTGTCTCCTGGAGGTACATTCTAGTGTCGATTAATGGTGTCTGTAATCCAGTTGATGAGATGCGCGCTTACTAAACAAATTTGCATAAGTAACCTGAACGGTGTTTCAAAAAGATATTTTAAATTGGGCATAGTTTTCGGAAAGGATTGAAAACAATTAATTAGGTTTTATATATATAAGATCTCTTCAAGGGCAAAGAATGAGGCCAGCTCTCCTACCACCTAGAAAAGATCATTCCCAAAAAGAATATGAATATCAAAATGCCATCTAACAAACGCGGCCGCTAGTACAAAAAGAATGATTTCAGAGTTATACAATTAAACAGATGGACCCAAGAATGAATTAATAGAGGAATTTATTATAGGTATTTGCCTTTGTGCTATACCCTAAAAATACAGGTACCATGGATAAATGATGTAAATACTTAATAACTCTCAAACCGGCTTCTAGAAAACAAAGAAGGATAGATGCTAGTGAAAACGATAACACCACCCCAGCATACAGGGATTTAAATCATCAAAAAATATGCCATGAATCTATGACTTGATGATGGGATGCAGAATCGGGCGAGATAATGTGCTGTTCTAACAACCATTTGAAAACCTTAAATATACTCTGGTAAATTCTCCTGTAACAGATAGTTTGAATTGATTAAGAATACTAAAGTTCAGACAAAAAATCAATTTCTGAAAAACAGGTCTCTTGGAAAATACCATATATACATATTGAAGATTTGTGGAATGATGAACTGAAAGCTGCTGTTAAACGAGATAGAAAATCAGCAAAATTGGTAAGACGCTTTGGATTTCCACAAAGAGGACTACGAGATCCACTGAATAACTCTCATTGGGCCAAGCAGGAGTGATTAAAGGGATAATACATTCTGCTGACAAAAGTTCTTAAAGACAATTGTACTAGAAACCGCTGACAAAAGTTCTTAAATACAATTGGCACTAGAAAGTTAAATTGAAGATAATTAAAAAAAATGTGAAGTCTATGACGGGGCCAGAGCATCTACCGCCAGAGCCTAGCCTGGAGGAAGAATATGAACATCAAATCTGGACACTATACTGAGTAGAAACTTAATGGGATGTAATAAATGAGCTACAAGGAAAATCATTCTACCTGGAATGTGAGCTGCTGAAAGTTTTGCTGACATCTCCACCGCAGGAGGAAGACCAAGACTCCAGACAAAATATGATAACCTCAACTGCCCTGCTTGTTGATGAAGGTCACTACTATAGAAATGACTGCATGAGCAGATAGGTGCTTGTGAAAGAGACAATATCTCTTCATTCTCCAATATTCCTGAGTATTGAAGAGGAATACTAGAGTATTAGTTCCTGTTCTAGTTCCTGAAAAGGAAGAGAGTAGTAAGACTACTTTATCTGATTCCATAGACACAAGAACGAGATCCCCTCCCCCAAACACGTAAGAACAAGACATCAAACTGGACCTGCAGATGGATAAACTGGTGAATTGGTACCGATGACACCCAACGAATGAAAATGCAGTGTATGCAGTCGTGGTGAGGGACAAAATTCTGAATTACCAGACTTGACCTTCGTACACAAAACTGACTCCATTGGGCCCAAATTTTAACACAATTAAGCAACCTTCCAAGCCACAGGAATCCCAGACTGGCTATGATGTAATTAAAAGAACCCAGATCCAGTTAGGACAAATTCTGTATATATAGAAATATCAGAAAACACTGTCCCTTATCCTTGACTAGACCAGTGATGACTAGGCAAAATGACTCCATGTCCATATTATTCCTTTCATCGATGAACTCCATTTCTGAGACAACATAGTAGGAAAAGAGTTGAATATAAAACGATTGACTAAGTAATTTTTGTCTCAAACAGTATCAAAGCAGCCATGGGTTCCAGACAAAATAATTCCAAAATATACAACAGAATTAGTATTAAATCATGAAGTGTAAATTTTTTGGAAGTTGTCAGAAAAGGATAAATATATGAGTTGAAGATAAGAGCCGAGACCCTATAAAAGATGATCTGCCAGCACCTCATAATCCTTAAAGTCTGGATTCTGCCATTCCTCCACTGTATCCTACTTGAAAAGAGCAGAAAATTATTGATCAGGAACAGAAGCAGGACTAATGTCAAAGGAGACCAACATGGTTTGATAGCAAAAAGGGGGATTCAATGACTACATTGATTGTACCTTATATGTAGGAAATCTGCTACCTAAGACATGCATGAGGCTAGCTATACCAATCCCACCCCTGATAGAGTAGAGATTATATAGAAGCGCTTAAGCATGACAGCTAGGACCAGAATAAACCTGCAGAATCTTATTTTACAAATCTAATTTTAAAACAAAGCTAGTATGATATGAGCCCAATTGTTAATATCTTTATCAGATGATTAAACAGGAAAGAAGTCCATCAAACCTGTGACCAGATCAATGATGGATAAGGACAAAGGACTGAAACTACACAGAAGGGTGAAAGGAAAAAACCATATTCCACAATCCATGCAAAGGCAATAATCCAATCATCTTGGTTAGGCCCCCTTGAGGAATTTATTTAATAATGCCTGGGAAATTTAGAATTTAGAAGAATAAAAAATAGGCTTGAATAGATAAGGCTGAGAAGACCTCGCCATATGACAATAATAGAAATAGATATATCCCTAGACAAATAAAAAGATCAAAATTTCTACTGAACTCGAGAAAGGAGCGGTGTAAATCTTGATAAGACAAAAAAGATTTTGTTATTGTGACAAGCTTACATTCACCCATAGATATGCTTCATCATGGCGAGGGATCCTACTGACAGAAAAGAAAGACTGAAAAACTATGTTAAAAATAAATCAGGCCAGATATGATACTAAAAGATAGCAAACCACTATTCACAATTAAAATAATAAAGTCTGACGCACTTATTTGCAGATTGATATTAGTCGAAAGATGGAGGCTGATAGTTAGAGTGTAATACATGAGAAGATTCAGGAGCAAAACGAAATCTAGTGAAATCAAAACGACAAAAGCACTGCTAGGATCATAAGAAAAAATTAAATTATTCCTAGAAGATAAATGCGAAGAGTTGGGTGTACACAAGGTTTCGAAGGATGAGGATAATTGGATGGTTCAGCCATTGCACTAATAAAGAATTAAAGAATCCAAAATAAGAGCCCCTGAAATAGGGCATTTAAACTGTCAAGTGATTTAGAAACAAACAATACCAGCAAAACACCAGAAGTGATTTGATTTGGCATACCTAAACCAGAAGTTTAATTATAATCAGTTGCTATGCCATAAAAATTGAGTTATAATCTAGGTAATAATACTGAGCACAGGACAATTAGGCCTCGTGGTCATCTCTTCTTCATTTATCTCCATGCCTGTGCCGTCACTTCTAGTCATGGGTTGCGTGTACGGTGTAGTCATACATTGGCTTGACTATGCCAAAGCCTACCTAAACCATTTTCGAATGTTTTAAGAGATGGTGTGGATACAACATGTTCAGACCAACATTTCACAGTTTACACACCCCTTAGAGAGAAAATTTTTCTAACTAGGTTAGTTCTCCCCCTCTTCTAGACTTTCAGATGATTTCCACGAGTAATAGTCCATTTGCAAGCAGAATGTTATATTTGACTATAACAATTAATCGATTGAGAGCCGATAGAATGATCCCTCATAGCCTGGGTACGTGCTCTATATATCCAATTTCACCCAAGTTAAGTACCCGCAGAAAGAATTTACAAAATGATGAGAGATTAGATTATACATTAAGTAGGGAAAAAACCCATCTTAGGGCTAATAAAAGTGGCTGATAGTCAAGAACTTTCCTGATCCAAAGGCTATGCTTGCTACTAAAACACTGAGATCAACACACATCTCTGATATAGTAAAACTTGGTCATCAAAGTTTGTAGCGTTTACTATCAAAATATTAACCATTTAACTCTCGAAGTTATTAGTCATAAGTTGCAACTGAAATAAGTTGACTCTGAATGAGTACCAGCAAATATGGGAGTGGCGTATTTACTTAAAAATCCATAAATAGGTCGCACATTTATGCTCAATTTACATGTTCTAAAAAATTTGCGCGCACTATATACAAGGATAAAACTTATTTTCCTCTGAATTTTTAAACATCTTAACGTCTGAAGATACCACGAAAAAACCCTTCACAAATCTTGTCACCTCGCGGCTATGCTTAATGTATACCTCAAAACATCATTCGCAGAAGTGAAATTATTAAATTGAGCAGCCTAAATATTGCGTATCCTTTAATAAAGATTGTTTTTTCCATCAAAATTAATCCTAACTTGACATAAATGTCGTCTTTATAATATATAAATCAGAATCACGTGATAATCACATGATATATAAATCACGTGATATTATCTGACCAGATTAGGTTAAAGCAAATTTTAATGAAGTAGCTTAAGCGAGTACTCGGATATAGATATCCTGGAATCGGAAATTCGGCAATGAGATCTACGCTTCTCGTCAGCGCCTCCAAACGGAGATTTACTTTGCCACTGTCCGGCTCGCTAACAATAGACGCTGGCTACCCAGTTTAATTATCGGCCGTTCATGCAATTTTTCTAGAACATCGCATTACGTTTTAGATCATTTTAGGTTCACATTACAATATAACCAGTAATATATATAATAAGTTTTAACGCTAGATTTAGAAATCAAGTGAACGCAAGTTTCTCGCTAGATTTACAAATCAAGTGAACCTGATAATCTGGCACAGGCTTAATAGCCTATCTAACAAAAGCGGGTTATGTGATTACGAGGATTCAATTCAGTATCGTAATTTTGAACATCCGGGCATTCCGAGATCGTCCAACATTTGCCAATTTATGACACACTAAAGAGGATATCCCATAGCAACGCAATGTTTACATTTTTCATGAAACTACGGCCATAAAAAATACTTGCGTCGACTAACCCCGCCAGGTATTAGAAAACATAAAATCTCGAGTAATTTTTATAAGATATTAAATAAAAGGTAAAAGGTTTCATGGCCCATTGCTAGTAATGTTAAATTAGCCTGCAAAAACGCCGCCAATTGAAAGCGAACACCGAATCGCGGATTAATACGATGGTCTCGTCTTTATTGTAATACGACTGACATGACTGACTGATCATCATGAAGTAATTGCGAGTTTCATGTTAGTTGGTTAGTAACGGTCCTTAGAAGGACCACTCGCTTTTCTTCAGGGGATGATCGTGGTGTATCCTTGTGGTGTTCATCCGGTCCACCACGCCTGTTTGCAACAGTGTCACATTCTTAATAGATCCAATAACTTCCCAACCGGTATATTACATAGTTATGTAGGATACCTTATGTAGGATTCGATCCAAACCGGTATGTAGTATACCTTATGTAGGAAAGATTGACGCTCGGAAATACGTACCTAGTCAAAACTCTTAATTGATCCACTAACTTCCCAACCGGTATGTTACATATGTTATGTAGGATACCTTTCGTAGGAGATGTTCCAAACCAGTATATAGTATACCTTTCGTAGGAACGGAGCCTCGTGGCTAAAATAGGATCAGAGTTATTGACTTCACCTGGCTTGTAATGTGAAGCTGGCGCCATTTTCTTTCAACTTGGTCACAACGAACTTTCTGCTCATATTCACGTAAATTATAACCATTTTACATAAGTACTATGACTTATTCAACAAAGACCACTTGTACTGTGGTATTCATGAAAAGCAAATGTGGATGTAGCTCCACAAGATTATGGAATGAATAGGATTTGTTGAGATAAAAGTTAGGTGTTTCCCGTAATACAGAAAATTAATTAATGAAGGCTTGGACTCGGTCGCATGCATAGTAGCATAAGTGCGCATGCTCACAGACTCGTTTATATGTTCTCTATAGGAATAGAGGAACCGGTTCCCTAGAGCAATGACTGCTTTAGAGTTAAAGAGATACTATCAAGACTACCCAATGGAGGGATGTATCTCTGCTAAACTTGTTTCAAGGGAACCTACACCATGGGAATGAATAGGTTAAAATTTTCTGAGATATCTAAGTCAGGTGACTTTTAGCAAACAGTGAATTGAGTGGCTTAGTATTTTTGTTGTGTTACAAAACATGGTGTACGCGTTGATAGTCTAGCTGGTGTGGCGGTAGAGGCCTACGTGAAAGGCGCTGCCGCCGTCGTAAAGCCGGAGAATATTGTAGCTGCTTCACGAATTAAAGGAGGAATCGCGGTTTATGTCAAAACGGAGCAACAAGTCAATAGACTGTGTCTTGACGGTATAAACGTAGGTGGCTGCTACCACAATGTGTATTCCTTGGAGAATGAGCCGACGAGATTAATTATATCTAATGTCCCACCATACATCCCGAACTTTGTTATTAAACAAGCGTTGAAAAGCCAAGGAAAGGTGCTCGGAAATTGCCGGCCAATACCTTTAGGCTGCAAGTCACCAGAGTTAAGACATGTGAAAAGTTTTAGACGGCAGATCCAGATTGTAATGGAAAAGTCCCAATTACCGGAGTTTGTGGACATCCCGTACATAGGAAGGCCCCATAGACTATTTATAAGTACGGACGAGATTGTCTGTTTTAAATGTGCTCAGAAAGGACATTTTCAACGCTTTTGCCCATTGAATGACATTCACGACAATTCGGTGGGTCATGATAACCTTAACAACAATGTTGCGGACGAGCCGGTCAACAGTAAAAATCGTGACGTCATACCGAATTCCGATCTTGTGCTAAATGATAACAATTTTCCACAAACACTGTCACAAAGAAACGATAAACCAGTTGATAAAGTCAGTAAATCGTCACCTAAGAAATCACCTCAGAATAAACGTCGTAAGACTCAGTTTTCCAATCGTTATAGCGTCTTGAGCGATGATCTAATTGTCACTGATCCTGAAACCGATAATGAGGCGGACATTACCAGTGCACCGTCTGATAATTCCACTGTTGTAGATGATGCTACTTCAATGGACCAGGCTACTCAGCAAAACTCAGCACTGTTCACAGATGAACCTGGTAATTCCAACACGGCGGCCAATGGGGACTCTGCTGTCACTGTCATTCAAATTCACCGTGAATCGGAATTACACGACCCTGTTCTATTATCTGACGAGGGTTGTGTAGCTGAAAAAACTGTTATATCTGACGAGGGTTGTGTAGCTGAAAAAACTGTTATGTCGACACAAGAAATCCTAAGTGAACTCGATGTAAATATCGCATTGGCGAAAGCAACCAGTGTTAATAATGCATCTATAGTTTTCAAACCTGGACATGATCCTTGTGATTCGGACAGGCTTGGAATAGAAGCAGGTGGTATGCTGCCTTTATCGCAGGGTAAACTGCTGGACGAGGACACCAGCGACGCTGACAGCATGTCTATTGGTTCAGAACTTTCGGACATGACAGATTTTATTGATTCAAGGGAGGTAATGCCCTCTCTTGAAGATGTGAAACTATTTATAGAAAGTGTAAAATATAGTAAAAAGGTAATAGATAAATGCAAAGCCTTTCAGCCCAACTTAAAATTACTGATACATCAGTTGATACGATTGAAGAAACAACCTGGCTTAGAATCTGCGTTCAAGTCTCGTGTCACCAAAATAGTCACTAAGCTACACCGTAGCTTACGGAATTAATTGTTTCCGCCTATGGTCAATCTAGTAACGAACTTGAATACAGTTCCTTTTCTACACCAAACAATTATGGGTATCTTTGTTCTAAGATTTATTCAATTATTTTTAATTATGGCTTCCCTCTCAATTGTTACACTAAATACGAGAGGTTGTCGTGACTCTTTTAAAAGATTTCGTATTTTTAATGAACTTCGCAAAGATTTATTTGCCGATATTGTGTTTCTCCAGGATACTCACACAATTCAGCCGGATGAGTCGCTATGGCGACTTATATGGAGAGGTCAAGCTGTCTTTTCACATTTTAATACAAATACAGCTGGTGTTGCTATAATATTTAAACCCAAGTTAAATGTAAGTATCATTGAAACGATCACAGTTGCTCAGGGAAGAATCTTACATGTCACAGCAAATATACATGGCATCTATTTTTATCTGATTAATGTTTACAATCCCACAGAGTCTCATGACAAATTGAAATGCATAGATATGCTAAAAACTCATATTTCCACATTGTCCGAACCATATCCTATAATATTAGGTGGTGATTTTAACTGTACACTTGATTATGAGTTAGATAGAACATCAGCAACAGAACCACACCCTCCAGCTGCGGATTCGCTTAAATCTTTAATTACAAGCAATAGTCTTACTGATGCATATCGCTGCCTCTATCCACAATCTGAAATTTTCACCTGGCACAGGTCCGATGGGACTGCATCCAGACTTGATCGTTTTTACATTCATAGTAATTTTAGACAGTTTTTAAGCAGTTGTTCATAATTCCTTGCACCAATTCTGACCATGATTATGTTAGAGCAATATTTCAGCTTAAAAGTGTAAAACGGAAAAGTGCATATTGGTGCATGAATACCGCTGTGTTGAGTGAAAGAAACTATGTGCTTTTAATTAATGATTTCTGGAATGGTTGGAAAGGGAAAAAATGTGATTTTGATTGTCTACAGGATTGGTGGGATTTGGCCAAAAAGCATATATGTATTTTATCACAGCGTTATTCCCGAGAACGAGCTGTCCTTTTCCGTGAGCGACGATCAGACTTACAAGCTGAAATTGATCAGTTATCGGTCAAAATTCCAAAAACAAATGAATTATTAGAGGTAATTAACCAAAAGCAATCTGAATTAACAACTCTCCTCAAAGAGCAAAATAGGGGTGCTTGGATTCGATCGCGATTCCAGCATATAAATGAATCAGATAGACCTACTACATATTTTTTTAATCTTGAGAATAAACGTGTGATGAATAAAACTATTTCACAGTTGAAGATCCCAACCGGTGAAATGGTTAATTCTGATACGGATATTCTGAGCCACGCCTCTGATTTCTATGGTGAGTTATATGCGAAGTCAAGCTCATGCAAAGTGTCTGAAAACCTGCTTTTATCAGATCTTCCTAATCTAAGTGAGCTTTCCAGAATTGAGTTAGATCGGGCCCTGAGTTTACCAGAGCTTACTGACGCTGTTAACCATCTCAATAACAACAAAGCTCCTGGAATTGATGGACTACCATCGGAATTTTACAAAACCTTTTGGGAAACGATCGGTTCTGATCTTCTTGATGTTTTTAATGAATCAATTGAAGACATGTTATTACCTATTTCATGCAGGCGAGCGGTTGTGACATTATTACCTAAGAAAGGTGATTTAACCAATTTAAAGAACTGGAGACCTGTATCACTTTTATGTGTAGATTTGAAAATATTTTCCAAGGCCTTGTATAATCGTATACGTACAGTACTCGCAGAAATTATTCACATAGACCAAAGCTATTGCGTACCAGGACGTAAGATCTCCAATAACATTAGGTTGATAACAGACGTCGTCGAGTATTCAAATTTCATGTCGTTACCACTTGGCGTTGTATCCCTAGATCAGGAGAAGGCGTTTGATAGGGTAAGTCACCAGTATTTATTGAATACCTTGCGCGCATTTGGCTTTGGTGATTTTTTTGTTAAATGCATTCAGCTTCTTTACAATGACACTTCGTGTTTACTGAAAATAAATAATTTGTTATCTATGCCTGTTTCTTTTAGCCGTGGTATCAGACAGGGTTGCTCACTGTCAGGCGCTTTGTACAGTATCTGTATCGAACCATTATTAGTTAAGATACGCTCAAATAACGGACTGAGGGGGGTGGCCCTGCCTGATATCTCGGGTGAAAGGGTTTCTTGCTCAGCTTATGCTGATGACATAACTGCCTTGTGTACGTGTAATGATGATTTTATTAAATTGCGAGATTTGATACATGTATATGAGTCTGCTTCCAACGCGAAAATTAACCACTCAAAGTCAGAAGGTTTTTGGGTTGGTTCCTGGAAATGGCGTATTGACGAGCCTTTGGGGTTAAAATGGAATAGCAATGGATTAAAGATTCTCGGTATTTATATTGGCAATTCTTTGGATTTTTGCAAACAAAATTGGGAAAATCTTGAAAATGAAATCAGCACAAAACTTCTTAACTGGCTCCCGTTATCAAAAGCTCTATCGTTTAGAGGTAGGATCACTATTACTAATCTGCTTGCTGCTTCTAAGCTTTGGCATAGGTTAGCTGTTATCGATGTCCCTGGTAATATTTTAAATGCTATTCAAAAACTGTTAATTAACTTCATCTGGTCTGGAAAGCACTGGCTTCCCAAAGAGTTACTGTTTCTGCCTTTAGACAAAGGTGGGCAAGGACTAGTGCATTTAGAATCTCGGATACGGACATTCCGTATTCAGTATGCACAATCCTTTATGAACTATTTCGCTTTTCATCCGTGTTTCATCTTTAGCAGCTACTTTCTCAAACAGATACATAAACTAAATTACGATTATCAGATTTTCTCTATTAAATTGGATGTACAGATGATTCGTAATATACCTATCTTTTATAAGAGTGTGCTCAATTCTTGGTTTTTCTTCAATGTTATGAGAACATCGCATCCAAGCTGTAAAATCGATGTTTTAAATGAACCACTGTTTCTAAATCCTTTGATCAAGAATATCTCCACTGGATTTACTTTTTGCTACGAAGATTTTATAAGTGCGAATGCTACCATTCTAGCTGATATTTTGGTAAATGATAAACGAATTGCACTTGAAGACTTACTCCTTAAAATTGGCAACAGGTCTCGACGATTGCTTCAAATAAACTTGAACACTCTATGGGATAGCATACCCAATGAATGGTTCGAACTATTAGATCGACGTATTGACATTCCCAGGTCAGTATACAATTATGAATTATCATGCAATATTAATGATGACTCGGTTTTTACTGTATTGATACCATCTCTTTGCAAGAAGGAACTATACAAGATGTCTTTATTAAAATGTTACTCAATGATTTCACATAATACCAAAAGTAACATATGGAGAGATCTACTTTCTCTAAATATTGATTTTACAGATAATTGTCTCTGTTTTTATGAATATCCGTGTACATACTACGAAGGAGATTTGTCATGGAAGGTTTTCCATGGGGCACTCAACACTGGTGTTTTTCTATATAAGGCCGGATATTGTATTAATGATAAATGTGTTTACTGTGGCGATCGTGAAGATTTAGCACATCTTTTTATAACATGTTCACGTCTCCACCCACTTTTGTGTGCTGTTAGACGAGCAGTTCTATTTTTAACACTGGCTGATGAATTTAAGCCTGAGAATTATGTCAAAGGCTTTCTATGCCCCCATTGTTCGTCTAAATCTGCACGTAAAATTAAACATCGTATATGCAATTGGATCATGGCAAACGCTAAAATGGCTACCTATGTAACGCGGCAGCGTCTAATGGATGGCAATGGTCAGACGGACGCCCTTCGAGAATGCATTTCTCGAATGCGAGCTCGTGTGACTATTGAATTTAAATACCACCAGCAAAATGGGTCACTAGAAAACTTTAAAATTTTTTGGGCAATTGACCACTTCGTTTGTAGTACTGAAGACGATATTTTAACATTTAATGGTATTTAGTTATACCTTTCAGTATTATTTTGTCCACTTTCATCATTTTACATTTTAATGACTGATGACTGATGATTTTGATGACTGATTCCCATTGATTTTTATACGGATTGGATTGTTGTTTTTTACAAAATTGAAGTAGATCTGTGATATTTTGACATATTTGTTATTCTTCATAAATACAATGTTTATTTAAATGATACTCAGACTGATTCAGGAATATATTTATATTGTCTATGACGTGTTTTTAAAAATAATTTATGAGTGATGTATTAAATTAAAGCGTTTTTTATGAATCCAAAATAAAGTACATGAAAAGTCTTCTTCTTCATCTTCTTCTTGCGTTTATCTTTCTCATGGCAATAAACTTAGACTCTTTTCCTTATTTAGTGCAGGAAAGCTGCAGTGCTCATCAAACTGTCACGGTCTCCTCTGATCTCTTCAAAAGATACTTCCATAGGCCAGCAACTTTTTCTAGCCTGTTCACACGCTAACAGTGCTGCAAGAGATGTTCTGCTGTCTCCTCTTCCTGCTGATACTCACAAGGTGTACAATCTGTAATTTCGAGGGGTTGAAGATAGCCCCTGGCCCCTCAATGCATGCTCTCTCAATTAAGGCAGGTGTCCTCCAACACAAGCCTAAGAAAAGTTCGTATATATATTTGTGTACGCGAACTACGCCATTGTACTGCCAATCCTCCGCCACGGTTTTGTTGGATCAGTCTGCTACAACAGACGGATCAACTTCTAGCTATGCCCCGCCCATTTCTATCTAATCTCCGCCCACTATTTCCGAAGTTATCGGTTTGATTGGCGTCTATCGGGTCCCTGATTCCATGTCCAATTCACGCCATATCTAGCGTCAGTTATTGGTAACTTCCCCAGTTATTACACTGGTACCTATTTATATTCCTGGGTGGAGGGACACAACGAGGAGTGAAGGAGATTGCCTGTGTTTCCACAGATTGCTCATCAGCCACCTGATCGCCTGACAATCGAGCGGGATTTGAACTCCACCCGCCTGATTGCCAGTCGACCACGCTAACACCACGGCCAATCGTCTCAACGCCGTACCAAGTCTAGCAAATTTTTTTTCAAAATATTAAACTGAATGCTGATTAAATTGTAAAGACATTCAAAGCGTTCATTATGCAATTTGATTGTGATGTCAGCCTACATGTGACGGAATTGGTTTGACGTTATATACTTGATCCCTCCATCTCAGACGCAATACAACACGCTTTTAGTCCTACATCCTGAGAGCGTTGACCAAGAATGCCGACGAAGCTGTGAATGATGTGGTATGTGCCTTGTGTAATGACGAAGCTGTGAATGATGTGTTATTTTCCTTGTCTAGTGACGAAGCTGTGAATGATGTGGTATGTTCCTTGTCTAATGACGAAGCTGTGAATGATGTGGTATGTGCCTTGTCTATTGACGAAGCTGTGAATGATGTGTTATGTTCCTTGTCTAGTGACGAGGCTGTGAATCGTGTGGTATGTTCCTTGTCTAGTGACGAAGCTGTGAATGATGTGGTATGTTCCTTGTCTATTGACGAAGCTGTGGATGATGTGGTATGTTCCTTGTCTATTGACGAAGCTGTGAATGATGTGGTATGTTCCTTGTCTAGTGACGAGGCTGTGAATCGTGTGGTATGTTCCTTGTCTAATGACGAAGCTGTGAATGAAGTGGTATGTTCCTTGTCTAACGACTCTCCCAGGATACCAATCCCTCTTATCCAGAAAACCTTTGTCACCTTAACATATAGTACTTTGTTGAAAACTAAACCGATTCTTCCTGAGACGGTCCGGCATTCCTTCATCTTCATTGACGTGTTCGGTATTGCTGTTGCGTTTACAGTGTTTGTTGCTGGTGAGTCTATTGGATCAAGGTAACCAACATTATCCTGAGTAATTTGATCGTCTTGTCGCATCACGATGTTGATACCTGTCAAAATTACTATTGTCTGACTTGACTTGTTTACTTGTATAAGATTCCACAGAATATCATTTCTAATAGTCTTGTTTCCCATGTTCTCCATCGGATCAACCGCAGCGCGAACATACCCTCGTCCACCTGTCTGTTATATTTGCGTGCGTGCGTGCGTGCGTGCGTGCGTGCGTGCGTGCGTGCGTGCGTGCGTGCGTGCGTGCGTGTGGGTGGGGTGGGGTGGGGTGGGGTGGGGTGGGGTGTTGAATCGAACCCAACCGCTATGATGGAATTTGGTTTTAGCTGCTGGTAGCCCGTGTCCCTTAGTCGGTCGGTCGGTCGGTCGGTCGGTCGGTCGGTCGGTCGGTCGGTCGGTCGGTCAGTCATTCGCCAAAGCTTTTCCCGAACTGTTTCTAATAACCATTGATCCAATTTTGGCTAAAATATTTATTTAACACAGCGAACAAACTTGCTGCGCAAGAGGATTTCCAGACTGTGACCATGATCCGGATAAATGAGTTCTGTACTTCATACGAGCGATTTGACTACAATATCGGTCTAATACCGGGCCTGGTATAGGCCCAATACCGACCGAGTAACCTGCAATATCAGGATTTGCATTTATACTTAGCTGTAGCACTCATTTTCTACGAATTTAACTGTTATCATACTGAATATTTTTATATACATATCAAAATTTCAAATTGATACCAAACTCAACCTGACACCAAATTTGTACGATGAAACTGGTCTCTCGCGTGGCCTATGGTATGCGTTGAATTGTGAGAGACAGACTTTAGGGGTGCACGATTTACTCACATTGCATGAACAGCTCTCAATCAAATTAACTTACAAATATTCAACATAATATTTCTTAAATCGAACGTTTTTCGATACTTGGTCGTTCGTGTTTAAAGCGTTTTAAGTCAGTGGTTACAGTGTGCAACCGATTCAAACACAGCGCTGCCTAACTACGAGTGCGTGTGGGAACCACGTCTAGCTACGCCCCGCTAATTTCTAGCTAAGCCCCTCACACTTCCTCCGCTTGTTGGAATTGATTTATGTATATTAAGCCTGACTGCAGAATCCCGTAGGTAATTATATAATGTAAGTTGTTGAATATTTTGAAACTAATTTGACTGCGGGATGTTGCTGCTTATGACAGCAACAGTTCCCTGTCAAATTGGTAACACATTCAACTGTAAAGACTTACAATTCGTACACTTGTCGGACTTTTCAATATTCATGACGGAGGAAGACACGTCGCTATGTATTATGACGTCAGCTTGCAGGTGACGTAGTTGAATATTGTGTCATATACATAAATACCAGATCGGATCCTTCTATTACTTTTGATAACCTCGCGATATATAGTGCACATATATGCCGATATATCGATATATCGTTTGTGCCAATGTTGGAAGTTGAAGTTGAATGTTGTTGTTGTTGTTGTCGTTGTCGTCGTCGTCGTCGTCGTCGGCGGCGGCGGCGGAGGCGGCGGTGCAGTGGTGGTGGTGGTGGTGGTGGTGGTGGTGGTGGTGGTGGTGGTGGTGGTGGTGGTGGTGGTGGTAGCGGTGGTGGTGGTGGTGATGGGGTGGCATGGCGTGGGTCGGGACACGGTACACGCATTGGTAATAGTGACAATGAAAACCCGCTTCAAACTGTTGAATATTCTGAAGCTACTTTGATTGGAAGACTGATAGCAACATCTCCCAGTCAAATTATGTCCAACATATGTAACAGAATGATTTATTAAATTATAAATTAATAAAAGACATACAATTCAGACACGTTCGCGACGGATCATTGCCAGTTTCGTAACAGACCTGCGCTATTTTAATTGTGACCTCAGATAACAAGTAACGTATTTAATTATGACATCAGATTCTTGAGTGACAGGTCGGATCCCTCCATAAGCTGCATTCTCTGTTTACTCACCATGCATAGGTTATCAAATCTCTGACAAGCAAGTCTTTGTGGAATACAGTTGAAATTTGATGCCGGTTGACGGTGGTCATTAGCAAAATATTGAGCTGGAATTGTTTTTATTCGCCATTGTAAGCTTGGCATTTTATAACATGCTTAAAAAGACGTAGCTCTCAGTTACCGGTCGGACTACCGGTGTGTATCAGCCACATGCATTTCTAGCTATACCGCGCCCATTTCTAGCTATATCACGCCTATTTATAGCCAAGTACCGACTACTTTGTACACGTATTGAAATCGATGTGAAACCTTAAAACTAGAATTCCCAAAATCTAAATTTTAACGCAGGTCTTTAACTATACTGGTAAGCCGTTGAATAGTTTAAAATTAAGTTGACTGCGCGCTCTTGTTTGTCTATTTACAAGCTATCCAATTAAAAAGGGCGTTTATTAAATTGTAAATTCACCTAAGACGTACAATGCATACACCTTAATGACGGACCTTTCTCTTTTATTGACGACCCTACGTCATTATAATAGTGACATCCACAATGGGACATTTGATTATGACGTTAGGTACCTAAGTGGCAGATGGGATCGTTACATTGGACTAGCGTAACGTGTTAGAAAAATAATTCAGTTGGTCTGACGTCAAATGCAAAATAGAGCAGGTCTCAAACACAGGGAGTAATGTAAGAATCCACTTTTAATATGCCCCGCTCATCTCTAGCTAAGCTCCACCCACGCGTTGTCCGTGTTGGAATCAATCGATTCATGTATTCTCTGAATCTTTATTTCCAGAAAAATATACAGGTAAGCTGTTGAATATTTTGAAACTAATTTGACTGAGTAATATTGCTGGTCATGGCAGTTTATGGCCTCATATGATTGACTGCCTGAGAAGCTGGATTTCTCCAGTAGTGCAATCTCTGTGATGACGTACGCACGGGGCGGTCATTGCGTTAGACGGGGATTCTTGGGGTTGATAAGGGAGGGTTCGGGTTTATCCATAAATCATGTGACGTCATAATTAACTACGTGACATGTAGACTGGTGTCATAATCAATTGCGTCATGAACGACGTAGCTAAGTTCGTCACGAACGCTTAATGGATGACGGACTAGTCGTTGTTGTACGAATTGTATGGCATTACTATTTAATAAACATGCTTTTGAATAGTTTCAAACTAATTAGAGTGGCGCTACGGCAGCAACAGCACCCTGTCACATTAGTTCCAAAATATTCATCAGCTTACATGCATAGTTTCTGGAAATTTATAGTCAAGGATTTCAGGGATCGATCGATCCAAACACGTGTGAAGCGTGGGTGGAGCTTAGCTAACAATGGGCGGGGCATAGCTAAAACCTGATTCTCCCATTGGAGCGTCGCTTGTTATCGAAAATAAAAAAGTCACAACAATATAGCCAAGTGTCTACTTTTATTGGCAAGACTAGGCCTAGATTATGTGCAACTATACATATTCGTCATAATAGGAAGAACACTTCTATGTGAAATTCAGTGACGCGATAGCCGCCTTCAAACCGGCTTTGTCCCCAATGCTTCCTTCGCCGTCGATCACTGCAGATGCAACCTTAACAAATGTCTGAAATAAATAAATAAATAAATAATAATAATAATAATAATAATAATAATAATAATATATACAATTCGTACATTTAGGGATGGACGTTTCAATTTTCGTGAAGGAGCTATTATTCAGTTTGACTAACATGGCGTATTCGATAATGACGTCAGCTATGAGGAGTGGCAGATCAGATCGTTTCATTGCCCTATTTTGCATGTCTGACTCGCCTATGTACACCTTTTCTGCATCGACGTCATTACGACGGAATCCAGCTCACAAATCATCCATCATACCGCTTCTGATGACTGATACAGCCAAAGACAAACGGACGACCATCATTACTATTATAAGACACATCGTACATTAAACTGTTCCTATCACAAACTAAAATCACAATATTTTTTCTGTCAGGGATCATTGGATTTTCTGAACATTTTTGTATTAGTCTTTTATTTTTGCTAACTGGGTTCATTACCTATTTAAAATCTAACCTTGTATCTGGTTTCAGTAAATCAAGCGGACACTAAGGCAAATTTTAAATATATAATGAACTCGATAAGACTTTACAAGAATATAATGATCATGTCGATAGTCACTTTACAGGACTGGCGGTATGATCAGCGAACGAAAAGAAGAAGAAGAAGACAAGAATATAAAAACTAACACATAAATGTGTAGAAAATTTGCTTAGGTTTCTTGTAATGTATCACTTCAATAATAGTATGGTCTCAGTTGGTCATATAAACGGCTTGAAGCGAGTTAAATCTGAGTCAGATATTAGAACAATACTGTTCGCACTTCGTCTAGTGTGCTAACCAGCCAGCAGAGTTGTGAGCAATGCATTATGGGAAGGTGTTTTCTAGAAATACGTCAATGAGGGAAAGGTGTATTGAACTCGATTGCAATCGTCAATCCCTATCAAACACCAATCCATCATCCACCCATGTGTCTAATCCTGATTGGTACGTCTGTAGAGGTAAAAAGCAGCTTTCCAGCCAATCATAAAGCACAATGCCTCTGATTATATGGCGATGCTTATTAATTTATGTGCTGCATGGGGAGGATCCCGGAAACTATTGATACGATTGTTGGAATGCGGATGCTTTGCCATCTGTTATTGCTCATGTCTATATATGTATAGGTCTTGACATTCCACAGTAACCAGTTTTGCCCATATAAAATCTGCTTTTGACTCGGAATGTATGATTACTGTATTCTGCGGCTGTAGTAGTAGATACATCCTACAGCTGCAATCAGTCCTTCTTCGCTTTTTCCCACTGTGTCTTGTCCTCAGCCAAAATCCGTAGCTTCCTCAGGTCCATTCTTGACTTGAGTGTACCTAATCCTGCTTTCTTAAGGTCACCTCGTAGCACGCTTAGCAGATTTATGCAATGACGTCCTCTCCTGGCTCTGTATTTGCTGGCTCCGAGTAGGGCGAATTCCAAGGCTCTCTGTGCTTGTGTATCTTCTGGCATCCTTAGCACATGGCCAAACATGGACCATCTTTGCTGGGCGACTTTTACAGACAGCGGCGGCATATTGCACATCTTGTATAGTGCATCGTTGGAAATTATGCTCTCTGGCCATCGGTGTCCAGTGATGGTGCGTGGGTGTTTGCGGTGGCAGGCGTCAAGTTTGTCTAGGGCTGCCTTTTGAGCTGCCCAGCTGTTACAGTTATACATCATCAAGGATACGCAGGTTGCATTGTATAGACGTAGTCTTTATACCAAGGGCATCTTTGATCTACGAATCCATAGCTTCCAGAAGGACTGGAAAGCTATGTTCCCCATGATGCAGCGTGCAGCAATGTCAGCAGTATTGCAAAGCAGTGAGCCCAAGATTGTACTTTTCCTCCATGGTTCGCCGCCACGGAGTGGATCGTCATTTTCTTTAGTTTCATGCTTTGTAGATAGGTATATGTGGGTGAACTCTGTTTTGGATTCATTCATAAAGTGATTCTTAATTTTTAGTTTGCTTGCAGCTATTGGAAGAAGTTCGTCAAGGGGTTTCTTTTCCTCATCTATAAAGTCTACATCGTCGGCATATTCCATCTCTAGCGGCATGCCCAGTATTGACACCGGTGTGCGTGTGTGTGTGTGTGTGCGTGCGTGCGTGCGTGCGTGCGTGCGTGCGTGCGTGGGCGGGCGGGCGGCCGGCGGGCGGGCGGGCGGGCGGGCGTGCGTGCGTGCGTACGTGCGTGCGTGTGTGTGTTTGGTCTTGTGGAATTTTCCCGCACGGATTTCAATGCAGCAGCCAGGTAACAGGTGAAGAGAAGAGGGAATAGACAATCTCCCTGTGGGGAGCCGATTGATGTCTCAAACTCTACAGACGTCACCGACTTGACTCGTACTCTCAGCCTGGTGTCTGCAAGCAGTAGTCTCACTAGTCGTAGCTAATCTTCATTGCAACTGGCCTGGCGTAGTACATCTAGGATCTTTGAGCGCTTAATTGTGTCGAACGCTCGTGACATGTCAATGCCCATTTTGTGGAAATCCCAGTGTTTGGACATGACTACCGACACAGAATAGCCTGGTATAAAGACTCCTTTTCCACTACCAAGTCACATGCCTGTGCGTGCGTGCGTGCGAGCGTGCGTGCGTGGGTGAGTACGTGCGCTCGTACATGTGCGTGCGTGCGTGCGTGGGTGAGTACGTGCGCTCGTACATGTGCGTGCGTGCGTGCGTGCGTGCGTGCGTGCGTGCGTGCGTGCGTGCGTGCGTGCGTGCGTGCGTGCGTGCGTGCGTGCGTGCGTGCGTGCGTGCGTGCGTGCGTGCGTGCGTGCGTGCGTGCGTGCGTGCGTGCGTGCGTGCGTGCGTGCGTGCGTGCGTGCGTGCGTGCGTGCGTGCGTGCGTGCGTGCGTGCATCTTTATCATTAAATAATTAAAAAATATTACCGCAAATTCGGCTGAGGATACTTTTCTATCCCCTACATGGAAAGCGGTCATTTCTGACTTAAAGGCGTCAACATTACCACCGCCGATGACGACATCAATTTTGCCATTGATGGCTGAGACTTGTGAGTTTATTGCCGCGTCATTTGTGCACTTCGGGAATCTGGCCTTAATTCCAGGCTCAGCGAGGAAGCTAAATATGAACAAATAAACGCGTCAATTGAAGGGTTAGATCTGTGACATGGGTGGTGGGTGTGTGGGTGTATTAATGGGTGGGGTAGGGCGGGTGGGGGGGGGGTTTAGGGTTCTCCTCTAGAACATTATGAAAATTAATCACTATGAGACGCCACTCCTGCCAGTGTTTGTCATATGTGTAGACAATGCGGACACACGCCTATGTCTCAGCCAATGACAATGACACTGATCATGTCAGTTTTACGATGATAATGACAATCTTTGTTTACTATTAGAACATAATTAAGTCTAGTCCTATATGAAGTGTTTGTTTTTCTCAACTTAAATATTAGATAGATACATCTGTTTAAATATTCAACACTCAACAACGCCGATGAAGTTAAATTAACAGGTGGATCCATTTCTAGCTATGTCCCGCCCATTTCTAGCTAAGCTCCGCCCACTTGGTACGCGTGAGAATCGATCTATATAGGCCAGCTATGAACCTTGAATCCCAAGAATCTCAGTTTCAATGTAACTATACATATATGGCTAGGCTTAAACTGTTGAGTATTTTAAAACTGATTTGAGTGGCTACCAGCCAAATAATTTTAAAATATTCACCAGAATGTGTATTACATTGTAACTTCATTAAAGACATCTACTCCTTAAACTGGTGACGGACTGTTCGATTTTCGTGACGGAGCTCTACATCATTTTGATTGTGACGTCATCGATCGAGTGACGAAATGGATTATGATGCCAGATACTTGATTGACAGATCGGATCCCTCCATTATCGACACATTGGGTAACTATGTCTTTCGGTTAAATAGTTTTAATGCAACCTCTATCTTATAAGCTATATATAGAGTACATTATAGAGCAAGAATTATATCCAATTTTACTTGAAAGAAAAGTTATATTCTGTAACTTGAATTCCGTTGCTTGATAATTATCTGTAAGATTTCCATCAAATTTAACCCCTCTTGTATCAGCTTGTCGTTATAATGGTAACACCGCCTCTGCAGTAGTCTTGAGGTCTGTCTATTGGCAGATTAAGAGACGACTATTTTTGAAAATTTACCCCTGGAATGACTGGCTCGGTAACCGAGCCAGTCATTCCAGGGGTAAATTTTCAAAAATAGAAGTCTTCTCTTGGCTTGCAAATGGACACTGACTAAGCACAAATTTAGATTTCCTAGACGATTAAGCCTATAATCGCTAAGCCGGTCAAAAGACAGACTCTAAAAACATATTTTCTTAAATTCCAGTGGTAAATTTGCAAGAAACAGAACTGTTGGCTAGCAAATGCTTATTCATTGAGCAAATATTTGAATTTTCTTTAAAAATCTTGACAAATGAAACGGTTAATTGATAAACGTAGCATTTTGAGCGCTTTAAGGCGCTGTTGACACAAAAGGGGTTAAGATCTAGTTTGATGAGTAGTGTTACGTTTGTTTCTGTGTAGGCCTATAGCACCAGCCCTCGATTGGCTCATGCAAAAACGTGAGTGGGTTATATTCCAGGTCAATTTTACTACGTTTATTAGACTAGAAACACGTATGGATTAGGATTAGGACAGCCGTAAATAAAATGCAGATAATTATAAATCTAGTATAATGGATGAATCCAGCTTTAGCTATGCCCCGCCAATCTCTAGCTAAGCTCCACCCACACTTCGGCCGTGTTGGGATCGATCGATCCCTCAATTCCATGACTATCAATTCCCAGACAACTATACAGGTAAGCTATTTCAAAATATTCAACAGAATGTTTATTAAATAGTAAAGACAGACTATTCGTACAACAACGCTTAATCTGTCAACACGTAAGCGTTCGTGATGTACTTAGCTACGTCATTCACGACGCAATTGATTATGACGCCAGCGTGCACGTTACGTAGTTAATTATGACATCATATGGTTGATGGATAAACTGGAATCTTCCAATGCGAATTCATTCTCAAACATAAAGACCCTACCAACGCAGCTTACTGGGCCGACGGTACTGGACCAATACTGGACAGGTCAATACGGCCCGGTATTTGTCCATTAACTACCAAGTAACCTGTGTTGTCAAGAGATTTTATGCTATAATGTTGTGCAGCTATTATTAGTTTCGATTCTTCGATTCTTAGAGAATTCGAAATTAGCAAATTTGTTTAAAAAGTAAAACATCCTTACATGATTCTACTAATGGTTTGGTGTGGATTTCACTCGGGTTGCTTCATCTGACAAGCAAATTTTTGTCTCGTTCATTAATTTAGAAAATGAAACTTAAGCCTAGTTGATCTTCGTACAGTTTAGCAAATCTGTATATTTCTATAGCCTCTCATTCAAAGTATTGATTTTATTGTTAAATAATGGATTCTGCAGTCGTATATAGTTAAAACTGTCTATGCTGAAACTTGCATTTGTGGCCCAAAAGATGGCACTTCTTTAAGACGGAGGTGTATACGTGCGCGAGGTCGGGTGTGTGGCCAGGTGGTGGGACGTGCGTAAGGTCGGGTGAGGGGACGAGTGGCGGGATGGGTGTGGGGGCGGGTGGCGGGACGGGTGTGAGGATAGGTATGGGGACGGGTGGCGGGCGGATGACGGTCGGGTGGCGGACGGGTGTGGGGACCGGTGGCGGGGCGGGTGTACATCGGAACGGGTGGCGGGACGGGTGTGAGGACGGGTGGCGGGACGGGTGTGAGGATAGGTATGGGGACGGGTGGCGGGCGGATGACGGTCGGGTGGCGGACGGGTGTGGGGACCGGTGGCGGGGCGGGTGTGCATGGGAACGGGTGGCGGAACGGGTGTGAGGATGGGTATGGCACGGGTGGCGGGACGGGTAGCAGACAAGTGTGGGGACGGGTGTGAGGACAGGTGGCGGACGGGTGTGTGGACGGATGTGAAGGCGGGTGGGAGGTGTGTGTGTGTGTGAGAACGGGTATGGGGACGGTTGGCGGACGGGTGTGGAGACGGGTGGCGGGATGGGTGTGAGGACGGGTGGCGGGACGGGTGTGACGACTAGTATGGATGGGGACGGATGTCAGTGACAAGATTCAAAATTGAAGTGTGAATCTGCAATCTGAATCTGCAATCATGATATACTGTGTTGATATAGCGTAAAGCTGACATAGCATAAGCGATTTGAAAATTAAAATCATGTTGTGTAATTAGGATGTGATATTAGTCAATCCCGGTTCGCACTTGTTAATGGATATATTCTATAACCACTATCGAATCTATCCATATACTACAGCTCATAAATAAATAAAGAAACATTTCAAAAAACAAACTCAGAAAAACAGAAACATGTTTATTTACTACAAGTTGGAACCCGATTTTAGAAAAGTTCTGTTGAATGTTTTGGACATAATCTGATCAGAAGCCATTACTGCCTTAGGCAGCAATGGCTTCCAATCAAATTATGTTCAAAATATTCAGCAGTATATTTTATTTCATTTTGGAAACGTGTTAAGTTATTTCTGAGCTGAACTGTATATCATATACTTGATCCATCAGGATATTGGTGATCTAATCTGTTAAATAAACTAGTTACGGAACAGAAGAAAAAAAATTGTTTTAAAGACCGACATTCACACTACACTTTTGGAGGCTTAAATTGTGTACCTCACTGTAAGGACATAGAATCAAGAAAATCATATGATGATTTAATTCAGTATAAATTAGGTTGCATTAGGGATACGAGTCTCCAATTCGACTTCACAATTTATATAGAATGAAATCAATATATTTTAATATTTATTTCGTTTCATTACATTGAGGTGCACAAATTATTAAAACCTTTAAAAGTATACAATTTAAGCAATTTTATTTTAAAGTATTTTTCTGTGAATGTGGGCCTAGACTGAACTGAATTACAAAAAAGTAAATTACGAAAATTGTTTAATATCTCACCAAGCCTAGGAACAAATGCTAAGGAATATGACAATTTTACATACCTCTTGAAGACTTTGAGAGCAAGTTTGCTCTTGTAGGTATTCCAGTCATCGGACAAACCCATGATTCTAAGTCTAAAGAAGAGATACAGCGACGGACAGAAAACTTAGGAAATCAAATCGATGTGCACACTGTTGGCGCGGCTCTGGAGTTTTATACTCGCGCCCCTCTGGAGTCTTGCATTCGCTGCAGGATTGTGGTTGGTTGTTAACCAGCAAAGATACATAAGTGGGTGCGAGTGGAAAAGTACGGGTATATGATGGGCTCTGTTGCTGCTAACTTTTACATCGTCTGTAATCAATTCACGTTGCCATGATAACCGGTGTGCGTTATTAAACTAACACTAAGTACGGCAACAACAACAACAGCTTTGAGCAACACGTTTCTTGATGTACAATAGATTTTCGTCAATTCACCAGTGAAAAGCCATGACTTCCGACCATAGCTGTACAAGGGTCACGCATATATGTTAGTACTTTAAAGCTATGCAAAGCTAAAACCATAAAACCCGTCAGTTCTGAAAAGGCACACCTCTGTTTGAATAGTGGGCAGGTGACCTATTAACTATTTCCACTTATAATTGGTCAGGAATTTGTATGCAGAGGTAAAGTAGGGCCGTAAATTTAACCTTCTCCATTATCCAGTTAAACACGATACCTGTAGGAGTTAGTAGGCATAACTATGCGAGAAAATTGTTCAACTCGCCCTTCAAGATTAAATAGACACACTCTGAGCAATGCAATTAGTCTAGGGGTTCATGTGTCAGGAATCCACATACGCAATCCACATACGCAATCCACATACGCAATCCACACACAGCAGCAACACCGCGCCAGTATGTAGTATCACAGCACGTCATGTAGTCCCGCACTTCACCACTCTCTCAATCCATACACCACACCACATCCAACCTCACAGTCAGCGCGCATGTTCTAATTAGTGTCTAAGTATAACGAGGATGAAATGTTGGTCATTAGCCTATTGTGTATGAAGGTTATGGTGCTTGTGGAGATACTGATGGCCATACGTGCGTGCGTGCGTGCGTGCGTCCGAACAAGCAGGATACTACAGCAGACGATACACCCACCGTACTTAGTTTGAGGAAGAAGTTGCCAGCTCTCACCACGTCGGTTTTAATAGAGAGGATTATTTCACTTTAAGACCTTGCAGACCTTCGATCTCATGCTATGCGAAGTAACATTACGCGTATGGGATTGAGGGTAACCAATCACGTCATCATGTATCGAGCAATTTCATCAGCTGAGACCCACAGTTCATTTATGATTAGGACATCTCGTTAACTTAGTGTGGATATCATGGCCTGCACGCACGGTACTGGATACGGGAGCAGAGCGGGAGGGTGAGACCGTGCGATAGGACGATGTATACCCATGGCTGTAGACGTCTAGCGCTAGGTCCCGCGTTGTGGGGGAACTGTGGGCGATTTATTACAATATGGAAATGGCAAATAATGACAAAGGGTAGCTAAGGTGCGGATGTAGCTAAAAAGGAATTATTGATAAAAGATAAAATTTAATATGTAGATATAGTCAATAAAAATACATGTAACAGATGTGAATCTGTTTTAATAATCGAAAATAAGCAGATTGCTTTGATCTGAATATTAATATAATCATACGATTATTAATCCTATGTTTTATCCACACTCTACAGATTACAGCCACATCCCACCATAGCGAATGTGGTTACTGAAGAAAGGGTATTCAAGACGGGTTTCTGTGAATGTAAGCGCTTTATTTATTGGATTCATAGTTGACATCCCATCCATGATCCTGATGATTTAGAATTATTTAATTGTCTTTCTGATTGGTGGCTGATGAGTAGGTAACAGAAAGGTTTTTACCGGACAGTATGTGTGCCATTCATACAGTAAACATAAATGAACAATCAACATCTTTCACAACCCTCTATCTTGTCATCTAGACAATCTAATAGAGGATTCCAGTTAATCAATCAATCATATGATATCATAATCAATTACATGACGTGTAGGATGCCGTCATAATCAATTACGCCATGAATGGAGGAGCTAAACTTCGTCGCTTAATTGACGACGGACTATACACGTTGTTGTACGATTTGTATGGCTTTACTATTTAATACATATGCTGTTGAATATTTTGAAACTATTTTGTCTGGGCACTGTTGCTGTCATAGGCAGCAACAGTACCCAGTAAAATTAGTTTCGCCACAGCTTAACTGCATAGTCTTCTGGAAATTGAGGGAGTTCAGGGATTGATCGATGCCAACACGGGGCGAGGTGTGGGTGGAGCTTAGCAAAGACGGGTGGGGGCATAGATAAACTAGATTCCTCTATTATATCTGGAGAATTATCTATTTGATATCTTAGACGACATGCTTGGCCACTTCTTTGCCCATGTGTGCACATGTTCTGTCACATCCAGTGAATGCATTCCTGGTAAGACTGTCCAACATCTCTATGTACTAGCGTGTGGCTATCACATGATATCTATGCAATTGACCTATATCATGATAAACATGCTACTCAATATCATGAGAACATAATCCCGAAAATGTAGTAAGCCATTGGATATTTATATGCCGAAGATAGAGGATGGATAGTGTCTGATGTTGGCTTTATATCATTATGCTTCACTGTTCGTAGTTCCCACCAATCTTGTGATCGAGGAGATGTGGAATGTTTAAAAGCAAATAGCAGGGTATCGAGCAGATGATGAAGAATGTAATGCCAATGTTGATGACGATTCTTGTGCACACGGACCATTCCTCTGAGAAAACTACCAGTGAGTCAACTTGAAGTGCATCATATTGACGTATGAGAAGTATAGGAACAGTGGTGATTCTGAGTCTCGTTCTAATCCTGATAGGGAAGGAGATACTAGTGGTGTTTCACACTTACATGTCCACGGCTGGGTATCACACCTCTGCTGCAAATTATGCGGAATGTCTTGACCTTGTCTACTCCATTATTCAGAAATATCAACCAAACAAAATAATCTGATGATATGAAAGCAACTCTATTTTCTCGTGAAGATAATATTGTTAGACATTTGAAATCTTTCATCTAGCAACATGGTATTGAACGGTTGACAAAGATCTCTAACAGGTCACCGTACATTCATGGGAAGAACAGTTCCCAGATTGATTATGTCTCTAGCACCACCAAGACAACTTCTAGTCATCAAATCAATGTTGACTAAGTCATACAAGTTTTACACAATTCGTTGCCATTACCAACATACTTTTCCCTTCCAATGTGATGGCAGTCGTCAAAATGCTTCTACCCCGAGGGCATGAGGTGAATCGCCGCTGGTGTTATAATTATCACAGCAGAGAACTGGAGAGCCTATTAAATGAAAGGATTCTAACAATAAAACAATGGGAGAGTCGCTCAACATTCAGCATTTACAAACTTATTAGACACAACAAAAGTCCATCACTAGCATAGGGAAAGTAAATAAATCTTTCTTACTGGCCAAAGTGATAAATACAAACGATTTGCTGCATATTATGAGGACCTTGCTGTTCCAAAAGATGTGCCTGACTTTAACGCAATTTACGCAGATAGAATTCAATATGCCCTCATTAATACGTCATATTTACATGCGGAACATACAATGCTGTAAATAGATATAAGGTTGACAGAGGCAAAGATGCAGATGCGTTTCGTATCACAGCGGAACTTATAATCTCGTCTTGTGATGTCCTACTTCCTATCTTGACACGCATTGGTAACATTTGTCCTCAAACAAAACAGATTCCACTTGCATTCCAGTCTGACAATCATACTCCAGTTCACCTGTGCAACTTTGGTAGCTACCGAGGTATGCCAGCGTCATCATTACTCGGAAAGATATTCGGTCACATCATCTCAGTTCGACTCCAAAGTAGAATTCCTGCAAATCCATCTTTATTGGTGTATTGGTTTACATCAGGCTTATTTCCAACTATGACAGCTTTAGTTATCTTAGAGACAATCTCATAAGCTGCGGAGAATAGCCAGACGCTTCACATTGCATTCCCTGATTGCAAGAAAGCTTGTTGTTGATCATAATTCTCTAACATGCCGTCTGTTTGACCAGCTCATTGAACCACATCTATGGCGAATTATTCATTATATTTATGATGATCTTTCAGCCAAGGTAAAGTGGACGAATGTCATAAGCGACATGATCCACATCAGACAAGGTATTCGACATGGAGGAATTCTATTAAGAGGACAATATAAGACCTTCATCAATAGCACATGGTCACTGTGCAAACACACAAACTCGCAACTTATATAGAATCAATCAATACACGATGTCCAACTGTTGCAGACGACATCACTTTATGCAGCAACCTAGCTGATGAGCTAGGGCCATGTTAGACCAATCCTATGACTATATGTGTCAGGAAAGTTACAATATTCACTCTGAAATAATCCAGTATCGTCTGCGAATCTAAGCAGTAAATCTCTAATGAACAGGATCTTAGGTGGAATCTAAGAGTCTCAACACTAGATGTAACTGAAACAATCCAGCACATATTTGTCTAGTACATGCAGCAAAACCTGAAATCTCCATCACCATTGAAAATAAGATTTTAAAAGCTCGAAAATCCATTTTCGCCATGAGCAGAACTGGAATTCATGGGTCTGACGGTTTAGGTCCAAAGATATGCTTTCGAATATAGGCAATCTCCATTCCAGTAATGCTTCTATACGATCTGCACATATTTGTACTACCATTAAAACTAGAAAACAAGTTTGGGGACCTTCCACTTCAACATGCTGTGAAAGATTATTGCCTTACTGATTCGTACAGTTAGAGATGGCCTTATCCTACTAATTGGTGCCAGACTTTGACTAGATGATGTTGCTCTCATTGATAGCAATGTCTTTCGCGCACATTATTATCAAAGTTTATAATAGATTTCTTGTAATTTTTTATGGAAATTGACACACTTGCACTGAACATTATTGAAAAACAGGCTCTAGAATGTGCAGACGTGAATACGTCGTGTCGTACGTGCTTACGCTTCAAGAGCTGACTGAGAAATGACGATTTGAACGTGCAGATGGAGACCTTTCTCTTGAGAAATCATGGCCTGTACACACAATAGAAACAACAAATATCGCGTTCAATATTTACAGCGAATATGGAGTCAGCACATTGCACTCTGGGTAGCATCTAAATTTAATGGAACACGACACTTAAAGCCATGATGATGATGATGATGATGATGATGATGATGATGATGATGATGATGAGGATGATGATGATGATGATGACGATGACGATGATGTACTGCATTCTGCAGCTGCAGTAGTAGAACACCCCACAGCAACAATTAGTCCTTCTTCGTCTTAGACCAAATCTTTAGCTTGCTTAGTTTTGATCTTGATCTGCGTGTACCGAGTCATGTTTTCTTGACGTCACCTCGCAGCTCTCTTAAGAGATTTATGCAATGCCGTCCTCACCTGGCTTTGTATTTGCTGGCTCCCAGAAGGACGAATTTCAAGAACTATGTGCATGTTTGTTTTCTGGAATCCTTAGCACATAGCCAAACATGGACCATATCTTCTGGGCAACCTTTACGGAGGGTGGCGATGTATTACACAGCTCTTATACTACACCCTTGGAAATTATGCTGTCCGACCATCGGTGTCTAGTGATGGCGCGGAGGTGTTTGATGGCAGGTGTCAAGCTTGTCTAGAGCTGCCTTTGGAGCGGTCCATCTGATACATTTGTATGGGTGTACATAATTAAATATACGCGGGTACAAGGGTAGTCTTTTTGGCAAGGGCATCTGTGATCTACGAACCCGCAGCTTCCTGACGGAATGGAAAGCTATGTTTCCCATAATGCAGCGTGCATAAATGTTGGAAGTACTGCGGAGCAGTGAGCCCAGCATTTCACGTTTCTTCCATGGTTCCCCGCCACGAAGTGGATCGTCATTTATGTTTGCTTCATGTCTTGCCGATAGGTATATATGTGTGAATTCTGTTTTGGATTCATTCATAAAGATACTTTCATTTTTTAGCTTGAGTGCATCTACTGGGAGTAGTTCGTCAATGGGGTTTCCTTTCATCGTCTATGATGTCCATGCCGTCGGCATATTCCATCTCTAGTAGCATAACGATTATGGGCACTGGGGTGGGTCTGGATAGGTGGAGGTGGGGGTTGCTCTGGGGTAAGGTGTTTCTGGTTAAAACGTCAACTATCTAGGTCACGGGGTAACCATGTTCTTAACGAAAGACGCAGTTTGGTTATAACTTAGGAATGCAAAAAGGTAGAATCACCAAATTTGGCACACACGCACGCACGCACGCACGCACGCACGCACGCACGCACGCACGCACACAGTTTGGGTGTGGCTAGAGAGAATTGAAGTTGCGGGTCGAAATGTCAAATATCAAGGTCACGGGCTCACAATGTTCATTTCGAAATACACACATTTTGGCCATAAATCGAAAATGCAAGAAGTTTGAATAACCAAATCTCTACACATATTATTGGATCCTATAGAGGGAGAGAGAGAGAGAGAGAGAGAGAGAGAGAGAGAGAGAGAGAGAGAGAGAGAGAGAGAGAGAGAGAGGGAGGGAGGGAGGGAGGGAGGGAGGGAGGGAGGGAGGGAGGGAGGGAGGGAGGGAGGGAGGGGGGGAGGGAGGGAGGGAGGGAGGGAGGAGGGAGGAGGGAGGGAGGGAGGGAGGGAGGGAGGGAGAGAGGGAGGGAGGGAGAGAGAGAGAGAGAGAGAGAGAGGGGAGAGAGAGAGAGAGAGAGAGGGAGGGAGGGAGGGAGAGAGAGAGAGAGAGAGAGAGAGAGAGAGGGAGAGAGGGAGAGAGAGAGAGAGAGAGAGCGAGAGAGAGCGAGAGAGAGAGAGAGAGAGAGAGAGAGAGCGGAGATAGAGAGAGAGAGAGAGAGAGAAGGGGGGGGGGGGGTGTGTGTGAGTGGAGGGTGTGAAGGGAGAGGGGGGGGGGGAGTAGGGGACTATATGCTCGGCCTCAACGTGGCGCAGGGGTGTAACCCACTGGGTGTCAATCCAGACATTTGGAGGGGCTAACCAGAGCATTATGCACAACGCAAATGAATGACACTTGGAGATCGAATCAAACGAAATGGTGCTCGCCCAGTGAGGATCCGCCAGGCAGGTGCAGCGCCGGGCTCCACGCCTCGAAGGAGCCCACCATCAGCTACTGGAGGTCCCATCAACTCGTCTTGTGGAGCCAGGAGACGAGGATGGAGAGCTACTGGCCAACCGAAAGAGAAGACCAAACCCAAAGAGAACCCCAGTATCAACATCATGCACTGGAACGCAGAAGGGGTTACCAACAAGAAATCGGAGCTCGAACAGTTCCTGTACGAAAACAACATTGATATCTGCTGCATCCAGGAGACACACCTGCAAGAAGGAAAACCATTTAAGATCAGAGGTTACCAGATTTTCCGGTGTGATCGAAGAGGAAGAAAGAAAGGCGGGGTGATCACCTTGGTCCGAAACAGCATGAACGCCAGCCAGATCAAAACCTTTATGGAAGAGGCAGAATATATCAAGATCAAAGTAACAACCAGCAACTCTGTGATTGACATTGTCAATTATTACTGCCCTAATGACAAGAATCTCTCACTTGACACAATCCAGGTCCCGGACTGCCACTTCCTCATTGCGGGAGACTTTAATAGCCAGTCTCAGAGCTGGGGATACGGAACACTTGATAAACGAGGAGAATACATTGAAGCATGGCAAGATGAAAAGCACCTTTTACTTGTCAACGATCCAACAGATCAGCCTACAGTCTACTCGCACCGGTGGCACTCGACAACAACACCGGACGTGGCATTTTGTACAGAAGACATTCATGGAAACCTCAGTAGAGTGGTCGGATCGCAGTTAGGAGGAAGCGACCACCGCCCAGTCCTCTCTCTTTCTGGAGGTATTTCAACAAGTTCGCCTCAACATCCAAGGTGGAACTACAAAAAGGCAAATTGGAGTATGTTCGGCATTCGTTCCAATGAGCTTACCCAAAATATAGCAGTAGAAGGGAGAAACATCAACAATGTGGTCAAGGAATTTAATTCAAGTATCCTCAAGGCTGGCAACGGAGCGATTCATCGAGGGTTCAGGAAAAACTACCGCCCCTACTGGACAACAGAACTGCAAGCAGCACATGATAAACTAGACAAGGCCAGAGAAGATGCAGAGGGGGAAAACCACTTCACACTACAACAAACTAAAGCCAGGTATCTAAAGACCAAGCTGGAGGCCAAAAGAAGAAGCTGGAGGGAAAAGACGGCAGGGTTTAATTTAGAGAGAGACACAATAAAGCTATGGAGACTGACTAAAGCACTGAATGATGAGGGTGTCGGGGGAGAGAAGATTACTCTTGAAGAAGATGGACAAACACTGTCAGGAAAGATGGCTGCAGATGCCTTTGCGAAGGCATATGCAAAAGAAAGCAACATTTCTACAACGAATGCGTCAAAAAGAGGTTAGAAAAGAGCAAAAGGAAAGAACAGACACAAACACTCACGATGCAATGAAAGTTGACATTAGTTTAGCAGAACTGAAGAAGTCTATCCGCCAATTGAAGAAGAAGAAATCTCCCGGGCCAGATGGCATTACGAATGAAATGATCCTACACCTTGGTAATGCATCTCTCCGCATGCCCTGTAGGTGGGGCTTAGAATATACCTTCCGTATCCTCTGCGTGTCGTAGGAGGCGACTAAAGGAGGTAAGGGTGAGGTAACCCTGACAGAAACCTCGAGTGCTGAAGACGGAGGTTCCAGGCCGCACAGTGCACTCTAATAAACCATGGATCCACGCACTTAACGCTTATGATCATGTCGATAGTCCCTTTAGGACTGGCGGTATGATCAGCGAACGAAAAGAAGAAGAAGCATCTCTCCGCAAGTTGCTGGATATCTTTAATCTCAGTTGGACCAATGGAGAGGTTCCTAAGTGCTGGCAGGAAGCCAGAATGACTTCTATTCTGAAAAAAGGGAAGAACAAGACGAAAGTGCTGAGCTACCGTCCTATCCGTCTTACAAGCTGCATATGCAAGACCATGGGGCGCAGCGTCAACCAGCGGTTGCAGTGGTACCTGGAGTCGGAGAACACTATAGTTTCAAGGAAGGCTGGCTTCAGAAGATACAGGAGCACAGAAGATCAAACAACACACCTTGCACAGGTCATAGAGGACACTTTTCAAGCCAAGAATGTGATGCTAGCTGCCTTTATTGATCTGCAGAAGGCATTTGACAAGGTGTGGAAGGATGGCCTCCTCGTGAAGCTCCGGCGCACAGGCATCGGTGGCAACATGTTCCGATGGACCAAGTCATACCTACACAATCGCAGAGCTAGGGTGCTGGTGGATGGACAATCTGGACAGAATGTATTGCTGAGACAAGGGGTACCACAAGGGGGAGTATTATCACCAACTCTGTTCATACTCTTCATTAATGATATTGTAGCAGAGCTGCCCAATGGGATCCAAGCAGCCCTCTATGCAGATGACCTCGTACTCTGGTGCACCGAGGAGTACACAACGACTGCCACGTACAGAATGCAGCTCGCCTTGGACAGAATTACAGGTTGGGCCAATCGCTGGTGTATTACCATCAAAAAAGAAAAATCTTCAGCCATGCTATTCTCACTGTCCATCAAAACCAAGGTTGGCAATCTGACACTTGGCGGTACTTCACTCGAGTACGAGGACCAGCAGACATACCTCGGAGCCACCCATGACAGAAGATTAACATGGAAGTAGCACATCCAGAACGCAGAGGCAAAGGCCAGAAGAAAGCTAAACATCATGAGGAAGCTGGCAGGATCAAAGTGGGGTGCCAATGAAAGGATCCTCAAGACCATCTACCTAGGTGCCGTACGACCACACCTTGAGTATGGATCCAGCTCATGGATGGCAGCAGCTAAATCTCATCAACAGAACCTCGACAGAGTACAAAACCAGGCACGGCGCATCATCACTGGTGGAATGAGATCAACACCAATAGAAAAAATGGAGCAGACAGCAGGCATCCCCCCACTTACTAAAGGAAGGGAATGCAAAGCACTGATCCAAGCAGCAAAGTTCGAATCGTTCAACCACCACCCGATGACGATCAGGCAAGCACAGCTGTCATCAGGAAGACTTAAACGATCAAGTTTTGTGAAAGAGACAAAAGCACTTCAAAGGAAACACCAAGAAATGTTACCAGCACAAATAGAAGACCCAAACCACACCCTTGATCCTCCACCCTGGGAAAACAAACTAGAGAGCATAGCTATTCGCACCACAGTACCTCATCTCACAACCAAAGATGAACACAGTGATGTGAGCAAGAAGGCCCTGACCCTAGCCATGCTGGAAGAAATGTACCCTCAGGAGACATGGATAAGGATCTACACAGATGGATCAGCCAAAGATGCAATTAGGAGCGGAGGTGCCGGACTGCACATACAGTATCCAAACGGACAACATGAGTCAGCTGCAATACCGACAGGCAAACACTGCACAAACTACAGAGCTGAAGTCGAAGCACTGGTCCATGCAGCTAATACCATCAGCAGAATAGCAGACCCTATTGCACAGATTGTCTTTTTATCTGATGCCCGCTCCGTCCTTGAGGCTATCCCCAAAGGTAAGCTGACACAACTTGAAGAAGCACTACACACCATCAAATGCTTTGGGATAGCATTGCGGTGGATCCCCTCACACTATGGAGTCCAAGGAAATGAGGAAGCAGACAAGATGGCAAAGGTGGGTGCAGAAGAGAATCAGACAGAAAACATGGTTACGCATACAGGGATGAAGACTATCATCAAGTCACTCTATAGAACACCTCAATCAGAAGATGCCTACCATCATCTCTCGAGGCCAGAGCAAGTGACAATTTTTCATCTCAGAACTGGACATAACAGACTAAACCAACACATGTACAGGCGGTTCCACCTTACGACATCGCCCGCTTGTCCTTGTGGAGAAGCAGAACAGACCACAGAGCACATGATTCAATGTTGCAGTACGTATCAGCTGCTGAGAGAAGAGATCTGGCCTGTGTCAACCACCTTTCTTGAAAAGCTGTATGGGCATGTGGAAGAACTGCAGAAAACCACAGATTTCATCTTGAGAACGGCTCTCCAAGTGTGATACCAGCGATCGAAAAGAAGAAGAAGAAGGGGAGAGGGAGGGAGGGATTGGGACAGGGAGAGAGGGAGATAGGAAAAGAGGGAAAGAGGAAGAGAGAGAGGGGGAGAGGGAGGAGGGGAGAGGGGAGAGGAGAAAGTGAGTGAGGGAGAGAGTGAGGGAGAGAGGGAGAGAGAGGGAGGGGGGAGAGGGCGGAGTAGGGGAGAGGGAGGGAGGGATGGACTGGGAGAGTGAGAGATAGGAAAAGAGGGAAAGAGGGAGAGAGGGAGAGGGGGAGCGACAGAGAAGAGGGAGAGAGGGAGGAAGAGAGAGGTGGAGAGGGGAGAGGGGAGAGGGGAGAGCGAGAGGGGGAGAGAGGGAGGGAAAGAGGGAGAGAGAGATAGAGAGAGAGAGGGGGAGAGGTGGGTGGTAGGGGCGAGAAGGGTCAGTAGGCAAGCGTTATGCCTCAATCTACACACATGGTCAATCACCCAGCTCTCCGTGTCAGCAGTCAGATCGCCGAGTACCTTAGATTTCACTGCCATGCTCTCATTACAACTGTCACGTTGTAAGCCAAGCTATGGGAATCAAGTGACGGATAGTGACTATATATCCCAAATATATGTTCTCCCTTAGAACCGAATTACCTACATCTAGTAGTACTCCCATCATCTATTTGTCAGGTGTGAGCACTTGCGATGGAATTATGCTAGGCATGCGCCAAAACAGATTTGCTGTTACCAAGCCTACAATGGACCAGCAACTATGGCCATTTAAACCAGATTAATCAAGTTTAAGCATGATAGCTGAAATCATCTTCAGGTAGATAATAAGACGGTGGATGGCCACTAATAATGCAATTTACCAACCAACCTCTGTGTAATGAAGTTAAACAATTTATAGAATACCAAATGCAAATGGCTACGACTCTGTAAAACTAAGACAACATAAGGTTTATGTTGATATTACTTAAATTACTTTACTAGTTTTTTGATAAAGCCCAAAACTTTACTCGGTGACAGGAATTTACGGACCTAGAGATGGATTCTATAAAGCCACCTTCAACACTGGAATTAACTGGTAAGTTGTGTGACACCGCAAAACGTTTCTGGCAACATTTTGAGCTATATGTGTTACCTCTGGACATGATGTGAAGCTAGAGAAAACAAAGATAGTGATTTTCCTGCACCTGATAGGGGCAGACACTCTAGAGATTTACAATGGTTTTCACTGTGGCAGTGAAGGCTACAGAGAAACGTTAGACACGGTAAAATAGAAATTAGAGCATTATTGCATTCCAAGAACAAACATGACGCTTTAACGGCATAAGTGTTTCATATGTGTATAAATACAAGGTGAACAAGAGATGAGTTTATGTCCGAATTGCAAATTAAAGAATTCGGTACTTTAAAGGATGACTTGATTCGACAGAGAATTGCATGTGGAATATCAGACAATAATTTAAGACAATGCGAAGGAACTAGAAACAGATGAATGTGTCACGACAAGCGCGTCGTGCGCTACAGCGACACAGAAATTACAAGTACATATATTGATGGAAGGCATCAATGGTAAATAGCGTGCGCGGAGGTTATTATAATTCTGAGAATAAACTCAACTGTTTCATGAAAAAAATGAAGTTATATAAAGGCATACAAGCCACTTATGACAAAAATATATACGGACAATACACACAAAAGAAGGAATATTTCTTGCAAAATGATATGGTTAGTATTAGCTATGGGCTAGGAAAAGCAGCTTAAATTTTTGGTCAGTCCAACAATTTTTCCATCCATCCTTTTTTTTCAGGCCAAACTCCTTAACAGAGAGAGGAACAGACACAATTAAGAGCAGCCAATGATGTGAAAATGCACTACTGCATCAACAGAGCGTAACAGATCAAATTTGTGTCATTAGGTATCAACAACTTGTAAAGATAAAGAAATCAACAGAACTGGCAACCCAGTCGGTAGAAAATCAGCGCAAGACGCAGTACAGACCCTGCTCCCCATTCAAACATATTAATGAAAAACTGAAAATAATATTTTAAACCTAAATCTTGATACCTTCTTAAACAGACGTGAAGAGCTTATTACCCGGAAATATATTGGTGAAATATACACTGCAATGCTAGTGAAATGCACAAAGCAAGTATATTTTTGATGCAATACTGGACCCCAATCTGTACCGACGGATAACCTTTTCAACAAAGTTAAGTGGCCAGGATGGAACCAATACCGTGAACCTAGTTTTCTCCAATGAAAATGCTATAGTAGAAAACATTCTGACTGAATGCCCAGTGGGAAACAACCACGACATCGTGATCTGTTTCATTTAGCTATCATATCTATGTCACCTATTAAACGATATCTTTACTGGAAACAGTGACAAACTATTAAATCAATTATTTTTGCTCGGCAAAAAGGCCAAAATCTGCCTCAACCGTTGCAATGATGCCGATCTTGTTGACCATATGTGCACATGTTGGGGTATTAGCCTGATAATTCAGGTTCTACCAGTACACGCGGCTACTAATATGGGATATATAGAAGTATTTTCACATTTCTATAATAAATATTTGGTGGTAGAATTGTTACACTATTTCGCACAGCACGAGAACATAGTGAGTTCTACATGGCCTTATGTTCGAAAACTGGCTACAAGGCATGTAGAGATATTCTGGTACCGATTATAGTACATTATTGGAATTTGACAATGGTGTGCCACTACTAAAATGCATATGACGAAATTACTGTATAGTAAACATTTTTTAAACCTTTAGCGTATTCATATACGTATCTAACCATATTGGTGAACTTCTGGGGTCGAACCTATTGCGAACAGTGTGGTACAGAAAATCGTTGATCTGACAGAATTTGCGCCAATTTTCGGCATGGAATTGTGTACTATGAAATTACGTTCCTGCAGAATCTTTTTAAAATTCGGAATACAACTAGCATATTTCCTATAAGTATTTGTGGGTGAAATTCTGGGGGTGAACGTATTGCAATGAAAACCATGAATTATCCTAAGTTTGAGCTTATTTACGTTATGAAATTTTTTAATCTTACTACGTCATAAGCTTATGCCTATACCTATCTAAACATATGGGTGATATTCTGGGCCGAACCCATTATGAGCGATATGTCAGGACATATCAACACCTATCTGAACTACATATTACCAAATTACTTGATGGTAGAATCGTGCAAAAGCAGAGTACATATTCTGTTATATACAGCTATATGTAAAAAAATGATTACAAACCGAGAACTGAGATTCTAATACTGAATAAAGTAAATTGTTGGCATTTGACAACTGTCCGTGGCTACTAAATTGAATATTACGAAATTACTACGTGGTATAAATCTCAAGACTCATTAGCGTATTCATATCCCTATCTAACCATATGGGTGAAATTATGTAGCCACACATATTGTAGACGGTAGGGTATTGAAAACCACAGATCTGCCAACATTGGAACAAATTTGTACGATAAAATCGCATACTACGAAAATACATCACGTTCGAATTCTTTTAAATTCCAAATGTAACTAGCATATTCAAACTCCTATACGTCTATGTGAGCGAAGTTCTGGAACCGACCATATTACGGAAATTAGGGAACCGAAAACTATGAATACACCATCATTTAAGCTAAATTTTGCGTATTAAAATTACTTCATCTAGAATTTGTTAGATTCGGAATATAACTAGCTTATTAACGCTTAAGTCTATGTAGGGTAAATTATGGGGCTGAACATATTACAGACAATAGGGCACTGAAAACTGTGGTGGTTTATTAATACAATGAACCTTTCCAGTTTAGCTATGCCCTGCCCATCTCTAGCTAAACTCCACCCATACCACTCTCGAGTTGGGATCGATGGATTTCTGAACTACTAGACGATAAATTTCAAGAAAAACTGTACAGGTAAGCCGTGGAATATTTTGACACTAAATTGACTGGGTCCTGTTGCTGCCTATGGCAGCAACAGCGGCCTGTCAAATTACTTTCAAAATATTCAACAGCATTTTTATTAAATAACAAAAATATACAATTCGTACAACGTGTTAGTTTATTAAGCATTTAAGATGGACTAAATCGAGTCAGTCATGACGTCATTATTATGACGTTATCCTACGCGCCACTTAATTAATTACGACGTCATATGACGTAATATGATGGATACACAACCTGAAAAGTCCCATTAGCAAGTGGTATTAATTACCCTCGCTCCGTCACAGGATGAGTGTATTGCATTCGGGTCTATGTGCGTTCGGGATGGCAAGGGTCTACAATCTATGATTGGCCTTGTTAAAATGTGACCTATAAATACGGGTGCTCTCTTAATACAAGTGGTCCATATTGTGTGGCCCGCGCATTAACAAGTGGTATTAGCCCCGTAATGCTCAATTTGCTCATGCCAATTTCAATAGAGGGATCCATTTCTAGGTATGCCACGCCTATTTCTAGCTAAGCTCCACCCCTTTTTTGTGTGTTGGAATCGATGTCTATATATACGCTGAATAATGAATTCCCAGACTTCCAATTTCGAGGTAACTATACAGGTAAGCTGATGACTATTTTGAAACTAATTTGACTGGGTGCTTTTAAAAGTTTGCTGCCTCAGGCCGCAACAACGCTAGGTCAAATTAGTTTCAAAATATTCAACATGATGTTGATTGAACAGTAAAGACATACAATTCGTACACTTGCCGGACTATTCAATGTTCATGACTGAGCTTGATACGCCATTCATTTACACATTTTGGATTGTGACGTCAGCCTGTATATGCAGTAATTGATTATGACGTCATATCCTTCAGTTACAGATCGAACCCAGCCATTCTCATAGAAAATGACTGTTGAATAAACAGCAAAGACATACAATTCGAACTAGTCAAATTAGTTTCAAAATATTCAACAGCATGTTGATAAAATAGTAAAGACGTGCAATTCGCATACTTGACTGGCTATTCAATGTTCCTGGTGGAGCTAGATACGTCATTCATCACACATTTTGATTGTGACGTCCAGCTACATCTGACCTAAATAATTATGACGTCATATACAGAAAAATCCATTATTATAGAAAATGTCCTATGTCTAATTGCCGTCCAAGAGACCATTGTGGTTTTCCTTTTGCAATTTACTACTGGAATTATAGGATCGGTTATCCAACCAGTCATTCCAGTGGTAAACTTTCAAAACAAGTTCTCCGGCGAGTAGCTAATGCAAATGGACATTTCTCACGATCACCGCAAGAAGCCATTTGTGGTCAGTTTGATAGAGTGCTAAAGTGGACATATAAGAGACGCCGCGAGTGGGCGTATGCTTGAGTACTTTCATCTGCAGAAGGAACGATAAACATGTTTTGTAAGCAGTCCTCCAGCAAAAGTAGAGTACTTATTTAGAGTAGTTATTTGGAGTTCCGTTGGCTGTTTATTAAAATAATTAAGCGGTCCACGCCGCGCAAACTCTATTACAATCGGACCAGAACAAATAAGAGAACTCGCCATGAATCACGCGCATGAAGATACTAATTATGAGATATCCAGCAATCTAAAAATAGAGCCGTGTCTTCGCGCCGAGAATTATTAGATCTCGTATCGATGGAGATCTCGCGAGACACAGCCCCACAATCCCCTGCGCGAAATGGCCGCGCCTATAGGCAACTCTAGACAGCAATAAATAGAAGCGGGCCCGCTCCAGCTCCCACGCAAAAAGACCGAAACTCGGGTATGAAATCGCAACATGGTGAAGCAACGAGAATAGACTGTCGATATTGTGGATATAGCCATCTTCCAAAATATTGTCCGGCTTATCGTAAAATATGCAAACATTGCAGAGAAATTAGAACACTTCATAAAATGTTGTAGATCCTAACAGCATAGGCCAAATGTGCATGCTATCTGTGCGGATATTCCTCTAGAAATTAATGGGACGTGGTTTCGATTAAATTAGACATCAGTGAAAACGTGACCATTATCAGTAAATCAGCATGTTTCTTAGATATCTTCCAAAATTGCACCCATCAAAGATTGAATGAACATCATATGCTGGACATGACATTTCAATAATGGGCCAGTGGGTTATGAATGTGCGATACAAACAAAGAAAATATACGGTATTATTTATCATTTCACTTTTTGACGTACAAACCCATTATGGAACTACATGAATGCGAAAGACACGCATATTTCACCTAGCAGAATAAGACTGATAAAAATAGTAATAACGGTTTGCAACAAGACCCAACCTCTGAGGATGCAGCGTGTGTGATATTCAGCCAACACCCTGAGTAATCCTAGGGATTTGGATGTTTGCCTGCTATACGCACAATTCGTTTTGACAAATCTGTTGCATTCGTTGTTGCACCATATCGCTAAGTACCATTTGGTTTGCATGCCAAGTTGAAAGAAGAGCTGGACCGAGTGGAGCCACTGCATGTGATTTCTAGAATCAAGGAACCTACTGAATGGGTTAGTTCTATGGTCGTCGTCCATAAGAAAAATTATCAAATCAGAATATGTTTAGACCGACGAAACCTAAACCAGGCAATTCGCCATGAACATTTTAAGCTCCCCACGCTGGAGAAAATAATGTCAGAATTTGTAAAGATCTTTTAAAAGCTAGATGCGTCTTCTGGACTCTGGCAACTAGGTCTTGATAATGAGTCTTCCAAGTTATGTACTTTCAGTACACCAGTTTGACGGTCTAGGTCCCTTAGACTCACATTCAAAATGTTCAATGGATCCGATCTTTATCCCAGAACAATTAAAATATTTTGAAGAGTTTTTTTGGGTTGATACCACTATGGATCATATTATCATATGGGGCCCGACACAAGAAGAGCGTGATAAGGGATTGAAATTGGCCAGGAAAAAGGTTAATGCAGTGAATTAAAAACTTAACACAGGAAAATTCCAAATCAGTGTGCCAGAATTGACGTTCATTAGGGACACTCTGCCTAGAACTGATATTAAGCCTGGCAATAAGAAAAATTCTACAATCAATGCAGTGCAAAGGCCTACAAATAAGAAAGAACTGCTATGTTTTCTTGGGATGCTAAATTATCTAGGAAACTGCATACCTGATTTATCTATCAGATCCCTCCCCACCCCCTCAGAGCAGTGTCAAATCATAAATCTCAGTGGGAGTGTGAACATCAGCTAGAAACAGCATGGCAAAGTTTTAAAGACCTTCTAATACAAGAACCAGTGTTAAAATTCTATGATCCACGAAGACAAATTAAAATATCGACTGATGCCTCACAACATGGATTCGGAGCTGTTCCGCTTCAAGAGTATGATGGAGAATGGTGTCTAGTAGCATTTGCATCGAGGGCCATGACCGAGACAGAAACATGATACGCCCAAATTGAGAGAGACACTAAGTATGGCGTTCGGTTGCAAACATTTTCACCAATATATAAATGAACACTCATCTATTGCTGAGACAGATCACAAACAATTGGTAGCAGGAAACGGGACCGTGGGATGCTATTCTGGCCAGGAGTGACGCATGAGATAAGCAATATGATTGAAACCTGCTCATCATGCTTACACATAGACATGCACAACAGAAAGAGACACCGAATCCACATCCAGTAGTTTATAGACAGTGGTGCAAATTTGCCACAGACTTGTTCACATACCGCATATTGAGAAGTGTCAGCATTATCGAGTTCCTCTAGTAAGTTAGTGATAAATGCAATAGAATAAATGATCAATGCCATGTAATACCAAAGGAAGTATTTGAAGATAATGGCCCATGCTATGACGTTGCTGATTTTATGAAATTTTCGAATGAATGAGGCTTCACACGGCTTCCAGCCCCATATATCCAAAATCGAATGGAGTCGCTGAGAAAACAATTCAGACGGCAAAAACATGATTTACAGATATAGAGATAGTGGCGATGATCCTCAAATCGGTCTAGTGGTTTACTGAAGCACACAAATGGATAATGAATATTCCCCCATTCAGATACTGATGGACGGGCGTATTCGTTCAAACTTACCCATTAATAAATAGTTACTTTGTGGAGATAATGACAAACAAATTATCAAAGACAAGACTAAGATCAAACTAATCCAGAATCATTACCATGGTAATTCTTCAAAGCCATTATCACCACTTCAGCAAGGTAATCATGTTCGCGTCCGAGTTGACAACACACATTACAAAAGGAGAAGGTGAATGCAATCGAAGATATTGATAGCCGTTCATATCCGATTCAACCAGACAGAGGAGCAGAACTACGTCGCAATCGGTCAGCCATCCGGAGGACTGATGAGTGCCCTCCGCCACCACCTACAACAGAACGCACCACACCAATAGACGAGTCAGCAGCAGACCTAGTCAACCATCAACGTCCAATACACCGATCAGTCCACAGGCTACACAGTCCTGATCAACACAAGAAATATGTATGGATCAACTGTCTGCAAGAAACAGTAACACAAACATTGGTGTAACCAGGTCAAGCCGAGAAGTTAGAAGACCGTTAGAAGACCGTTTTGATTTCTGGAATCATAGAATGTATGTTTTTATTTGAACTGATATCATTAAACAGAACATTCATTCGGTTTTAAACTATGAAAAATCCGAACAATATTCATACAGTAGATCAGTAGATCAATTTACTTTCAATTTTAAGGTGTTTTTTTGGTTTTGTTAATTTCATTTTTTTAAAGAAACAAAGATGAAATACAGACATTTACAGATCCTCTTCTGACTGTAACGCTCTATGAGTCCTCTGCTGTCAGCTCTATGACCTTCGGTTGACTTGTGCTTATTATTGGGTGCATGTGCTCATACATTTGTGGCTGAGCTACCCAGAACTTATCAGGTTTTTTGTATTCAAAGCACTTAACGCGTGGCACGTTTATGACAGAATCTGGAAACAAGTCCCAGTTGTCCACAGCTCCGAGGGTAAACGAGTATTTCCGTATATCAAATCGTGATTGTGTTTTGATGATCTTTTACTTGTGGCAGCGTGCTTTTGGATCTTTCCTAAAAGGAATGAAGTTAGAGACAACTGTGTTGTATTTTCCGGTCATGATTGTATACATTTCTATCATGTCGTCCATAGAGCGGCGATGTGATAATGTAGGAAGCTCTTCGTATCCTAGCGATGCCATTCCTGGAATTATCTACGTGCTGAGTTACTGTAATGAGGACTCCATATTTGATTCGCATCCTCTAGGTGTGATCTTAGGAGGGCAGTATACAGATGTTTGAACATTTTGCAAGCCAGGAATTCCATTATCCGACGTATTATGCCATCACCGAGTTTGCAATGTGTTGATCGAATGAGGGTTTGGGAGACACCAAGTCCCTCTCTACTTGTACGTGGGCCATATTTTGTAGATCCTGGTTTGGTCTGTTATTCGCAATGTCAGTTGTCTTTGTCCCTATTTTTATAACTGTACACTTGTAGGATGAAATCTCAGTTGCCAAATCTGTGATTATCTTTTACATGTTGAAGATATCATTCTGCAGAATTTCACCATCGGATTTGTCAAAAATGGCTCGAAATACTTTAGTGTCAAAGACGTCTGTCCCGTCAGTCAAAAGTTCTAGTATTGGGCCAAGTACGGACCCCTGTGGTACACCACTGCTGATATCATTCCAGTCGCATGTTTTCCCAGTCACTAGTACTCGTTGCTTCCGTCCATCAGAAATGATGAAATTTATTTGATTATTTTCCGTTTTCTAGTTGTTTCATCAGACAAATATGAGGGACTGTGTCAAAAGCTTTCATGAAATCACAGTATGCTACATCGATGCTACCTGCCTGATCTAATATGCTTGTTCATTAAATTACCTTGGTTAGTCCGAGCACTGTGGACCTTCCTCTGAAGAATGCAAATAGTTTTTTGCTGAGCAGTTTGGTTGCTTCCATATGTTCTGTTATGCTGTCTCGAACACATGATTCTAGTATTTGGCAAACTATGCTTTTCCGGCTAACTGGTCTATATTTCCGTGGCTCATTTCTGTCACCTTTCTTGTGAATGGCAGTGATGCTTGCACATTTCCAGTCTTCAGGCAGTTGTCCACTCTCAAGTGATTTATTACATATCGTTATTAATTGCACCACTATCCTGGCGCTCGCCTCCTTTAGAACACGTGGATGAATTGTGTCAGGTCCTTGCGATTTAGATGTTTTGAGGCTGTCTAGTTTGACAGTGACACTGTCATATGTGATTCCCAAATTGCCTATTGCTTTCAAGTCTAGGTGTTTCATTGATATTTTATGCGGTAAAAAATCGAGAAAAAGTTAACTGGTGTGCCGGATTTTTCTATATTTGAATCTGTCAATTCTATTTCATCTGTGTCTTTTGTACAATTCCGGAACATGAACTCTTGGTTTGGTGGTTGGTTGCACCTACTGCCAAAATTTCCTTGGGTTATTCTTTGAACATTTAGCTATGCTCGTTTCATAGTGCTACTATATAATGAACCAATACAAATTCTTTCTCTTGTCTCTGATTCCATTTTCCATAGGATATTATCTTCAAATTTCACATTGTCTAAAACGTAGTTGGCATACTTGACAGTGATAATTATCATTCACCTACCCGTAGCGTTGTTGCTAACGTTCTCAGATTAAATGACACATCCTTCAATGTTATGTTCTGACAGCAATATTTTTCTAGTAAGATTTTTTTTGGCATGACATCCGAAATGGCAATTATTGTTAGTGGACTGGATTCAATTCTAGTTTTCAGTTCTTGAAGTTCACTCTGTGTAAGAACATCTGTATTTGTACACCAAAATGTTTACTTATTTACACTATCTAAATAATTCGTTTCTAAAATAGTCGTAAGGTCTAGTTTCTGGTTGCTGGATGTCCCAGGCTTTGAGCTCTTGGTCATTTGCTGGGCCTTAGTTTTGTGACTCTCACGACCACCCCCCCCCCCACCCCCACTCCCACACACCCGGTAAGAGATTTTCAGATTTGTCGGGTTCCTGCGACACAGCTTTAAAAGAGCTAAATGGTGCTGGTACATTTCTTAGTTTGAAGAAGCATTCATGATTTTAGTTTTTGTTGCTTCGGTTACTCAAACTAATATTGGTATGATTTATGAAACTTCATTCCAGCCAGCATTTTTCTGTCCTTTCCTACCAATTCTCTTTATGGTCACGATGCCTTCTGGTTTCAGATCTATGTCAATGTGCTCATGCATGTTAGTTACTGGTGCTGGTTTGGTCTGGGTTTTCATTTTCATTTGGTCTGAGAGCATGTACTATTCCATGGTTTTGGTCTATTTTGTCAAGTCTTTGAGCTATGAGACTACTATCTTGGACCATGTTATTTTGTCTTTTTTCCACGGATCTGTATTGACCTTCATGATTTTGACTTATTATATCGAATCTCTAGGAAATAATGTTAATATCACTGGCCATAACATTTTGGGTCTTTTTCACAGGTTTAATCTTTGTTTTTAGTCTATCACTTTCATTTTGATATATCTCTGTATCTATCCTCATCTCTAAGCTGTCGATTGTATCTATGGCCACTTTAACAAAGATGCACAGTGTTCTTCCATTTCTTGAGCAATGTGTATGAGTTGCAAGGTTTTTTGCTCAAAAGCCCCACCATACCAGTAAGTATCATGTCTGATTTGCTGATGTGCATATAGATTGTGGGCCATTTTCAGACAGCTGGTACAGAAGCAAGCACTACAGTGTTCACATTGGAAACACTGGCTACCATCGTCTAACGCTTGTTTGCAGTTACCCCAGTTTACCTGATTTTCCTGCATCACTATCACTTGTGTGGCACTCTCATTTTGTGGTGTATTGTTTTCATATTCTGATGTAGTGGCTTTGGTTTGGCTTTGACCTAGCTTTCTGATCCCCACCTCTCTTTGTGCATTTTATCTAACTTTCTGCTCCCCCCCCCCCATCTTTTCTCTTCACACACTGAACATAAAGTTAGATCTCCTTGGCAATCTTTTTAGATTTCCTTGAGGCGGATTTACAATCCTCAGATTTAGAACTCCTGGGCGCCATGTTGGTTGCTAATGACGCTCGGATATGGATTTCATGTTCTTTCTGGCACTCTATACTGATTACCTGAGTTAAGACGCCCTTATAACGTCTTCCATATGTTCAGATAACGCTGTCAATAATAATTTCTAGACATTAATTTCTTCATAGCACAGAAAACAATAAGAGGGAGAGGGAGAGAGAGAGAGAGAGAGAGAGAGAGAGAGAGAGAGAGAGAGAGAGAGAGGGATGGAGGGAGGGAGGGAGGGAGGGTAGTAAGTAGACCGAAATATTATTGTATATTCACAGATATCAAAGAATGAATATTTCATATAACCTATCTGTGATTTACAGGGGGAATCCATACCTACGGGAAAACGACCCCTAGTGGACATCTTGCCCCAAGTCCGAGGCAAAACGCCCCCTAGCAGAAAATAAAACAATTGCAATTTTTTGTTTGAGGGAATGGGTTCTCAACAATATACTTTGCCAAATATGTACTACAATATTGGCCTATCAAAACCTCACAATTGTTTAAAAAAATCACACGCTTAGCACGTAAATACAGCGAATTATCGCTAGAGGGGCCATCATGTCCCCGTCTACCATACACGGCCGTATTTTGTCTAGTGAATTTCTGAGTTAAGATTCGTTGCACCAAACTGTCTGTATAGTTGTCTGTCTGTTTATCGTTGTCCAACCTCGGTTAACTTTATATCTCGGCACGATTTCACCTTATCGAGACTAAATTTGGACACATGCTTCCTAGTATCAATGGGAATTAGGACAATGATATTGAGGTCATGCGGTCAAATGTCGGGTTCACCGTAACCTTAATATAAAACCATCTTTTCAGTTAAATTTTTGGCTAGCTCATCATTTTGTCTTATATCCCATGATTGGTTCTCCCTACTTGAATTCAACTTGGTTACATGTTTACCTATAAAAGTACAATAATATTGAGGTCAGAGGTCAAAGTCATTGTGACATTTGTATAAAATACAGAGTTTAACAGTTTGGTTCTGGTTAGCTTGTCTGGCCTTGAATTGTCAAACATATTTGAATGGAACTAAGCATCGTCATATAGGCCTAGTTATCTCAAGCAAGAGAAGCATCACAAAGATATTCCGACTTTTGAGGTCACGGTCATCGTGATCTTGATACAAAGCTAGTTTTGCATTTGGAAAGGCAATATGCCAAGATTTTCGCCAATATCCCCCCAGCGTAACACTGATGTTTTGTCTTTGTATCACTCAGTGCGCAGGTGGGCGAGTGGGCTAGTAGATGTCCCTGGGTGTGCGAGTGAGTGAGTAAATGTTGCCGTTGACTGTTCGTGCGTGTGTGAGAGTTGGACAGGGTCACTAAGTTATATTGAGTGTGTGCGTGCGTGCGTGCGTGCGTGGGGTGTGGGGTGTGGGAGGAGGTGCTGTGTTGAATGACAGTGACGGCGAGTGGCTGGTACTTGTGATTTTACGAAAGAAATTTGACCACGTAGGCCTACGTAGCGAAGTTACGTCAGGGTGGCGAAATAACCCCATCTTACGGTAGGCCTATGCAGCATTCAGTTTATGAGTATTCTCGCTACACCACACCTATTTCTAGCTATACCACTCCTATTTCTAGCTATACCACTCCTATTTCTAGCTATACCACTCCTATTTCTAGCTATACCACGCCTATTTCTAGCTATACCACGCCTATTTCTAGCTATACCACGCCTATATCTAGCTACACCACGTCTATTTCTAGCTACACCACGCCTATTTCTAGCTATACCACTCCTATTTCTAGCTAGACCACGCCTATTTCTTGCTACACCACGTCTATTTCTAGTTACACCACGCCTATTTCTAGCTACACCACGCCTATTTCTAGCTACACCACGCCTATTTCTAGCTACACCACGCCTATTTCTAGCTACACCACGCCTATTTCTAGCTATACAACTCCTATTTCTAGCTATACCATTCCTATTTCTAGCTACGCACGCCTATTTCTAGCTATACCACTCTTATTTCTAGCTATACCACGCCTATTTCTAGCTATACCACTCCTATTTCTAGCCGTACCACGCCTATTTCTAGCTATACCACGTCTATTTCTAGCTACACCACTCCCATTTCTAGTTGCACCACGCCCATTTCTAGCTATACCATGCCCATTTCTAGATATACCACGCCTATCTCTAGCTACACCAGGCCTATTTATAGCTATACCACGCCTATTTCTGGCTACACCACGCCTATTTCTCGTTACACCAGGCCTATTTCTAGCTACACCACGCCTATTTCTAGCTACACCACGCCTATTTCTAGCTATACCACGCCAATTTCTTGCTATATCCCGCCTATTTATAGCTAAGCAGCGACTACTTTGTACTCGTATTGAAATCGATTTGAAACTTTGAAACTAGAATTCTCAAAATCTAAATTTTAACGTAGGCCCCTAACTATACTGGTAAGTTGATGAATATTTAAAAATTAATTTGACTGCACGCCCTTGTTATTTACAAGCTATCCAAATAAAAAGGACGTTTATTATATTGTAAATTCACCAAAGACCTAGAATTCATACACCTTTATTGACGACCCTACGTCATTTTGCTAGTGACGTCATCTAACAATGGAACATTTGATTATGACGTTAAATACCTAAGCGGCAGATCAGATCGCTACATGTGACTGGCGTAACGTGTTAGAAGAACACGCTTCGCCCGTGTTGGGATCGATCGATCCCTGAACTCCATGATTATCAATTTCCAGAAAACTATGCAAGCTGTTGAATATTTTGGAACTAATTTGACTGGGTGCTGTTGCTGTCTATGGCAGTCAAATTAGTTTCAAAATATTCAACATAATGTTTATTAAATAGTGAAGATATACCAAATCGCTTTCATTCATGACGTAATTGACTGAGAAACTGGATTTATCCGGTAGTGCAATCCCTGTGATGACGTACAAGTGAGGCGGTCATTACGTTAGACGCGGATTCTTGGCATGCTAATGGATGATTCTAGTTTATCCATCAATCATGTGACGTCATAATTAACTACGTGACATGTAGGATGACGTCATAATCAATTACGTCATTAATGGCGTAGTTAAGTTCGTCCCGAAAGATTAATTGATGACGGACTAGTCGTTGTTGTACGAACTGTATGGCTTTACTATTTAATAAACAAGCTGTTGAATATTTTGAAACCAATTTGACTGGCACTATGGCCGCAACAGCACCCAGTCAAATTAGTTTCAAAATATTCAACAGCTTACATGTATAGTTTTCTGGAAATTGATAGTCATGGAGTTCAGGGATCGATCGATCCCAACACGGGCGAAGCGTGGCAGGAGCTTAGCTAAAGGTGGGCGGGGCATAACTAAAACTGGATCCTCCATTGTTATTGCAAATAAAATGTCGCAACAATATAGTCACGTGTCTACATTTTTATTGGCAGGACTAGGTTTACATTATGTGTAACTATACATATTTGACATAACTAGAACACCTAAACTAGAACAAGACCACTATGTCCAAGCCAATGATTTAATAACCGCCTTCAAACCGGCTTTGTCAGCAATGCATGATTCGCCGTCGATCGCTGCATGTGCAATCCTAACAAATATCTGAAATGAATAATAATAATAATAATAATAATAATAATAATAATAATAATAATAATAATAATAATCTATTGTGAATATTATTAACTTGATATAAGTAACACAACTGTTACTATCAAATGGCTAACCCTAAGTAAAGTTTAATATTTTGAAACTAATTTGTCCGGGTGGGGATGGGAGCGGAGTGGTGTTGATGCTTATGGCAGCAACACCTCCCAGTTAAATTAATTGCAAACTTATTAACATAATGTTTATTAAGTTGTAAATACATCAAAGACACACAATTCGTATACTTTGTCACTTTCCAATTTTCGTAAAGGAGCTATTCTCCACTTTGATTGTGACCGGTGCCGGCTTAACGTGGCGCGAGATCCTAGGCTGGACGCTCTAAGTGGGCAGAGCTCGTGAGGGTGAGGTTCCTCTCCCTAGGGGGTACGGTGGTCCTCCCACGGAAATATTTTAATCTAGAAGCTCTGAGATACAATTGGAAGCCTATTAATTATAATTTCTTCAGACCAAGAGGAGACAATTTTTGTAAATTTACGTGTGAAATTTACGAAAATATGATTCTCATGCCAGGCTTGAAGAATATTTTAGAAAATTTACAATTGGAATGACTGGCTCGGTTACCGAGCCCGTCATTCCATTGGTAAAATTTCAAAAATACTGTAAATGAACAATAATCAAGACGACTGCATTTGCTGTAGTGTAGATGGTACCGAAATTGTCTCTTCGTTGCGTTACGTAGCCCAAAGAAAAACCATTAAAATTTATTTTGTTTGAAGCGCGAGACCCCCTTAATGGCGAGACCCTAGGCTGTAGCCTAAGTAGCCTAGTGGGTAATCCGGCCATGATTGTGACGCCAGCTAACGTGACGTATTCGATAATGACGTCAGATATGGTGTGGGATGGGGTGGAAGAGCAGATTCTTTCATTGTCCAATTTTGCATGTCTGACTCGCCAATGTACACCAGTTCTGCATCGACGTCATTACGACGGAATCCAGCTCACAAATCATGCATCATAACGCGTTCTGATGACTGATACAGCCAAAGACAAACGGATGACCAGCATCACTATTATAAGACACATCGTACATTAAACCGTTCCTATGACAAACTAAGATCACAATATTTTTGACGCCATGGATCATTGGATTTTCTAAACATTTCTGTATTATTATTTTTGTTGTTGACGCTTCACTGAGTTCATTACATATTTAAAATATATCCTGGTATCTAGTTTCAGTAAATCAAGCAGACGATAAAGCGTATTTTAAATATATAATGAACTCGATAAGACTAATACATAAGTGTGTAGAGCATTTGCTTAGGTTTTTTGTAATGTATCACTCAATAATAGTATGGTCTCAGTTGGTCATATAAACGGCTTGAAGCGAGTTAAATCTGAGTCAAATATTAAAACAATACTGTTCGCACTTCGTCTAGTGTGCTAACCAGCCAGCAGAGTTGTGAACAATGCATTATGGGAAGGTGTTTTCTAGAAATACGTCAATGAGGGAAAGGTGTATTGAACTCGATTGCAATCGTCAATCCCTATCAAACACCAATCCATCATCCACCCATGTTTCTAATCCTGATTGGTACGTCTGTAGAGGTAAAAAGCAGCTTTCCAGCCAATCATAAAGCACAATGCCTCTGATTATATGGCGATGCTTATTAATTTATTCGCTGCATGGGGAGGATCCCGGACACTATTGATACGATTGTTGGAATGCGGATGCTTTGACATCTGTTATTGTTCATGTCTATATATGTATAGGTCTTGACATTCCACAGTAACCAGTTTTGCCCATATATGAGTCCTGCTTCTGACTCAGAATAGCCTGGCATAGAGACTCCTTTGTCACTACCAAAGTCACATGCGCGCGTGCGTGCGTGCGTGCGTGCGTGCGTGCGTGCGTGCGTGCGTGCGTGCGTGCGTGCGTGCGTGCGTGCGTGCGTGCGTGCGTGCGTGCGTGTGTGTCTGTACGCGTGCGCTCGCGTGTGTGCGTGCGTGAGTACGTAAGTACGTGCGCTCGTACATGTGTGTGCATCTTTGTGGTTAAATAATCAAATCTGTAAAATATTACCGCAAACTCGGCTGCGGTTACTGTTTTAGGCACTACATGTAAAGTGACCATATCCTTCCTAAAGGCTTCAACACTACGGTCTCCTTTGATGACGGGGTCAATTCTCTCATTCATGGCATTGACTTGAACGCTTACGGGCTTCTTGAATCTTTCCTTGAATCCGGGCTCATCGAGGAGCCTAAATAAGAACAAATAAACGTGTCAATGGAAGGGCTATATCTGTCACAGGGGTAGAGGGTAGGTCGGTATGTGGGCGTGTGAATGGGTGGGGTAGGGATGGGGGTGGGGGTGCTGTGAAAATTAATCACTACGAGACGCCATTTCTGGCAGTATTTATTATATATGTATACAATGCGGACGCGCGCCGATGCCTCCGCCGATGACAATGATAATGATCCTGACAGTTTTACGATGATAATGACAATCTTTGGTTACTATTAGAACATAATTAAGTCTAGTCCTATATGAAATGTTTGTCTTTCTCAGCTTAAATATTAGATAGATACATCTGTTTAAATATTAGATAGATACATCTGTTTAAATATTAGATAGATACATCTGTTTAAATATTAGATAGATACATCTGTTTAAATATTAGATAGATCCATCTGTTTAAATATTAGATAGATACATCTGTTTACATATTCAACTCTCAACAATGCAGATGAAGATGACAGGTGGATCCATTTCTAGCTATGCCCCGCCTATTTCTAGCTAAGCTCCTCCCAGTTGTTACGCGTGTTAGAATCGATCTATATAGGCCTACTATGAACCTTGAATTCCCAGAATCTCAGTTTCAAGGTAACTGTACGTATATGTCTGGCTTAAACTGTTGAGTTTTTAAATACTAATTTCAGTGGCTACCAGGCAACTTATTTCAAAATATTCACCAGAATATGTATTTCATTGTAAACGTGTACTCCCTGAACTAGTGACGGAGCTCTACGTCATTTTGACGCTGAGAGTGTATGTGGTGATATAGCGTATGTGGTGATATAGCGTATGTGGCGATATAGCGTATGTAGTGATATAGCGTATGTAGTGATATAGGGTATGTAGTGACATAGCGTATGTGGTGATATAGCGTATGTAGTGATATAGCATATGTAGTGACATAGCGTATGTGGTGATATAGCGTATGTGGTGATATAGCGTATGTAGTGATATAGCGTATGTGGTGATATAGCGTATGTAGTGACATAGCGTATGTGGTGATATAGCGTATGTAGTGACATAGCGTATGTGGTGATATAGCGTATATAGTGATATAGCGTATGTAGTGACATAGCGTATGTGGTGATATAGCGAATGTGGTGATATAGCGTATGTGGCGATATAGCGTATGTGGTGATATAGCGTATGTGGTGATATAGCGTATGTGGTGATATAGCGTATGTGGTGATATAGCGTATGTGGTGATATAGCGTATGTAGTGACATAGCGTATGTGGTGATATAGAGTATGCAGTGATATAGAGTATGTGGTGATATAGAGTATGGAGTGATATAGAGTATGTAGTGATATAGAGTATGTAGTGATATAAAGATAGCGTATGTAGTGATATAGCGTATGTAATGATATAGCGTATGTAATGATATAGCGTATGTAGTGACATAGCGTATGTAATGATATAGCGTATGTAGTGACATAGAGTATGTAATGATATAGCGTATGTAGTGATATAGCGTATGTAGTGATACAGAGTATGTAATGACATAAAGATAGCGTATGAAGTGATATAGCGTATGTAGTGATATAGAGTATGTAGTGATATAGCGTATGTAATGACATAAAGATAGCGTATGAAGTGATATAGAGTATGTAGTGATATAGCGTATGTCGTGATATAGCGTATGTAATGATATAAAGATGGCGTATGTGGTGATATAGAGTATGTAGTGATATAGCATATGTAGTGATATCGAGTATGTGGTGATATAGAGTATGTAGTGATATAGCATATGTAGTGATATCGAGTATGTGGTGATATAGCGTATGTAATGATATAAAGATAGAGTATGTGGTGGCATAGTGTATGTAGTGATATAGCGTATATACTGACAGCGTCAGAGATTAAAAAATTAAAGTCATGTTGTGTAATTAGGAAGTGATATTCGTCGATGTCCAGTTCGCACTTGTCAATGGATATATTCTATAATGAATGTCGGATGCCTGCAAGACTTAGATATTTACTTACGCGACATTCTCTCATTAAAGATACTGCCTGCTCGTGATGAAGCTATCCATACACTACAGATCATAAATATTAACATGTTCTCCAAAAAGCAAAACAGAAACATGTTTATTTATTATAATTTTGAAACTGATTTTAGAAATATTCTGCTGAATATTTTGGACATAGTCTGATCGGAAGCCATTACTGCCTTAGGCAGCAATGTCTTTCAATCCAATTATGTTCAAAATATTCAACAGTACGTTTTATTTTATTTTGGAAACGCGTAAAGTTATTTCTGAGCTGAACTGTATATTACATACTTGATCCATCTGGATATTGATGAACTAATCTGTCAAATAAACCTAGTTACAAAAAGTAAAAAAATTGTTTTAAAGACCGACATTCACAATAGGAAAATAAAAAATAAAAAAGTGTACACTTTTAGGGGCTTAAATTGTGTACCTCAATGTAAGGACACAGAAAATATGATGATTTCATTCCATATAAATTACTATAATTTTTGTGAAGTTGAATTAGGGATAAGAGTCCCTAATTCAACTTCACAATTTATACGGAATGAAATCAATATATTTTAAGATTTATTTCTTTTCATTACAGTAAGTTACACAATATAAACCTTTAAAAGTATAGGCTATAATTTATTTAAGCAATTTAATTATCAAGCATTTTTCTGTGAATGACAGAACTGAATTACAAAAAAGGAAATTACAAAAAGTGTTTAATATCTCACCACGCCTATGAACAAATGATAAGGAATACAAATTTTACTTACTCTCTGAACACTTTCTCGGAAAGTTTTTCCTTGTAGCAAGCCCAGTCCTCAGACAAACCCATGATTACAAGTCTAAAGCGAAGTACAACGACGAACAGAAATACTTAAAAAACAAATCGATGTGCCCAATGTTGTCGCGGCTCTAGAGTTTTATACTCGCGACTTATTGCGGTTGTTTAGTTAGTATTGACCCAAATTACATAATTTGCGAGTGGAAAATTTACAACTATGGACCCCTTTGTTGCTAACTTTTATATCTTCTGTAATCAATTCACGTTGCCATGATAACCCGTGTGCGTGTGCGTTAGTCAGCTAACACTGTACGACAACAACAGCTTTGAGCAACACATTTCTTAATGTACACTAGATTTTCATCAGTTCACCAGTGAAAAGCCATGACTTCCGCCCATAGCTGTACAAGGGTCACGCATCTATGTTAGTACTTTAGAGCGACACAAAGCTAATCCATCAAAGAAGACAACTTGACTGAAAGTTTTCTGTGGCTAAGCCACCAACAACTTTCAGTCAAATTGTTTTCAAATTATTCAGCCGGTTCAGAGTTGTTGCCAATTGAAATTATTGTCTTGTGGCTTGCAACAGCCAGGCAGTTAAATAGTGTGATAAGTACGGGTGAAACAAAATACTAGCATGCTGACGAATTGCGTGGCGCCAATATTTGAGGCTATTTTGAGTATTGAGTTTTAGCTATTTTTGCACCCGTCCATAAGAACACAAAATACTTCATTTCTGAAAAGGCCAAACTCTGTTTGAATAATGAGCAGGCAATGTGTTGAATATTTCCACAATAATTGCCCAAGCATATTTAGATCTACGGGATCAACAGCTTCCAGTCAAATTATATTCAACATGTTCAGCGGAATGATTAGTACATTGCTAAGAATGTGTATGTAGAGCTAAAGTAGGGATGTAACATTAACCTTCTCCATTATCCACTTAATATGATATGACATAATACAGTACAGTTGTAATAAATATGCTGAAATGCATGTCAGTCAATCGTATCGATCACAAGTTTTAGTCGTCTAGTTCTCCCACTTGCTGCTGGCCCCCGCCCCCCCCCCCCCCACCCGCCCCGCAAAGAGACCCGGCAGGACAGATTCCAATTCACCTTGCCACAGTATCCGCCCATCATATGACGTCATAATCAACTACGTGATGCGTAGAATGACATCATAATGAATGTACGCCACGAACGCATATTTGAAGACGGTCTATGCGTCGTTGTGCAAATTGTATGTCTTTACTATTTAATAAATATTCTGTTGAATATTTTGAAACTAATTTGACTGGGCGCTGTTGCTACCATAGGCAGCAACAGCACCCCGTCAAATTAGTTACAAAATATCCAACGGCTTTACTTGTATAGTTTTCAGGAAATTGATAGTTAGGGCATTCGGGGATCGGTCAATCCCAACACGGCGAGGTGTGGGTGGAGCTTAGCTAGTGATGGGTGGGGCACAGCTAAAAATGGAAAGGCCCATTATTCAAGGTCTGCCATAGGGCAAAGAGACAGGCAGACTGACTACCGTTAAATACTGAATTGTACTATTATCATTATGTTGCCGTGACCACCTAAGTTTTGCGAGTGCCGTGGTTGCTTCGCCTGGTTCCTACTACACTTAAGCTAGCTTGATGCGTTGTACATATACTGAGACCATAAAACACGATACCTGTAGGAATTCAAGTTAGTAGGCATAACTCTATGGGCATAACTCTATGGGGAAATTGTTCAACTCGTCCTTTAAGTTTAATAGACACTGTCTGAGCAAAGGCATTAGGCTGGGTTTCTGTGTCAGAAATCCACATAGGCTACGCAATCCGTTATTCCTTTATTCCCAGCAAAATGTTTGAAAATAAAATTGTCAAGACTTTACACCTTTAGGCCGTGTTCACGCGAGTGTGCTGATCCGAAGTAGGACCGAAATAAGTTCGATCGAGCGCAAATATTCGCTTAGTTGTCATCATAGCTTGAGCAAGCGTAAACGCTCACACGAATAAAACGAAAATCTGTGATCGATTGGACGTCCTTCGGATTAGCTAATCTAGTGTGAACACGGCCTTAGAGGCCTAAATTAGGGGCCTAGATTTAATGAAACGAAATAAATCTTAACATGTGATGATTTCATTACGTATAAATTAATATAGTTTCTTAAGTTGTGAAATTGAATTAGAGACACGAGTCCCTAATTCAATTTCGCATTTTTAAAAATTAGAATAATTTTTACTGAATGAAATCACCATATGTTAAGATTTATTCCTCTTCATTACATTGAGACAGGCCTACACAAATTAATTCGACAAAAGTACACAATTTAAACAATTTTATTTCCACGTATTTTGGTTTAAACAGAATTTATTTTTTGTCTTAGAGGGAGCGCGATAAGACAGGTCTTATAACCGCGTCTCACGTACAATTATATTAAAAGGTAAATGTCTCATGGTGTAACAAGAATGAATACATACACGTAACTATACTATATCTAATTATTTGGTGACATTATATTATACAATTATACTTATGATACATAATAGTGAGTCAGATTAAATTGCACATTCACAGTTGAATGCCAGATAACAAAACTATCTGATCACCCCGGAAGCCCAATGTGGGTACCCCAACGCAATGAAAACGAAACAGAGCTCAGCGCATGATGATTTCACCCCACACAAACCATCATAATTTTCAGTTACTTAATTGAACTCGGGACTAGTGTCTCTAGTTCAATTTCAGAACACAAAAAATCATATGAGTCTATACGTAATAAAACCATCACAAGCCAAAACCTACCTCGACTCACTTCATCAAGGCCCACAATTTAAGCCTCCAAAAGTATAAAATTCTAACAATTCCATCTCCAAGCACTCCGCCGCGAGTATGCACCACTAAATCTTGTGAGACGGGATGAAAGAACTACTTTATAATAATAAATCAGTCGCCATGGCTGGCCTGTGTATTCGTGTTGGTCGATAGCTAGTGTTATTTCAAACTGGATGAATCCACTAAAGTATTGACGTCATAATTAACTACGTCGCCTATAGGTTGGCGTGACAGTCTTTATTGACGGAAATACTCCGTCATAAATCCTAGGAATAGTCCGTCAAGCTGTACGAATTGTATGTTTTCGCTATTTCATAGATATTCTGTTGATCATTTTAAAACTAGCTTGACTAATCGCTGCCATAGTCATCTATAGTGTCATAAAATTGGGATTCTGGGAATCCATTGTCTAGAGCATACAGATCGACCCCAACACTCGCAAAGCATGGGCGGAACCTATCCACAATTGGGCGAGGCGTATAGCCAAATGTGGATTCATCAATTACAAGGCACAGTGGCCAACCCTAGGTGCTTATGCACCGGTTGTTGATAGAATGTGATCACGGTTGACAAAAGATTGTCACTAGTCAAGGGGTCATCAGGAAGAGTCCTTACTATTAACCGGTTAGTGATAAATATTGGTCATGGAGATCTCGGTCGTATCACCGAAGACGTCCACTAGCAGCCCAGAGGACACAATTTATACAAAAAACATTTACCACTAGCGAGACCGACTAGCTTAGCAGGACACTCAGTTCACTGGCAAACTCTTCAAAGAGTTGTCCCTCCACGTCCGCAAGTAGACGCATCCCAAACCATCTGCAGGAGCCGTTTTCAATCTCCACGACCCTTAATCCTTAAGCACACTAGCTAGCCAAAATATAGACGCGAACCAGATTGAGAGGGTAATGCATGGAGAAATATCGAAGAGCAGTCCATGGAGTGCCAGTGTATTAATCGTGCTTAGTATTCAGACTATTTTAGATTAGAGCTGAAGGATCATTTAAAACGACTAGTTGAGTCGATGTACTGGCAGAGAAGTTCTGATACCTTAATATTAGTCTCTTCACTCGCATTGGTTTTACCGAATAAAAAATGTTGAACGCTTAGAGGTGTGGGAAAGATATGGTTTGTGATAAGATTATATGAGAAAGTGTCTCTTTGATCTGCGTTAATGGGGCAGTGAAACAAGTAATGTTGAATGGATTCGTCAGCGTGCCCACAGTTGCACCGACGGGGATCCGACAGAAAGTTGTCGAGTAAATGACTGTTTAGGTTGCTACACCCGTTTCTAAGTCTGGCGAAGGCAATATTCTCTGGCCTTGGTCCTGTATAGTAGGTATGGAGGTTGTGTGTGGTTCATGGCTTTCAGCTTGCTTTTAAATTCTGATAATGTGGTAGCCGTTCTAACGGGTTGTGATAAAGCATTCCAAGAACGGATTGTTTCTGGAAAGAATGATCTCTTATGGGTCTCCGTTCGGAATCTGTATGGTGTTATGAGGTTTGGAAGACGGATATTGTATGGATTCCGTGTTTGGGGTAGTGGAGGAAGGTAATCTTTCAGTGGTTCGGAAGTCATTCCATTTATAATCTTATAGAGCATAATTAGTCTGTGTGTTCTGCGTCTATGCGTCAGTGTTTCAAATCCGGTTTCCGTATATAAATCATTAGTACTAGCACTTAGTGTAAGTCCGCTTATTGTTCTGAGTGCGTCCTTTTGAATGTTTTCCAATCTATCCACAAGATATTGCGGTAAATTGTCCCAAAGCACGTCTGCATATTCTAGGGATACCCTAACGAAGCTTGTATACATGATTTGGAGGCATTCCTGGTCAAGTATATATTTTAGGCATTTAAGTATGGACAGTTTGCGTTGGGCATTGGATATGATGGATTGCGCATGGGATAGCCATTGGGCTCTACAACTAAACGTAGCTTCATGGTGTTTGGCATTAGTTGATGGAGAGATTTGAGAGTTTTCAAAAGTGACAGGGAAGATGGTAGGACTAGGCGCATTGAGACGAGCATGGAGGTAGTTTTTGAAGCGTTAAATTCAACTAACCAAGATGTTGCCCATTGTGATATAACTAATAGACCGTGTTCTATGGTTGGGTTTAGTGTTAGCAGATTGTCAAAAATGACATAGAGCAAGTGTCGTCAGCAAATAGTTTAATATTGTTTAGAATAGCACTAGGCATATCATTAATACAGATTAGAAATAGTAGAGGTCCACAGAGAGTATGGTAGAGCTTTGCCCATTAAGGACTACTCGTTGGCTGCGGTTTTGTAGATAACTTTTAATCCATGACAGTAGGGCTCCCGAGATGTCTAACTGGTATAGATTCTTTAGAAGGCCGTGGTGCCAAACTCGGTCAAAGGCTTTCGAGATATCGAAGAAAATTAAGAATATTTCTTTGTGGTTGTCCAGGGCCTGGGTAATGGCAGTATAGATGTCGAGGAGCTGGTTTACTGTAGAATGTGAGGGGAGGAATCCGGACTGATGAGGTGTGATTTCATCTTTGATGTAGTTGCATAGGTGCTTGCACACGGTTCGCTCCATTTCACGCTTTTTGCTGAGAATATGTACCATTGACGCATCACCCCACATTCCATCTGTATGCGGTTTAAGTCTAGCGCAGACGACAGTTTTTCATCCGTTTTTAACGCAAGCGGGACAAACGCAGCCGCAGATCAGATGGGCGCATTTGTGTGCGTGCGTGCGTGCGTGCGTGCGTGCGTGCGTGCGTGCGTGCGTGCGTGCGTGCGTGCGTGCGTGCGTACGTGCGTGTGTGCGTGCGTGCGTGCGTGCGTGTGTCTGTGTGTGTGGGGGGGGGGAACCTCCGGATCCGTCTCCGTTGCGTTTTTGCAACGGATTGAAAATCAAACAGGTTAGATATTACACCGAAACCAAACCGGATGCGTGCGTCACAGTAGTGTGCGATTGCATCCGTCATGCGCACGTATGACCAAACTAGACACGTATTTTTTTACGGGCGTACATTCAATTGCGGGCGGACATATTCCTCTTTATCAACAAATCTGCTGACCTTGCACGTGTATTAATAAACGACTCATGTTCTTAGAAATGTTCAAGTGCAATTTCTCTTCATTATAGGTAAATAGGGTATAGCCATTTCTTATTATATAATGTCTGATTTCAAACTCTGTTTACATATTGACCTGTCTAATTGGAGCAATTGAAAAACCATCATAAATGTCACTAAATACTCACAACGAATAGACGGTTTGCAAACATATCTTAAGCCCTGGGACAATATCAAGCCACCTTATGCCTGTATCGTGTTGATTTTGAAAATAATACAGGTGTTATACATTGCTACTACATACTGCAATGTCTTTAAGATCTACTATAATACACCTATCTTATAAAGGGCACAAAGTAATTATTCAGAGCAATTGTGGACTATTTTAAAATTTATTTTAATAGGCGAAAGAGTTAACAAATGGATATCATATTTGATTTGGGTGAACACATCTTATCGGACAAGGTGAATGTTACTGCCTTGCTTCTCTTGCCCAGTTCAACACAGTCAGTCAGAATTCCCTTTGTCACCGTAGGTGATGCAGCATTCCCGCTTAAATGCTATTTAATGCATCCATACCGAGGACGAAATCAGCCTGTGGAAAGACGCACATAGGGTTTTCGACATTCTAGGGCAATGATGGCTGTTGAAAAAGGCTTTTGGGATTCTTTCCACAAGATGGAGAATATCTTGGAGGAGTAATCTGCTGCTGACAAAGCACAACTGTCGGACTATTACGAGTTAAAAACGGGACAAATAGAATCATTTATGACATAATGATTATGACACCATCCTACCATTCGTATCTCGCGAGATCTCCTTCGATACGGGATAGAAAAAGTATCTCGTATGTATTGAGTAGTCATTGGCGTAGTGATTTCCACCAGAAAATGGTGGGTAAAAGAATTGAAACATAAAAGGACATGAGCGATACTCTCTTCATACCGGACAATATTAATTCACGTAAAACGAGATGATATTAAGCCTACACACACGTTTTTCCCAGTTATCCCACTTAGTTTCGCTTACTGCCGTTAGGTGGCAGTTATAGCCACGCCGCCATTATACGCCATTCGTGTTCTCGCGAGGATAAAGAGAAGCTACGGCCCTATGTTTAGATTGCGTTATACACGTGGAAATGAAGCGAAGCGTACCATCGCGCCTTGCGTAAGCGTTGGGTGTAGTAGCCTACATGGTACGGCGCACGTAGAGACTGTTACAATGCCGATGCCTATCCTGGATATCAATATTCCAAAAGTACGCAAAATAAACACATGGAAAGATGACATGAGAGGATGGCCACGTATTATTTATGGGAATATTTGTATGTATGATTACTGTATTCTGCGGCTGTAGTAGTAGATTTTGCCTACTGTCTCTTGTCCTCAGCCGAAATCCTTAGCTTCCTCAAGTTCATTCTTGTCTTGAGTGTACAAGTCCTGCTTTCTTGAGGTCACCTCGTAGCACGCTTAGCAGATTTATGCAATGACGTCCTCTCCTGACTGTATTTGCTGGCTCCGAGTAAGGCGAATTCCAATGCTCTCTGTGCTGGTGTCTCTTCTGGCATCCTTAGCACATGGCCACACATGGACCATCTTTGCTGGGCGACTTTTACAGACAACGGCGATGTATTGCACATCTTGTATAGTGCATCGTTGGAAATTATGCTGTCTGGCCATCGGTGTCCGGTGATGGTGCGTAGGTGTTTGGGGTGGCAGGCATCGAGTTTGTCTAGAGCTGCCCTTGGAGCTGCCCAGCTGTTAGTTATACAGCATCAAGGATACGCGGGTTGCATTGTATAAACGTAGCCTCTTTATCAAGGGCATCTTTGATCTACGAATCTATAGCTTCCAGAAGGACTGGAAAGCTATGTTCCCCATGTCGCAGCGTGCAGAAATGTCAGCAGTACTGCAAAGAAGTGAGCCCGGGATTTTACTTTTCCTCCATGGTTCGCCGCCACGAAGTGGGTCGTCATTTTCTATAGTTTCATGCTTTGTCGATAGGTATATGTGGGTGAACTCTGTTTTGGATTCATTCATAAAGAGATTCTCAATTTTGAGTTTGCTTGCAGCTATTGGGAGACGTTCGTCAAGGGTTTCTTTTCCTCGTCTTTGAAGTCCACATCGTCGGCATAATCCATCACTAGCGGCATACCCAGTATTGACACTGGGTGATTTGGTCTTGTGGAAATTTCCCGCACAGATTTCAATGCGGCAGCAAAGTAGCAGGTGAAAAGCACCGGAGATAGACCATCTCCCTGTGGGGAGCCGATTGATGTCTCAAACTCTACAGACGTCAGTGACTTGACTCGTACTCTCAGCTTGGTGTCAGCATGCAGTAGTCTCACTTGTCTTAGCTCATCTTCACTGCAACTGGCCTGGCGTAGAAGAATGGGGAATATGCCAGGCCGGCCAACTCAGTGTGGGAGCAGGTGGGGGTGGTGGGTGGGGTGCTGGTGACAACAATATACGGTAATAGCTGATATCCAATAATATCATTTACTACAGGTGCATCGGAATGGCGGTTAATGTTTTACACTCGTGATAATATAATCAATTTATATTTATAATTCTGTAGTTTGTCCTTAGTAATTGAACCAAGATGCAGTAATGGAGTACTTTTTGCACATTATGTCAAAGCCCACAGCATAGGTCACGCACAAGCTTCTGTCCAACACATCCTGATAGCCAATCTTTTGAGCATCCATATATGGAACAGCTATATGTCATAATACAAGAGCAATCAGAGATTGCAGCCACTGGGCACACCCCTCCCCCACCTCCCAACCCCGTTTTTGTCACATAGTAAAGTCTTCAGATTTTTTGGATTTTCCGGATTTCTTCAGATTCCCCCCCCCCCAATTTATTGAATCCTAGCGGATGGTCGCGCCTTTTCTTGTGTTAAAATTTAAGCAAAATCATACCAAAAGTTTCCGTGATAGCCATAGATCCAGAATTTGATCCGATCCGGATCTGGGTTCTTTTATCACGGCCAATGTTTGGGAATCCTATTGCTATTCCTTCATTGTGTTAGAATTTGAGCCAAATCGGATCAGAAGTTTTTTAGGCGCAGTACCGTACCTGAAGATACGCACGCACGCACACACGCACCCGATCGCAATATCCTCGTCCTCTTAAGGGCCGAGGGTAACATCATCTGTTCATATGTTGAATTTATCAGTCGTATAATACAGTTTCCTCGATATATATCAGCGTATTTCCCTTCATCCACCCGCATATTAATCAACCCACATATAGATGCGTATGTATTTTTTATTTTATTGAGGCACTGGCAACGTGCGGCTTCAATTTCTATGTGCTAATCAGCCGACAGTCATGCACCCATTGGTTTAATTTGTTGATAACCATCTCCCGAGATGGCGGCCTTCATAAAAAGTAATCGTTCCTACAAAAGATTGCCACAACGTGAGAGTAGCGTAGAGCACCTTACAATAGAAATAGAAATCAATCTCGAAACTATTAATATTGTAAACATCTATAGTCCCAAGGCGCACTCATCTTCGGACTATGACATGCTCCTTGAAGGCCTACAGGGTGAAACAATACTTCTGGGCGACTTCAACTCCCACCATGCCCTATGGGGGAGCAACACCACAGAATCCAAAGGCCGCATAATAGAACAGGTTATTGATAATCACAACCTGTGCCTACTAAACGACCATAGACCCACCAGATATAACTCTAGTGATAGTGAGTGGTCGGTCCTGAACCTTTGTCTCATAGCACCCGGCTTTCGACAAACACCCGGTTGGGACGTTCAAGACCAACTCCTCGGCAGTGACCACCTCCTATTCAAAATACAGGTAGGAAGCCAACAGCGCAAGAGCGAGGGGCCACTGCATAGGATCAATTGAAATCTGAAAAAGGCCAACTGGACTGAATATAAGCACATAATAGCCACGGAGTTGGAGACACCGATCACCGGTACCAGCACTGAGGAATATTATGAGCAATGTATGGGGATTCTCTACAAGGCTGCCACCTCAGCCATCCCCCAATCAAAGCCAGACAATAACCCCAAAGACAAACGTGTGCCTTGGTGGAACGACGAGTGCCAAGAAGCTGTAACGCTCAAGAAAATTGCCTGGAATTGACTAAAGAGAAACTTCAGCATTGAACGCCTAGTTGAACACAAAAGACTCCAGGCCAAGGTAACAAGAACCATCAAAAAGGCAAAACGCGATCACTGTTGCCCTGTAGGTGGGGCTTAGAATACACCTTCCGTATCCTCTGCGTGTCGTAAGAGGCGACTAAAGGAGGTAAGGGTGAGGTATCCCTGACAGGAACCTCGAGTGCTGAAGACGGAGGTTCCAGGCCGCATGGCGCACTCTAATAAACCATGGATCCACGCACTTAACGCTTATGATCATGTCGATAGTCACTTACAGGACTGGCGGTATGATCAGCGAACGAAAAGAAGAAGAAGAACGCGATCACTTGAGGCAATACTACTCCGAAATCACTCAGTTCACACCCTCGAGCCAAATATGGAGCAAAGCGAAAGCTATTGCCAGTGAAAAAAACCAAGTCCAAAAACACCCTACCCACCCTCATAGCAAATGGGGTAAAACATGCCAATGACATGGAAAAAGCTGAAGCGCTTGTCTCAGGCCTCATTGCAACCAGTAGCAATGATAACCATGACCCTGACTTCCTAGCAACCAAAACAAAAGTTGATGAGCATATTAATCTCCTGTTCAGCTCAGGGAAATGCGAAGACCGTGAACATGAGTTCGAATATAACGGTCTCTCCTCCCTTGGCAGAGTGGCTTCAGAAATGGGCAGACGCACTACTGATCATCTAGTCAGATTGACCGAGGCAGCCAAGAAAGCTCTAGACGCGTGAAGAGGAAACATAACAATAGGAGTCTTCTTAGACGTTGAGAAAGCCTTTGATGTGATGTGGCGAAATGGAGTTCTAAAAAAGCTCTTTGACTTTGGTTACCCTGGCCGCATCCTATTCTGGGTACGAGATTTTCTCGATAACAGAAGGATTAGCGTCCGTGTTAATGGACAAATGTCTAGGGAACAAACATTGGAAAACGGCACCCCGCAGGGTGGTGTAATAAGCCCACTACTGTTCAATATCATGATGCGTGATCTACCCAAAGACATTGAAAAAGACGGTGCACTCGATCCCAACACAATAGGCAGGTCTATTTTCGCTGATGACACAGTATTGTGGAACACGTATGCGAAGATAGACCGGGCACGAAAGACGATGCAAATAGTTCTTGACATAGTCTCATGGTGGTAAAATAAAAATGGTTTCAAACTGTCTGCGGAAAAACAGTTCAAATCAATTTTACCAATGTTAAATACGTAGGCTATGATGCAAATCTGTTCATCAACGGACAGAAAATCAAGTCATGTGCTGAAGCCAAATTCCTGGGATTAACATTCGACAGAATGCTCACCTGGAACCCCCATATCAAGAATCTGAGGGAGAGATGCTTCAAGCAAGTAAATCTCCTTCACTCATTGACAAAGCACACCTGGGGGAGGGGGCAGACCTTCCGAGCATGCCCATGCTATACCGCGGCCTAATCCTGTCAAGGATAGACTACGGATGCGAAGCATACGCCACGGCGACCAAGTCACTGTTAGGTACCATTGACACCCTCCAATCATCTGTGCATTTGCTGTGGTTCCTCGCAGAGCAGCCCTCGAGAGGCAATCAACGTAGAGTGTGGAGAAATACCACTAGACCTGCGAAGAGAGGAATGTCTTCTCAAATTCTGGACATACCTACAAAGCTCTGTGCCTACCCACCCTACCAGGGAGGTATGTATTTCATGCAAGGAGCACCTAAGACACGAGGTACTGCCCAAAATGACAAAAAAGACCAAACCACCGAGCCTGTTAATGACAGAGCTCGTCAGCGCCACTGAACTGGTAAACGTCGAAATAGAAAGCTCAAGCCCGGCTCCTGACCCACCATGGCTAGTACTGCAGATTAAGGTGCATGACAGCATATCCTCACAGATAAACAATAAAGACCCGCCGGCGCTAATCAGGAGCTACGCTCTGGAAAACATTGACAACAGATGGAAGGAACACAGGAAAATCTATACCGACGCCTCCAAAATGCCCAACTCCAGCGAATGCGGAGCAGGGGTAGTCATAGGCGACCAGGAAGAAGCCCTCAAGTACACGCTTCCGAATCACCTGTCAATATATAACTGGTGGTAATTAAAAAGGCTCTAGAATGGATTAAAACAGCAAATCCAGGTAAATACGTTATTCTCACAGACTCACTAAGCTCAGTGAAGAGCTTCAAATCTAGCAGCAGCAAGAGCAGGGACAGCCTAATCAAGGAAATTCGACAGCTGTATGCAACTGTGGTGACTGACAACAAAACTGTGGACATGTTGACACGTTGACCTCAAAGGTAATGAGCAGGCCGACGAGACAGCCAAACAAGCACTCAAAGATGGAACCAGGATCAGCATAGGACTCTCAAAGTCCGAAGCGAACGCCCTAGTCAAAAGGCACATCAACAGCAAATGGCAAACACAATGGGAGGAAAGCACAACTGGCAGATTCCATATCAGAATTGTCCCTGGAGTCAAACGCAAGTACCAAAACCACATCCCAGGACGCCATGGCGACATTGTATTACGCCACATCAGAATTGGTTGGATCAGCGTTAACTAGATGCGGAAAAACTCAACCTGTCAGACACAGACCAATGTGAGGTATGCGAGGAGACTGAAACTCTAGACCATTTCTTCCTATGGTGGACTGAATATACAGGCATTAGAAATGAACTCATCAATACGCTGAGAAAGGGAAATTTCAATCGTGACCCTATAGAAGACATTATAGCGATGCGTGCCCGACAGATCACCCACGAATTAATCGAGTTCGTGCTCGTATCGGACAAACAAATCATATAATCAGAACACATCATATAACACAGAATCTCCTCATAATAGGAGGCAATAAAGTATTGTTTATAAACATTCGCATTGAATGTTTAGCGTTCATTAGGCCACATCAGTCTTATTCAAGCGTGTTGATAAGCTGTGGTCGCATAGAATAATCTTACAAATTTGACCAGTAAACGCTAGCGCTAAATTACGCACATCAGTCTTATTCAAGTGTGTCGATAAGCTGTGGTCGTAACCGTTCAAACGAGCTTGCACACACTTATAAACAAAATATAATTAATATACGCGTGTGTGCCTGCGTCATGAATAAAGTATTTATTATAAACATTCGCATTGAATGTTTAGCATTCCTTAGGCCACACCAGTCTTATTAGTCCAGTAGAAATCAACAGAAATATAGGCTAACCCGGACATTTTGTATAACAGACGATTTTGTGTTCCAAACACGTTTTATGACTGTCCAGAGTCCACACAAGAAATTCTCACAAATTCACACTTGGGGAAACCTGATTTTTAACCCTTTGAAGTTAGTGAACGAAATGTGAAAAATATTTAGCATAAATAGGTAATCTGTTGAGAATTTTGTAATATTAGACCTACTGACAATTACTATTGTCAATTGTGTATATGACAATAGATCCCAGTCAAATAACCTGTAAGACATACTAAAGTAAATTAAAATTAATCAGTAAAACCTGTCTGTAACAACCATATATGATTTGATACATGAGTGTGAATTCCAGAACATGGTACATCAATGTATGGCCAGTTTTTTTTAAAGATCTGACGGAGCGAGTTACACATATGGACAGCATGTTGATCGCAACTATGCAGTCAATGATATAAATATTCCTAACGCTATTATTCTCACTATTACAATAATATATAGTCCGGGGTAAATTTAGAAAATGTTACTTGACGTATGTTAAGTCGATTCAATTATAAAACGATAAATATATAGAGGCAAAATCACATTGTTCATGCTAATTAATGGTTTAGTTCAATTATGTCTGACCCTACGCAAGAAAAAACATGTGTTGTGTGTAATGTTTCCCATGATAGCAGCAGTTCTAGAAAACTTAGTCATAAAGGGCTTTCAACGCTGCTTGACGCTTCAAAGCTTCGTGGAGATGGTATTGATTTGAAACTATCTCCGTCGAACGAACATTATGTACACGATAAATGCTACAAAAATTACACATTGCCTAGAAATATTGCAAAAGTGCAACAGCAAAACAGAAACGATGAAGGAGTGCGACCATCTACCCCTACACTGCTCTCCGAATCTAATCATTATGATTACCATACTCATTGTTTGATATGTGCTGAAGAGCTCTACTTTGATGCTGTCCACCGTCACCCTGAATGGCATTCTCACATAGGCACTTTTGAATATGTTAGTAAGGGTAAGCTCAGTGTAGTCCCGGGAACCGTGTTAAACACGTGTGGCAAAAGTCACGATTCGTTAGCGAATGATGTTAAAGCAAGAATACTTTTTGCAGGTGACCTATGTGCTGTTAAAGCCAAATATCATCGTCAATGTATGCAAGAATTCATCTCTTGTAGAAACATCAGTTCGTGTGGTGCTTCTGGAAGTAATGACCGGAACTTTGATGAAATGAATGATGTGGGCTTTAACCATCTATGCAATCGGCTAACAGCACCAGAACAGCAACAGCGCCAGTTCACTTTACACGACCTTCGTACGCAATTGACCACCTACTCGCCAAATGGTGTACCCGCATATAGCATAAAGCACGTCCAGCATCGTCTGCTCGGCCGATTTGGGACAGATGTGACAATATCCCAGGTTGAAGGCAAGACAAGCGTGGTCACATTGACTGATAGAGCATCTTCGATCATACACGAATCATATGCAGCATTAACTAGTGACGAGAGTGATGAAACTATGCGACTTGTTAGACTGGTGGGATCTGTGATTAATCAAACAATTAAAGATATTGATCAACCATCAGATGTGTATCCAGAACCGTACAGTTTAGACCTTGAAAAGCTTGAAATCGAGGTGCCAGATGCATTGAAACATCTTATTTCATGTATCTATTCTGAACCTCGTAGTGAATCTGCCAAGTTGAAAAATAAACTTAAGATGGTATCTGTATGTCATGTTATCATGCAAGCTGTTGGAAAGCAATCATTTGTATCACCACTGCCTCTGTCCATTGGTTTGTTCATCCACCCGCTCCCGTGTTATCATAGATATGCTCTCATCCCTGGGACTCAGTGCTTCCTATGACCAGGTAATTGCATTTCCGAGATCTGCAGTTGGAAGCACACCCGTTGAAGACCTGTGTCCTGGGCTCGTGGAGAAGAAGGATGGAGGGGGTTTCTGTCAATGGGTAGCTGACAATTTTGATTACAACGAGGACACGATTTCTGGTCACGATACAACGCATGTGATGGGGATCATTTCGTGTCAAACAATGGCATCAACCGAAAGCAGGGCTAACCCAGTTGGGGCAATATGTCGTAAAACTATAACTGCTGATGAGATCAAAGAAGCTGGTGATTTTGGGAGCTTCATGCTACCCTACACGTCTTCTAATAAATCCATAATGGCAGATGTAAGGATAATGACCATTAACCCCATCAGCTTACCTATTGCTATGCACGGTCAATTAGACACATTGTGGTTGTACTTTAGCCTTCTCACAAGTCAGCCACCAAACTGGCAGGGGTTCATGTTTGAAATAACGACATGCAACAATTTCCACTGCACTGCAGTAGTTTACAACCCCATGGTACCTTTGAATCCAGGAACAAATGAAGCTGTATATAGTACCATGATGTATGTGCAGTCCCAATCCCTAAAGGCAGGGCTGTCTTGCGCAACCATAACATTTGACCAGCCATTGTACTTAAAAAGCTACAAAATTAAGCAAGACACTCATCCACAGCTTAGGACCATGTATATAAGGCTGGGTGGCTTCCACCAACTAATGTCCTTTCTTGGAGCGGGCTGTAAGATCATGGAGGGGAGTGGGATCGATGATTTGTGGGCAACCGTGTATGCTAGGAATTCCCTACCTAGGATAATGGAGGGAAAAGCTTACACAAAGACATTAAGAGCATGCCTCCTTACAGATGCCGCATTGCATCTTTTGCTAATTCAACCCGATGTTGATATAATTTCTCTACAAGGCAGTGCTGCAGACAACACACCCAGCAGTACATATGGTGAATCTGAATTTGCAGAGCTGCAAGATGAAGAAAGTGATGTTGATCCTGATAGCGATGACGCTTCGGATGAGCAAACAACCGAAACAGAAACATGCTGTGAAAGTCAAACACATATGTCAACGAATGATATGTGGTCAGAGCTGCGCAATTTATACGATGCTATTATGTCACATGATATTTCAGCGGACGATGTTTGTGACAATGACCATTTGCAAGACCTATGTAAGCAAGTTTCTAATTTGAAGGAAAACGTAGAGAAATCAAGAACTGGTAAATTGTGGTCGTTGTTCATGGAATTTGTCGCCATTGTACGATTGTTCATCAGGGCTGAGCGTACTGGTAATTGGCTCCTTCATTTAGAGCCGACACAACTAATGTTGCGATTCTTTGCTGCTGCAGGGCACAGCAATTATACAAAGTGTTGTCGCCTTTACCTCCAAGATTCTGATGATCTATGTACTTGTCTGGATGGTCCCATGCACGAAGGGCACTTTGCTGTACGCAGGAATGCTAAACTGTATTGTAGTGGTACCTGGTCTGATATGATAATTGAACAGAGTCTAATGAGAGCTGGGAAGACACAGGGTGGATTGATCAATATAACGGACAAGCAATCCGCTAGAACAAAATGGCTTCTCACTGCACACATCATAGCACAGTACACACACGCTCTGCGGTCATTGACTGACACGTTCACCGGGACATGGTCGGAACAACACAGAGATGTTCACCCTGCAAATATGAGACGAGATGTAGAAGACATGAAGAAATTCAATCTGTTTCTCAGAGAACACAATCCATTCACAGTTGAAGACGACCAACTGAGAAATATCGCAACTGGTTTGATTGCAGACTATCGTGTTACTGCCGATGATGCCATTGATATTGGTCGAAGAATTCATGAGAAGTTAAATGAGAAAAGGTTTGGTGACATTACGCTAAAGAAAGCAGATCAAGCTGTAAAATTTGCTGTCATGCGAAAGGTAGTTAAAGTAGGAAATGAAGATGTCCATTTGTCTTCCCAGGAGCTGTACCATCGCTTAATGTCAACTGCATCTGTTTCAGGACCTCCAGACAAAGCGATCTTTGAATACGAGCTTGCAACGGTATGTCCCGCCCTCTTCCACGATGACGGAACTATGAGGAAATCGCAAAAGTCACAACTGGCGAAGTATATAATTGAAATGAACACATCAATGCTACAGCAAGAGACAACAGAGCCAGCTGCAAGAGTATTTGATGGCTGCGCACCTTTGCATCGGATACCATGGCCTAAGGTTGGAACAATGGAGACCGTTTGTAGCTCATTCGTAGCATCAGTAGTACATTATCAGAGGCTTGATGCGCCTGTATGCGTTATATTTGATAACTATCAAACTGAGACCACAAAAGATCAAGAACAGAAGCGACGACGGCTTAATCAAGTTGGCGCTCCTGATGTAGCTGTCCAACACAACACACCTGTTCCAGGAAACAAAACTGGATTTCAATCAAACAAACGCAACAAGCAGAATACCATAAATCTGTTGGCAAAACATTTATCAGATGTAGGTGTTGAGGTGGTACATGCAGTAGATGAAGGCGATGCTGATGTGGTGATTGTAAGGAGAGCATTACAATTGGCAGGAACTGAAAGAACAACGACAGTTGTTGCTGACGATACAGACATATTGATCTTACTCCTCTATCATGCAAGCACCTCTGCAAATATTTTCCTACAAACAAAGCAACATAAGCTATGCATCAAAGTGGCCACAAAGATCCTAGACAAGGAATTGTGTATGTGCCTGCCATTCGTCCATAGTATGTCTGGAAGTGACACGACATCAGCTTTATATGGCATGGGCAAAGTAAAGCATATGAAAATAATCCAATCTTCACCAACCCTCAGACAAGATGTACTTGCATTTGGCGACAGCTCCAGATCAAAGGCGGATATAATGGTTATTGGTGAAAAGTACATTAAGTCTTTGTATAGTGCTGGATCAAGAAGTCCTGGCGTAGACAATCTCAGATACATGACTGCCATCTCTCCTAACCATGTACCAGTTGAAAGGATGCCACCCACACGTAGGGCAGCATACTTCCATAGCCTTCGGGTTCAACTCCAAGCAAGCACATGGCTTCACCTAAAAACTGTGTTAAAGAAAGAAGAGTATGGTTATGCAGTAGAACAAGGATCAGTGACGCCGATCATTACGGACAAGTCAGCAGCGCCTCCGGAGCTACTTCTAAATATAAGGTGCCAGTGTAAAAGCAGCTCACGTCTGTGTTCCTCGTGTAGTTGCTCCAAGAAAGGTATTCCCTGTAGCATACATTGTAAATGTGAAGGTCACAGCCTTAACAGCTCGAAATTTGAAAGTGAAAATGCATAGACAAATTTCAGCCATTCTGCCTGTTCGCTGTGTTTCACAACAGTCGCTCAGTTTGCATTAAATTTATAGTTTATCAAGTGATTTTGATGATGACATACTTTAAACTGTACAACACTTACCAAAACACGGGTTTTTAGAGTCAAAATACATATTACCTGGTTATTGGTCATCGCCTTGGCGGCCATTTTGAATTTCCTCTAAAAAACATATTTCCCCATATGTGAATTTTGGAGAATTTTTCTGGGATGTATTTTGGGCCATACCGAAGTGATTAAAACAAAATTTGTCTGTTATACAAAATGTTCGGGTCCATGTCAATTTCTACTATACTATATTTAAGCGTGTTGATAAACTGTGGTCGCATAGAATAATCTTACAAATATGACCAGTAAACGTTAGCGCTAAATGACGCCACATCAGTCTTATTCAAGCGTGTCGATAAGCTGTGGTCGTAAACGTTCAAACGAGCTTGCAAACACTTATAAACAAAATATAATTAATATACGCGTGCGTACCTGCGTCATGAATTGGAGACCCAGTGTGCGTGAGCATAAACATAGTATAACTAACATTGCGCAAAGGAAATCGTAGACACTGCTGACACGGTCACACGTACCTGCGTCGTGAATTGATGACCCAGAATACGTGAGTACATGCCCGAAAAATATGTTTGTTTATTTGTTTGTTTTCTTTTGTTCTCTTTCTTTTTCTTTCAGAACCAGAGCCGGTGCCCCGATGCGGCAACAAACCCAACAATGTCAGACTGGCAGAGAGACAGATGGAGGACTAGGACAGACAACTGACAAACAGAACAACAGATGGGCTTGCCTGCCGACGGACCGCGAGGGATATGGACGTGTGTCCATGTCTCTCGTGGTCCGGCGGTAGGTATATTATCTGTCGAACGGACTGACACACCGATCAACAAATGGACAGACTGACGGACAATTCTGGGCACAGGAACCTGCTGGAGTACGCTTAAGCAATGTACTTGGCCCCACTTGCTCAGTCTTCTCGGATGGGACTTTAAACAGAGGTCCCGTCATACAGTGCTCATCACTGTGTGAACGTGAGTTAGGGCTAGGTAGGCAATCAATTTCGGCATAATGAAAAGTAAATCGGATGATGAATGGATTCGTCCTCGGACGGAATCAAGCAACATACGGATTACACAATCAAAACAAAAATTGTTAGAATTAGAATCTTTCGGACATTTTCAATGGGTCTAGGGAGGGATGCAACCCGGATGGCTGACTGAGTTCGTCCTCGGACGGACGCAATCACCATACGGGCTGCCCAAACAATCAAAATCAAACAAGTGCGCGCTGGTGCCTGCTTCAGATGACGGCCAGAAGGGCAAATGGGTCCCAGGACCCTAAAGACCCACATTCCACCCTCTCCGCACCCCCAAAGGGGCCGAGAGGTCTCTAACCTAAAGCCTCCCATAGGGTACATCAGGTCATATGACCGCACGTACCCCCCCCCCTCCCAGCACCTACCCCATCCACTTCCCCACCCCCGTTAGGCCCAGGTTAGGCCCTCGCCATCCCCCACGCCCAAGCATGACGAGCAACAGAACAGGCACGGACAAGAACAGTACGTGCCATCTTCAACATGAGACAAAATCGAGACAACGCACGCACGCACGCACGCACGCACGCACGCACGCACGCACGCACGCACGCACGCACGCACGCACGCACGCACGCACGCACGCACGCACGCACGCACGCACGCACGCACGCACGCACGCACGCACGCACGCACGCACGCACGCACGCACGCACGCACGCACGCACGCACGCACGCACGCACGCACGCACGCACGCACGCACGCACAAGCTAATGCACAAACTTACGTCACAAGAAACTCTCAAAGGCCAGGCGTGAGTACTCGACCCTAGCGTTGGGACTAGCAAATAAATGCTTTAAAGATTACAACACACGAAGCAAGGCGGTAACATTCATCTTGTCCAATAAGATGTGTTCTGCCAAATCAAATGTGCTGTTCATTTATGAGCTCTTTCGCCTATTAAAATAAATTTAAAAATAGCCAAAATTTGATCTTAATAATTGCTTTGTGCCTTTTATAAGATAGTTTTATGATAGTAGAGCCTAAATACATTGCATTATGTAGTAGCGATTTATAACACCTGTATTATTCTCAAAATCAACATGATATAGGCCTAAGGTGGCTTGATATTGTTCCAGCGCTTAAGATATGTTTGCAAGCCGTCCATTCTTTGTGAGTATTTAGTAACATTTATAATGGTTTTACACTTGCTCCAATTAGAAAGGTCAATATGAAAACAAAGTTTCACAGCCGACATTGTATAATAAGAAATAGCTTGCACAGCTTATTGATACCCTAAGTTATGAGGTTATACGTCAGGAAATTAAAATTGTAATAATATAATCTGCTTACCGATAAATCAACAGAAATTGCACTTGGGTATTTCTAAGAACATGCGCCGTTTATAAATACACGTGGTCGGCAGATTTGTTGATAAATAAGAATAGGTCTGCTCATAATTGAATGCACGCTCGCAAAAATACGTTTCTGATGTGGCAATATACGTGCGCATGACGGACGTAATCGTACGCTCGCGTGCCGCTCGTATCCGGTTTGGGGAGGTGTTATACAATCTCCATTGTCGCGGTTCTGTCCCGTGTCTATTCCTATGCCTATATCAGGGCAAGTTGCATCTGTGTATCGGTGGTTCCCAACAACAGCTAGTACACTGGTGAGCAGGGTCACTGATTAACGAGATATAACTGCCCCGCCCATTTCCAGGTAAGCTCCGCCCACTTTTATGCGTGTTGGAATCGATTTAAAACTCTTAAACCTGAATTTTCAGAATTTACATTTCAAGGTAATTATACAGACAAGCTTTAGATTATTTGGAAACTAAACTGACCGAGACTGTTGCTGCATGTAACAGTAACAGCTCCCAGCGAACTTAGTTTCAAGATATTCAGCCGAATGTTTAATTTAATTGTGAATTCATCAACGACATACAATAAGGATTTCGTGACGAACTTTCCAATTTACTCTTCGTCGACGAATCTCCGTCCTTTTGACTATGACGTCAGCCAACTTATGAAGTATGTGATTATGACGTCAGATACTTAAGCGTTCGATCGTACCCCTCCAGTCAACACCCCACGTCACACAGCACATCATCCGCATCTCACCATTACTTAGTATCACACCACACAGCACATCATCTTCACCACGCCAGCACGTAGCATCACACCAAGCAGCATGGGCACAGCATCCGTACCACACCATTATGTAGAAGCACAGCACACAGCACAGGCGCAACATCAGTACCATACCAGTATGTTTCTCACAAAACAACACAACACAACACGACACAGGCACAGTATCATCAGTAAGTAGTATCACAGTACACAGCACAGGCACAGCATCAGCACCACATTAGTAAGTAGTATCACAGTACACAGCACTGAAACCACATTAGTATGTATCATACCACACAACACAACACAGGCACAACATCCTCACCACATCAGTATGTATCACACCACAAAGCACAGGCACAGGCCCAGCATCCGCACGACATCAGTATTACCACACCACACAACACATGCACACCATCAGCACCAGTATGGAGTGTCAAACCACACAGCACAGGCACATCATCCGCACCACATCAGTATGTGGTATCACGTCACACAACAAAGCACAGGCACAGTATCCGCACCACATCAGTATGTAGTATCACGTCACACAACAAAGCACAGGCACAGTATCCGCACCACATCAGTATGTAGTATCACGGCACACAGCACAGGCGCCGCATCCGCACCACATCAGTATGTAGTATCACGTCACACAACAAAGTACAGGCACAGTATCTGCACCACATCAGTATGTAGTATCACGTCACACAGCACAGGCGCAGCATCCGTACCACATCAGTATGTATCACGCCACACAACAAAGCACAGGCACAGTATCCGCACCACATCAGTGTGTAGTATCACGTCACACAGCACAGGCGCAGCATCCGTACCACATCAGTATGTATCACGCCACACAACAAAGCACAGGCACAACATCCGCACCACATCAGTATGTAGTATCACGTCACACAGCACAGGCGCAGCATCCGTACCACATCAGTATGTATCATACCACACAACAAAGCACAGGCACAACATCCGCACCACATCAGTATGTAGAATCACGTCACACAGCACAGGCACAGCATCCGTACCACATCAGTATGTATCACACCACCCAACAAAGGACAGGCACAGCATCCGCACCACATCAGTATGTATCACGCCACACAACAAAGCACAGGCACAACATCCGCACCACATCAGTATGTAGAATCACGTCACACAGCACAGGCACAGCATCCGTACCACATCAGTATGTATCACACCACCCAACAAAGGACAGGCACAGCATCCGTACCACATCAGTATGTATCACACCACCCAACAAAGGACAGGCACAGCATCCGCACCACATCAGTATGTAGAATCACGTCACATAGCACAGGCACAGCATCTGCACCACACCAGTATGTAGTATCACAGCACACCAACAACACAGCACAGACACAGCATCTGAACCACATCAGTATGTATCACCACACAACACAGCACATATACAGTATATGCACCACACCAGTATCACACCACAAAGTACAGGCACAGGCACAGCATTCTCACCACGTCAGTATGTATCACACCACACAACACATGCCCAACATCAGCACCACTACGGAGTATCAAACCACATAGCACAGTCACACCATCTGCACCACATCAGTATGCATCACACCACACAACACAGCACAGGCAGAGCACCTCCACCACATCAGTATGTATCACACCCCACAACACAGCACAGGCACAGCATCAGCGCCACATCAGTATGTAGCACACCATGCAGCGCAGGCAAAGCATCTGCACCACATCAGTATACATCACACCCCACAACACAGCACAGGCACAGCATCCGCGCCACATCAGTATGTAGCACACCATGCAGCGCAGGCACAGCATCAGCACCACATCAGCATGGATAATAATGATAATAATAATAATAATAATAATAATAATAATAATAATAATAATAATAATAATAATAATAATAATAATAATAATAATAATAATAAAAATAACTAGAATGCACAGTCGACAGAATTCCATCGCAAATCCCCACGCATTCACCACTTCGAGCATTACCCTCACTTTGACCCAAAACATAAATTCCTTGAAATGTAGTTTCAATGGGTAAAAATGAAATGCAATGATCCCCATTTGAAGTTTCAAATTTCTATCTGAGATGGCGTGCGCGTAGTTCCACTACAATTGGCTGATGCCCAATTTGCCCATTTGAGCCTTGGCCACTGCCCTCAGATTGACTCAAGAACAAAACAATTTGTTGTACTGTAGTCTACTAACTACACGCGTCAAAATGATATGGGGCATGACCACACTTGATAACATTTATTTTTTGCCCCCCCCCCATTTCCCCCACCGCAGCCCATCGGGGTGATATCAAAATTCCAATGTGTCATGCACATCCGTGCCCATCGGTGTAATTATCACCAAAGTTTCAAATGTCGATCTGAAATAGTGTGCGAAAAGTTGCGTTACAATGGATGGGTGCCAAATTTTGAGCTTTTTACCTCACCCCCACACCCAGTTTGACCCAAGATCAAAATAATTCCTTGTACTGTAGTCTACTACTCATGGACTTCAAAATGATATCTGACATGAACACCTGTGGATAAATTAAATTTTTGACGCACAGTCCCCACCCCCTGAGCCCCACCCGTGGGGGTCATAACACAATTTCAAAGGCGCCATGCACATCCCTGGCCATATATGTAATAATACCTAAAGTTTCAAGTTTCTATGAGAAATGGTCTAAGAGATATTGCGTTACAATCGATTGGTGCATACTTTTGACCCGTCCCCTACCATCAGTTTGACCCAAGATCAAAATAATTCTTTGTACTGTAGTCTACTCATCATTGGCTTGAAAATGATATGCGACATAACAACCTTTGGAAAACTTTTATTTTTTACCCCACATTTCCCACCCCAGGACCCTACCCTGGGTCATGTCAAAATTCCAAAAATGTCATGCATATCCCTGTCCATATGTGCAATCATCCCCAACGTTTCAATTTTCTATCTGAAATGGTCTAGGAGGAGTTGCATTATAATCGACAATTACTGACCAATTTCGACCTTATGACCCCATTGGCCCAGCCGGGTGTGGGTAGGTGATTGGGGTGGGTGTGGGTGTGTGGGTTTGGGTGTGTGTTTGAGGTGGGTGGCCCTGGGATGGGGTGGGGGAGGGGTCAGAACAAAATTCAAAAGTGTCATGCACATACTTGCCCATAGGTATAATCATCCTCAAGATTTCAACTTTCTATCTTAAACGGTCTAGAAGGAGATCCGTTACAATCGATAAGTGCACAGACGGCCGGCCGGCTCACATACACACGGGTCGCATTACATAATCCCCACATTTTCTTCGAAAAGCGTGGGGATAATAATCCTTATTTATGGAAGGTAACATAGTCAGTTACAATAGCTGGTCTCCCCTAGGCCCTTCTGTTGCTGGATATCTATTATACATAATATATACATGTATATACAATATCAAAGTACATATTTACAAACATGTTAAACCTTGTTATTATTATTATTTACAATTTTCTATCTTTGGCGACATCTAGGTTTTAATTGATCATGATAACTGGTATTCATTTGGAGGATAGTATCACTGAAAATTATTGCCTTCAAAGAGTCAGTAATAGTTTCCAGCAGTCTCCAAAATGTACACCAATCCAACAAATCCTTAAATATTTTGTATCCTAAAAATTATTGTTCATCAGGGTTGATTAAGTTTGTATTTGAAATCCATCAGTGAAGGTGATGTTCTTATTTCTTCATTCAGTTTACTCCAAAGATGGGGACCTGAAGATGAAAAACTACTTCTGCACATCTCTTTATTACATCTCGGAATGTGGAGCAGGTTTGTGGCTGTGGAACTGAGTGACCGTGTATATACATCTTTTATACGTGTAACTGCGTTTTTTATGTAGTCGGGTACCAGATTCTTTATTGCCTTTAATGGAAATAAATTCTATCAGATATTGTATGCCAGCCAAGTTGTTTGAAGAGAACATGTGAGAGTGATCGTCGCGGCATATGTAAAATAATCGGCGCCGCACGTTTTTGTAATTTTACAAGGCCGAATAATGTTTTACGGTTTGCGTTCCCCCAGATACTACAACAATAATCAATATTAGGACGGATATAAGGCGTATAGAATAATTTGCGTGCATTTATATTCAGAAACGATTTTATGCGCTGAAGAGTATTTAAATGACATGCTATTTTCCTGCTAATGTGTTCAATGTGTTTTTCCCATGACAAATGCCTATCTATAAATATTCCTAATAATTTCTCATCATTCTTGCACTTGATTTGTTGGCCATTTATTGCAAGTTGTATGTCCTGATTTTCCGGATCGCTTAGTTTTTGCTTTGTTCCAATTAGCGTATATTTTTCTTGACTACGTTTATTGACGTGCGATTTGAGTGGCACCAGTCATTGACGGATTTCAAATCACATAGTAGTTTATCTTTAATATCTTTAGCTTGTTTGGACGCTGTATACAGGGCTGTGTCATCTGCATACATCTCAATTTGCGATTGTTGGATATTGAGTACAATATCATTTCCAAATAATATTAATAGCAATGTTAAATTTCCGCTGTCTGTTGTTATAATTGACGGTGACCTAGGCATGAGTTTGGGATTTAGAACATTAAAAATGTTCCATATTGAATCTTTATCATTTTGGTACGCCTTAATGATGTTTGAATAGTGCTCATGCTTTGTTCTTTTGATTAGAGTATTTACCTTGTTTCGCCATATGTTATAATTTCCTGAGTCATTTACGTTCTTATAGTAATCGGGTAATTTTCTTGCAGCAGTTATGTTATGATTATTCCATTCAGGCTTCTTCACGTGTTTAATTATATGCTCCTTAATAGGTGCATTTCTAGCAATAATTTCTATAAATAATGTTTGCCATGCATCGAGTAAGGCATTTGTATCTGAAATTACAATCATGAATTGCCAGTCAGGCTGATTAATATCATTCAAAAATGTCTGAATGTTGAATTTCTTCATGCACCTGTATTTTATGCTTGTGTGAGAGTTCTTTGTTATTGAATTACAGTTTAAACGTCTTGTCAAAAGAACGGGTAAATGGTCACTCATGGCTAGTGAGCTCACGGCTACCCTAGAAACGTTGCCCGGCTGATTAGTATACATGTGATCAATTACTGTAGCAGTTTTAGCTGTTAGTCGTGTTACCTGTTTAATGAGTTGGGTAAGATACAGATTTTCAATACAAGCAAACCATTTTTGAGCCGTATTAGTTAGCCAATCAAAATTAAAGTCGCCTAGCAAAATAATTTCTTTGTTGTTTTCTGTAGCTAGTTCAATCTGATCCTCGCACTCCTCTATCCATTCTGTTGGAGAGAGAGGTGGTCGGTAAACAAAACTAACAAGAAGGCCCTTTGTTTTAGGAATCTTAATTTCAATCCATAATATTTCGAAACGGTCTGTTTCTAGGTCATTCCTTCTTATGTGTTTTATGTTACTTTGTATGTATATTGTTATTCCACCACCTGTTGGAGATTTCGGTCTTTTCTTTCCAAATTATAATACTTAATTTGTATTAAATTGTCATCATGATTTCTATCGAGAAATGTTTCTGTGAATCCTATTTGTGCGAGGTGTGAGCTTTGATCCTTCTAGTATTAGCTTAACTTCACTTATTTTTGGTAGAATGTGTTCAATGTTGATATGCTCTCATGCTCTTTTCCCTTTACGTTAAAGGGATTATCTATGAAACTTGGCAGGGTTGGGGTCAATTCCGATTGGAACTGGAATTGATCAGTCAATTCCAATTCAATTCCGGAATTGGAATTAGAATTGGAATTGATAAATGTTATTGATAAATGTTAAAATACCGGAAATGGAATTGGATTTGGAATTGATAATTTGAATTGACCGGAATGGATAAATTCCAATCCAATTCCAATCAATTCCAGTCATATTTGTCATTGATTTACTGAACATTGTTGGCCATAAAATGTACATGTTATATCTGTAAACTATATACTGCTCTTAATATGCTCTTAATGCATTTCATCCTAAATGATCTATATGATACCATTTACCACATTTCATTCTATATACAGGTTGGTGATATTTATTATGCCAGCTGTTATTTGATGCTTTATTGCATATTTTAAAATTAATATGACTGAATACTTTTGTCTCCTATGGCTGCAACAGTTTCTATTAAAATTAATTTTAACAACTTAGTTATATGGTTGGTTTGAAGACTAGAATTTGAGATACTGTTAATTCAGTGATGAGCAAGTTAGCCCAATTAACCTTTGTGCCTCCTTTATTCAATCAAAGCCTCTGATCTTGAACTTATTTCATTATGCATTCCCTGGAAACAGGTTTTCATCTCCATGAAATCATGCCCTCTTTAAAATCATACAAATTAGTTAAAATGATTTCACATATATAAGCTTAAACCAAGATAACCAAATTGTGTTAAAATTATTCATCAAGATGTTAGCAATAGTGTTCAGTAAAGTAATAACTATCATCTGCATGGAAAGAAATGGGTGAAGCAAGTAGTACATTACAAGACAATTGCCCTGTAATTATACCCTCCTACATAACAAAGGTATCACTGAACAATCCCCTCTGTGAAATGTCTCAGCTTCTCCATACAAGTGGTCAGTACTCTCACTCAGTACTGTACCATATACATTGTATTCTAATGCATTTTAACGCAAACATTTATAGCAAGGTTTACATGTATCTATAATAATTAGACATGGCATTAACTTTTGGATCATATTCATCAGAAAAAACTCTGCATTAAGCTATAATTAAGTTAAATGAACTAAAAATAAGATCTGCTGAATGTTGACCTTTTGGACAACAACATGACTGAATGATATAACTACCTATTGGCAATAACAATTTTTATTCTACTTTGTTTTAAATATTAACGGAGAAGCCAGCCAAAAATGCCTTCTGCGATGGTCTTGAGGAAGGATCATATGTATGTTAAGTGACTATTTTAGAAAATGTACCAGTGAAATGACTGATTCCATAACTGAGCCAGTCATTGCATTGTTAAATTTAAAAAATAGTCTTCTCTTATCCTGCCAATGGACATTTGCTAATGATAAATCTAGTTTTTCTTGAGCAATCTTGGGTATTAAAGGGTTAAAATATAATAATGCTAATCTCACGTAAATATTGGTATGGAATTAGAATTGGATTTGGAATTGATCAGATGGAATTTGAATTTGAATTGAACTTGTCTTGTTGGAATTGGAATTGGAATTGATAAAATGAATTGATATGGAAACGGAATTGGAATTGCAATTGACACAATGAATTGAGGTGGAATTGGAATTGGATTTGGAATTGATCAAATGGAATATTGACCCCACCCCTGAAACTTGGTTCATGGATGCATGGAATGTGGCGATATGGTATGTTCGTGTTCGTTAGTAATTTAATTTCGCAGATCAGACAGGTTTCACTGAACATGTAATAAAACGGATTTAATAAATTTATGAAGTTACTATCATTTATAAATTTATGGCTATATAGATACGTAAGCATATTGCATGCTGATTTTGGATGAGATATTTTATTTGCACTATTAATGGCAATGCTGTTTGGCGACAATGTCATTCATTTAGTCTTTTCACTCGCGCATTGTTTAATATTTGTATGCGTACTGTCAATCATTAATATATAATAAGATGAAATTAAAACGATTAGAATACAGATACATAGACATACTTGAGTACGCTCGCTATCAGGCATGCAAGTTTCAAATACAAAATCGGTACTGACATGTATCTTTGAGCACTTAGTAGAACATTTGCAAGATGCCCTATGGGGACAACAGCATGGAAATACGTTACAGTTATAGCACAATTTGTATAGCACATTATATCTGTTTTGAAAATATGTGTCATTTAAGCATTATGATTATGTTATATAGTCATTATCCCAGTCATCTGGCTTGGCCGAATCCCTAATAGTCTTTATGGTCTACATCTTGTGTACACGCGGCCGCCTTGTAGCCCGTCTCCAACGAAAGGCACACACCCCCATCCCACCCCGGGGCGATTTGTCCTTTTCCTGAATTCTTGTGAAATGAGGGTTCATTGTCCACGTACGTGAAGCCAAAGTTTTCACACACACTCCAGAGTACATAGTTTAGGTAATAATTAAAATTGGTCTTCTGAGAATTGTCCATTCTGGGTGGAAGTCCAAATCATCGATCATCAATCGCGGGTGTTGTGTTCCACGAATGAGAGCAGATCTTCATATTGCAGTCTCGCCTAATGAATTCCGAGATTGTAGTCGTTTGAACGGACTTGTAGAACTATAGCGCGGTACTTTTCTAGTGATAATTCAGTCAGTTTCCAGTGAATGGATTGTATTCTGCCACCTAGAATGCTACGGACATCACAAGTAATCAAGCCGTACGCCTTAATATCCTAAATTATCGATGAGCCTATAATTGGGTCGTTGTGGGTTCGTGTCTATCATGATCATTTCTTCTTTGCTGTTGTGGTGCTTTTCTGTGCTTTGTATGCTGAGCGTTTTCAGCATAGGAGCGATCGCTATAGCCATTTCTGTTAACACGATGAAATTATGTGACGTTTATTTGCTAGTTTGGTGTTTTCATTCTTATCATTTGATGGTCTGTTATTACCTGATGCCCGAGAATCTCTGTGGTTTATTGCAGAAACAGACACACGCTTTGTACAATTGATTTGGCTCTTGTGTCAGTGTCCGGTTCACTTCAATGGCCTCTACGCTATTCGTTATTGCGCGCGCATCAGTAGCATGGGCAATGCCATCTGTCTATACATGCGTACAGGTTCGGACTCTGCACGCATTGCTTGCATAGATTGTGTTGAAAATATCTGCTTCGCGGATTTAACTGTATTAGTGAGTTCTTCAAAGACGTACTTAGTCCATTGAGAACAGCCTCCGCGTTGAACGCGAATCTCATTTCTACTAGTATATAATGTTACTACTACCTTCTGATCACTGTATTGTATGGACAGAATATATCTATTGGGGCCCTTATTAGCATGCCCTTCCGCATTATATAAGTCGGTAATTAGTTCACTATACGCCTGATGTCTGATCGCTTTTACACTTAATTAAAATTGAGCAAGTGTGGCTGGTATGATCATTCACAGTATACAGACAAGTTTCTATAGTCATGGTTGATCGGGCTTGTCCTGGGCTAAATCCACAGAATGAAAATAGCTAGTCCTTTGTGGGCTAAATCCATAGAATGAAAATAGCTAGTCCTTGTGTGCTCGCCATGTTGTTTCAAGCACGCCAAGTTTATAGCGCAGATTAAGCACTGAGCTCGTTGGAGTTGACATTATTTGAGATTTCTAGCAAAAAATATATTATTCTCACATCTTCTCCATATCATAACTTTTCAGTAAAATAATTTTTATAAAAACTAAACACGATATGTTAACCCTTATATCCTTAGCTACACTTTGACATTAAATTCGATACGATAGCTTGCAGTTGCTGGTAGCTTCTAATATTTACCTAAATCATCAGAACTAATTTTTGTGTCTTTCACTTTCGATGACGCTCCATAATCCCGTAGCATATTTAGTGTCATACATCAGTATGTATCACATTACACAACACAGCACAGGCACAGCCCCTCACCATATCAGTATGTATCACACCCCAGAACATAGCACAGGCACAGCATCCGCACCACATCAGTATGTATCGCAACCACAACACAGAACATGAACAGCATCCTCATCACATCAGTATATATCACGCCACACAACACGGCACAGACACAGCCCCCGCACCACGTCAGTATGTATCACACCACACAACACAGCACAGGTACAGCATCCGCAACACACCAGTATGTATTATACCCCACAACACAGCACAGGCACAGCATCTGTACCATATCAGTATGTATCACACTACACAACACAGCACAGGCACAGCTTCTGCACTACATCAGCATGCATCACACCACACAACACAGCACACGCACAGCATCCGCACCACATCAGTATGTATCACAACACAAAACAGCACAGGCACAGCTTCTGCACCACACCAGTATGTATCACATCACACAACACAGCACAAGCACAGCATCCGCACCACATCAGTATGTATCGCACAGCACAGCACAGGCACCACATCCGCACCACATCAGTATGTATCACACCACACAACACAGCACGGGTACAGCATCCGCAACACACCAGTATGTATCACATCACACAACACAGAACAGGCACAGCATCCGCACCACATCAGTATGTATTAAACCACACAACACAGTACAACCACATCACCACATCAGTAAGTATCGCACCCCACAACACAGCACAGGCACAGCATCCACACAACATCAGTATGTATCACACCACACAACACAGCACAGGCACAGCATCCGCAACACCCCAGTATGTATCACACCACAGGACACAGCACAGGCACAGCATCGACACCACATTAGTATGTAGTATCACAGCACACCACCCAGCACAGGCGCAGCCACCTCACCACATCGGTATGTATTACACCACACAACACGGCACAGGCACAACATCCGCATCACATCAGTATGTACCACACCACAGAGCACAAGGCACAGCCCCCTCACATGTATGGAGTATCAAAGCACGTCACGTAGTGTCTCACCGCACCACTGTCTCAATTGTGTAATAGAGCGGTTTATTTCACTTTAAGGCTGTAGTCATCTAGCGCTAGGTCCAGTGTTGGGGGTGGGGGAGGGTTGGTGGGGGGGATGTAGGCGATGTAAAACAAATAATGAGTAAGAGTAGCTAAGCTGGGATTGTAGCTAAAAAGGAATTATTGATAAAGGATAAAAAAATTAATGGGTAGATGATAGTCAATAAGAATACATGCAACAGATGTAAATCTGTTGTAGTAATCGAAAATAAGCAGCTTGCTTTGATCTGAATATCAATATAATCATACGATTAGCAATCCTATGTGTTATGCACACTCTACAGATTGCAGCCACATCCCACCGTAGCGAAAATGGTTACTGAGGAAACGTTATTCAAGACGGTTTTCAACGAATGTAAGCGCTTGAGCCATCTCATCAATAGTTGACCGTGAGTCATCCATGACTATCACGACTTGGAATTATTTAAACGTCTCCTTGATTGATGGCTGATGAGACGGTTACAGAAAAGTGTGTACCGGACAGTAGGTGTGCCTTAGACACAGTAAACATAAATGAACCATCAACATCTTTCACAACCCTCTATCTTGTCATCTAAACAATCTAATGGAGGATTCCAGTTTATCCATCAATGTTTATGACATCATAGTCAACTACGTGACGTATAGAATGACGTCATAATCAATTACGCCATGAATGCAGTAGATATGTTCGTCACAAACGATTAATTGATGACAGACTTAGCGTTGTTGTACGAATTGTATGTCTTTACTATTTACTAAATATGTTGTTGAATATTTTGAAACTAATTTGACTGGGCACTGTAGCTGCCAGACAAATTAGTTTGTAAATATTCAACAGTTTAACTGCACAGTTTTCTGGAAATTGATCATCAGATAGTTCAGGGATTGATCGATGCCAACACGGGTGAAGTGTGGGTGGAGCTTAGCTAAAGAAGGGCGGGACATAGCTAAAACTGGGTTCCTCCATTATATCTGGAGAAGTTCTTATTTGATATCATAGACGACATGTTTGACCACATCTTTGCCCATGTGTGTACATGTTCTGTCACATCCAGTGAATGAATGCATTCCTGGTAAGACTGCCTAACATCTATATTTACTAGCGTGTGGGCTATGACATGATATCTATGCAATTGTCCTATATCATCATAAACATGCTACTCAACTCAATACCCCTGGTTTCTAAATCACAACAACATAATCCCGAAGATGCAGAAGAGCGGAAGTATGGGGTAAGCCATTGAATATTTATCTGCCGAAGATAGAGGATGGATAGTGTCGCTGGCTTTATATCATGCTTCACTGTTCATAGTTCCCACCAAGCTTGTGATCAAGGAAACGTGGAACGTTTAATAGCAAATCAGTGTCTATAGGTTATTGAGCAGATGATGAATAATGTAGTGCCAATGTTGATGACCATTCTTGTGCACATGGACCATTCCTCTGAGAAATTTACCCTCGAGTCAACTTGAACTGCATCATATTGACGAATATAATGGCCTGTGTGAGGAACATAGGAACAGTGGCGATTCTGAGTCTGGTTCTAATCCTGAGAGTGAAAGAGATACTAGTGGTGTTGCTCACTTACATGTCCACGGCTGGGTATCCTACCTCTGTTGCAAATTATGCTGAATGTCTCGACCTGGTCTACTCCATTATTCAGAAATATCAACCAACCCACAAGATAATCTGGTGATATGAAAGCAACTCTATTTTGTAGTGAAAATAATAACGTTAGACATGTGAAATCTTCCATCCAGCATCATGGTATTGCACAATTGGCAACGTACATTCAAGGGAAGAACTGTTCCCAGATTGATTATCTCCTCCAGCATAGCTGTGATCATGTTAATAAGTAAGTAACCAACCCCCCTCCCACCTCCCACCCATACCCCCACCCCCCAATGTAAGCAGAGAGAATTCAGTATGCCATCATTAAAATGTCATATCTATATGCAGAACACACAGCACTATAAACAGATAACTGTCACACAATTGTGTAATAATTCTTAGAGGCTGGACAAAGGCAAAGCTGCTGAAGAGTTTAATATCACAGCAGAACATATAATCTCTTCTTGTGATGCCCTACCTCCGAACTTGACACACACATTTAACATTGTTTTCCGGCCAAAACAGATTCCACTTGCGGTCAAGTCTGGCAATCGTACTCGAGTCCACAAAAATACAAGGATCCTTTTAACATTGGTAGCTACCGAGGTATGACAGCGCCATCCTTACTTGGACAGATTTTCGATCACATCATATTAGATCGACTCCAAAGTAGCATTCCTGCAAATCCATCCTTATTGGTGAATGGGTTTACTTCAGCCAATTTCCAACTATGACAGCTTTAGTGATATTATAGACAATCTCATAAGTTGCAGAAACTATCCAGCCACTTCACATTGCATTCCCTGATTGCGAAAAAACGTTCGATGTTGTTGATCATAATTCGCTAACTATTTAATTTTTTTTAAATTTTTTTTTAATTTTCTATTTAACGATTCTCTAATCTATTTGACAGGTTCATTGAACCACATCTATGGCACATTATTCATCATATTTATGATGATCTATCAGCCACGGTGAAATGGAAGTGTCATAAGTGATGAAATCCAGATCAGGTTATTGGTGTGTGTGCGTGCGTGCCCGCGTGCGTGCGAGCGAACGTGCGTGCGTGCGTGCGTACGTGCGTGCGTGCGTGCGTGCGTGTGTGTGTTCTATCAAGAGGACTGTATAAGACCTACATCAAAAACTCATGGTCCCTGTGGGAACACAGCAACTTGTAATTTATATATGATTCTATACAAGATTCCCCACTGTTGCAGACGACATTACGCTATGCAGTAACTCAGCTGATGGGCTACAGTCTAGGTGTGACCAATCCTCTGACAACGCATGTGAGGGGAGTTACAATATTCAACCTGAAATCCAGTATGGTCGGCGAATCTAAGCAGTAAACCTCTAATGGACAAGATCGTAGGTGGAATCTAAGAGTTTCAACACTAGATGTAAGAAGAGAAAAACCAGCACATCTTGGTCTAGTGCGTGAAGCAAGACATGAAATCTCCATCACCATTGAAAATAAGATTTTAAAATCTCGAAAAACCTTTTTCGTCATGAGCAGAATGGGAATTCATGGGCCTAACGGTTTAGCTACAAAGATATGCTTTCAGATATAGGTCATGTACATTCCAGCAATGCTTTTATACGATCTGCACATATTTGTACTGCCATTAAAACTAGAAAACAAGTTTAGAGACCTTCCACCTCAACATTCTGAGAAAGATTCATATGGCTAGAGGCGGCGTCCTCCTGCTACTTGGTGCCAGACCTTGACTGAATGCTGTTGCTGTTAATGATAGCAACGGCTTTCGCGCAAATTACTGTCAGATTTTATCATTGATTTATCGTACTTTTTGTGGAAATTGACACACTTGCACTGAACATTATTGAAATACGGGTTGTAGAATGTATTGCCGTGAATACTTCGTACGTGCTTACGCTTCAAGAGCTGGCTGAGAAATGACGACGTGCCCGTGCAGACGGAGACCTTTCCGTTAATCACACAATAGAAGCAACGACTATGGTCTCCAATAGTTATAACGAATATGGAGTGAGCGTACTTTGGGTAGGATTGTACGCTGGGTGGCATTGTGTAAATTGAACACAAATCAATCGGCATCTCATAACTCGTGCACAAGTATCTCTGTTTAATGGAACACGAGAACTTAAAGTCATGATGACGATGATGTACTGTATTCTGTAGCTGCAATCGTAGTAGAAACATCACACAGCTTCAATCAGCCCTTCTTCTCATTGGGCACGGTGTCATGTCCATAGCCAAATCTTTAGATTACTCCTGAGGTGTATTCCTGATCTGCGTGAATCGAGTCCTGTTTTCTTGAGGTCACTCCGCGGCACCTCTTATAAGCAAGACCGAAATTCGTAGTTCTTAGTTCGAAATTCGAAGGGAGCAGTCATTATATGGTAAATATTAGATGCAGCAGATTAAGCCATAGGCGGCAGGTCTAATGCGCGCGTGTGTATACACAAATAGTATGCAGACATACATATAAACGGAATAACGAACTACGTTCTAGCAATAAGATGCAATCCGAATTACGGTCTGGACTGTAATTCAAGATGAATAAAATTCCAGAACGATGGCGCGTATGTGTATATATAGATTGTGCAGGCCGATCTATAGACTAAATAACGAATCACGTTCTAGCAATGAGAGGCAACCGGAATTACGGTCTGGACCGCGATTCAAACTGAATTATGTTTTAGCATTTGGCGTGATCCGAATTACGATCTGGACCGTGATTCAAACTGAATTATGTTTTAACATGTGATGTCACCCGAATTGCGATCTTGAGTGTTATTCAAACTGAATTAAGTTCTAAAATGTGATGTCATCCGAACTTATGATCTGGACCGTGATTCAAACTGAATTATGTTCTAACATGTGATGTCATCCGAATTACGGTCTGGACTGTGATTCAAAACTTAATTGTGTTCATGCATGTGATGTCATCTGAATTACGGTCTGGTCCGTGATTCAAACTGAATTATGTTCTAATATGTGATATCATCCGAATTGCGATCTGGACCGTGATTCGAACAGAATTATGTTCTAATATGTGATGTCATCCGAATTATGGTCAGGACTGTGATTCAAAACCGGATCATGTTCTTGCCCGTGATGTCATCCGAATTACGGCCTGGACTGTGATTCAAAACCGAATCGTGTTCTTGCATGTGACGTCATCCGAATTACGGTCTGGACCATTATTCACACTGAATTATGTTCTAACATGTGATGTCTTCCGAATTACGGTCTGGACCGTTATTCAAACTGAATATGTTCTAACATGCGATGTCTTCCTAATTACGTTCTGGACTGTGATTCAAAACTGAATTATGTTCTTGCATGTGATGTCATCCGAATTACTGTCTGGACCGTGATTCAAACTGAATTATGTTTTAACATGTGGTGTCATCCGAATTACGATCTGGACCGAGATTCAAACTGAATTATGTTCTAACATGTGAAGTCACCAGAATTATGGTCTGGACCGTTATTCAAACTGAATTATGTTCTAACATGCGATGTCTTCCTAATTACGTTCTGGACTGTGATTCAAAACTGAATTATGTTCTTGCACGTGACGTCATCCGAATTACGGTCTGGACTGTGATTCAAAACCGAATCGTGATCTTGCATGTGACGTCATCCGAATTGCGGTCTGGACCGTTATTCACACTGAATTATGTTCTAACATGCGATGTCTTCCTAATTACGTTCTGGACTGTGATTCAAAACTGAATTATGTTCTTGCACGTGACGTCATCCGAATTGCGGTCTGGACTGTGATTCAAAACCGAATCGTGTTCTTGCATGTGACGTCATCCGAATTATGGTCTGGACCATTATTCACACTGAATTATCTTCTAATGTGTGATGTCATCCGAATAACGGTTTGGACTGTAATTCAAAACTTAATTATGTTCATGCATGTGATATCATCCGAATTACGGTCTGGACCATGATTCAAACTGAATTAAGTTCTAAAATGTGATGCCATCCGAATTACGGTCTGGACCATTATTCGAACTGAATTAAGTTCTAAAATGTGATGTCATCCGAATTACGATCTTGCAGGTGACGTCATCCAAATTACGATCTGGACCGTTATTCGAACAGAATTATGTTCTTATATGTGATGTCATCCGAATTACTGTCTGGACTGTGATTCAAAACTTAATTGTGTTCATGCATGATGCCATCCGAATTACGGTCTGGACCTGTATCAAACTGAATTAAGTTCTATAATGTGATGCCATCCGAATTACGATCTGGACCGTCATATAAACTGAATTATGTACTAACATGTGACGTCATCCGAATTACGGTCTGGACTGTGATTCAAAACTGGTGTTGGTGGTGGTGGTTGTGGTGGTGCTGGTTGCGGTTGTGGTGGCGGTGCCGGCGATGGTAGTTGTGGCAGTGGCGGTGTCGGTAACAGTGTTGGTGGTGGTGGTGGTGGTGGTGGTGGTGAGGAGGAGGAGGAGGAGGAGGAGGAGGAAGAGGAGGGGAGGAGGAGGATGAGGAAGCGAAGAGCTCAAGGAGGAGGAGGAGGATGAGGAGGTGGTCATAGTTGTGTGTGTGTGTGTGTGTGTG